>OY294044.1:4264084-4377866 GCA_958510825.1 Brachypterus glaber | reverse complement strand
GGATAAATTCAAAAAAATAAATTAACATAAACTTATTGCCTTTATTAATACTAGTATACACGCAAAAGCTACTCGCTCTAGCTTAAAGGGTACAACAATTATTAATTAAAAACCTTATACAATTTTAAAAGGCCGTAGCTCCCTTAGGACTCATTTGCGGACCAACCTTTATAGGAACTTTTTTTTGATATTTTTGGATGCAGAATCACCTCTTAAATTTTGGCATGCCAGTTACTGATCACCCTGTATGTAGAATCTTTTAAACCACTTGATCTGAATACTATGTACTTGTTTTATTAAATATTTCTGTGTGTGTAGTTATGTAGGCAGGTCTTAAAATCTATGGATTCATTTAATGTTCATATTCATTATCCCTGACCAGATTAATTTTGTTTATAAGCCTGCTGTAAAGAATGAAAGGATAACATCATATCGTTAACAGAACAAAACCTGACATGTTACTTTGTAATAAATTATGCTTCATCAGAATGAAAAAAGCTAACAAATCCTAAAACTTTAATTCATCAGCGTACACTGTTAAAATATGAAGCGCGACGCAAAATATTATGCGACAAAGATAAATAATTACATAGTCTGGAAATTCATCCATGTTTTGTTAAAAATAATGTGTGACTCCTTATAGTGAAGTTAAATGCTATTTTATTTTAACTTCACGTTTGATAAAATGGTTTATCCGAGGGGCTGACCGCGTCTGAAATTTGTACAAAAGAGTTCCTTTTTGCAAAGAGTTCCTCAGAGTTCCTTCGGAGTTCCTCCAGAGTTCCTCCAGAGTTCCTTGGGAGTTCCTCCTGTGTTCCTTAAGAGTTCCTCTTTGGAAGGGGTAATTTTTGGCAAATAAGCCGTACAAATTACCGCGCTATGCAAGCACTACTGCCAATAAAGCACCCTCAAAAAAAAGCTTTGTCAAGCTTTGTCCCTGACGGTTTCTACCAAACTTTTGGCGCCCCTTCGAAACAAAATTTGGCACCCCAAAAAGCTTTGTCCCTGGCGGTTTCTACCAAACTTGGCGCCCTTCTTCAGAACAAAATTTGGCGCCCCAAAATTACCTTCAGGAGAAAGGAAAAAGAGGTTTGTCCCTGACGATTTCTACCAAAAACTTATCGCCCCTTCAAAAAAAAGTTGGCGCCCAAAGATAGGATATTTTGATAAAATAGTTTGAAAATAAAAACGTTAATCCGCATGGGTAATAAATAATAATTGTTTTTGACCGCATCTGAAATTTGTATAAAAGAGTTCCTTTTTGCAAAGAGTTCCTCGGAGTTCCTCTGAGTTTGCAAAGAGTTCCTCCGGAGTTCCTCGAGAGTTCCTCGGAGTTCCTTGGAGTTCCTCGAGAGTTCCTCGTAGTTCCTCGAGAGTTCCTCGTAGTTCCTCGAGAGTTCCTCGAGAGTTCCTCAGAGTTCCTCGGAGTTCCTCCAGAGTTCCTCCTGAGTTCCTTTGGCTTGTACAAAAGAGTTCCTCGCGGTCAGCCCCTCGGGTTTATCCAATACATACAGATAATAAAACAATTACCAGCTTTATTTTAAATAGATAAACTCAATAATAACCCCCGCGTGGCTTTTAATTTATTGAGTGGATAATTATTTATTTTACCCACTCAACTGTCACTTGTCAAATTATTTTCTTGTAAATGTCATTAAAATTTTTAATAAAAATATGAATTCCTAAGCTATTTATTGGATAAAACCTTGTATGGCACTCATGGGTAAACCGATATGGCCCTCTCGAAAATTAACCTGCTTGGCTGACACCTCGCAGGTTAATTTTCTCATGGGCAATATGGTATATGGTATACCATAAATAACTATTATTACTGCAGTTTCGTTAAATATTTACGTTAACATCATCAGATACTACTAATATTATAAAAACATTTTAAAAGTTAGAATTTACATTAAAAATTAAAAAATTACACAATTTAAAACAATTTAAAACTTAATAAATAGTAATAAACAAATTAAAAATTACATTGGGAATGTCAAACAAGGACAATCCCTTACGGCTCATTTCCGGACCAACCTTTATAGGATTTTGTTGTTGTTATTTTTGGATGTAGAATCACCTCTTAAATTTTGACATGTCAGTTAATGATCACCCTGTATAATGTCTAACGGACAGACAGACGGACGGATGTCTGGAAGAACGTACAGACGGACAGGCGGACAGACGGATATTTTCAAAGTTGTTTATTTTTTGTAAGAACTACCATATTAATATAACTAGACGGAAAAAAAAATTATAGCTAGGAGCGCTATAACACACATACCAAGCAAATTATAATCGCTTATTATATAAATACAAGGCTTTCTCTTACAATTATGGCAGTCAGTGTAAAAATTTATAGGAAATACTTTAATTGTTTAGTGAATAATAAAATATAACAAATAGTATGGCATTTATAGCTTAAATAGATTTAATTATTGTCCGTGCTAATAATTTTTATAATATAATAAAATTTCTGTAAATTTATAATAGTGCCTGTAATAAATATAATCGTGTCTGTAATATATATAATCGTTTCCAATTTATTTTTAACATTATTAGTTATTGTGTCCCCTATAATCTATAGCTTAAATCACTATAATTTGCCACTGTTACCAAATATCTTATAATGTATAGCGCAGAGCCCACTAATTTCTTTCCGTGTATACCATTCTAGAAACATTAAGCATTGAGACTCTTTTTGGAGTCACTAAGTTAATATTGTTAATACTCTTCCTTTTTTGCAAAGCTGGTTATGTCATTTCGGAGATATGCAAATTTGTAGCAAGATGAAATTTATTTGATTATAAATAATTATTGTTTTATTTATTTATTATTTTATTTTTTGCATTGGTTAACTTAAACGTAAGAAGCCTATGATAGTCCAAAAAGTATTCCTTTTAAAGCCTTTACAAATTTTCTCACAGAAAGAATGCGTGTCCCTTCATAAGGAAGATGTTACAAAACAGCTTGAAACATTGCAGATTATATATTTTAATTATTTTTATATTTAGTGGGCCATTCAATAAAAAATTAGCAAAGGTTTTTTCTTATAAATTTTAAGTAACAGCTAACTTTGGTACATTAAACGTAATGTACAAAAACAAGATTTTACTCGAGCTTTATATATTTTAGGAAAAAGCTTTTGTTAATTATTTATTCACATTGCCCATTGTTCTTATCAAGAAAATACTATAAAAAAAATTAAAAAAAAAACAGAAAAATTAATTTAAGCATTATTTTTTTAATAGCAATATTTACAGTATCAAAGCTTAGTTATTTAAAACTAAATGAAACGTTGCAAGCACCCTGTCAAAACATCGGCACTATTGTATACTAGAGCCATCTAGTTTGTAAATTTCAAACTAGGTGTTTTGTTTGATTTTAAATTCTGTATCTTTAAAACATTATATTCTAGCAAAAAACTGTATATAACATTCTTTATAGGGCTTCAAAAGAGCTTTTATTTAAAATATATTTTTTCGAAATCGGGTTATAAATATGTGAGATATGCTAAAAAAACCTTTTACTGCTTTAAACGTCAATAACTCGAAAACAATGCGTTTTAGGAAAACGTTGTTTATAACATTTTCTCAAGGAGTGTTTCTAACTTAGACATTTTAAAAATATTCTTTTTCTTCAAGCGTACTAAAATGTTCATATTTTATAACTGAACACACTAGTTAGAAGTGATCTATTTTTTTACAGTAAAAAAATGAGCATTGTTGTACGCCCTAAAAAAAGGTGAGTTAGCGAAACCACCACTGGCGGCAGCACTCTTTGACTTTGATGACAGCCATACTTCAAACTTGTTTGTTTATTATGTAAACTGGTGGTTGACTCGAAATTCTGTGCAAAAACCTTGTGTGAAATTGATTAAAAATGATTGAAGAATATATGGTTTATACACCCTCAAATCTCTCCGAAATTGCAAATGCTACTTTAGACAAGTTACCATCGAAATCGCGAAAAGTGTACGATTTAGCCTACGAAAAAAATTTAAAATGAGCTAAGGAAGGTTTAAGTTCATTTCGAAAGGGTTTTATTGGCTTATTTTAATAAAAAAACAGACTTTATTACTAAATAAATTAAATTCAAAAATTAATATTTAAAAATATATATATACACGGAAAAAAAAATTATAGCTAGGAGCGCTATAACACACATACCAAGCAAATTATAATCGCTTATTATATAAATACAAGGCTTTCTCTTACAATTATGGCAGTCAGTGTAAAAATTTATATGAAATACTTTAATTGTTTAGTGAATAATAAAATATAACAAATAGTATGGCATTTATAGCTTAAATAGATTTAATTATTGTCCGTGCTAATAATTTTTATAATATAATAAAATTTCTGTAAATTTATAATAGTGCCTGTAATAAATATAATCGTGTCTGTAATATATATAATCGTTTCCAATTTATTTTTAACATTATTAGTTATTGTGTCCCTTATAATCTATAGCTTAAATCACTATAATTTGCCACTGTTACCAAATATCTTATAATGTATAGCGCAGAGCCCACTAATTTCTTTCCGTGTATATGGAATGCTGAAAAAAAAATAGTATGTTTCGCTTAGAGGAAAAATGCCTTTTATTACTCGTCTGTTGTTTCCGGACTCCGCTTCGCGACTTCAGTACTAAATAATATCCCGTTTTGTTTTTTTTTTTTTATTCGATCCAAACGGCCGGAATCATGGCGACCTTGAAATGGATCCGAAAGTTTCATAGTTTTGAAAATATAACATAATATCCTGTGAATAACATTTATTGAAAATTTTCGGACAGTGTATAACGAAAAATAAATAAAAAAAATAAAAAAAAAACTTTATTAACATGAATTTATTTTAATTAATCTTTACTATTTTTGAGGCGCGAGAAATATAACAAGTTTTCATCATCACTTTTCACAATATTATCTTATTCGCACTTAAATTAAGTGTAAAAGAACTTGTAACAGTCCATATTATCATCATTTCGTGAACAGAGAACAGAGTAAAGCTTATGACAATATTATATAGTTATATTCCCTAAATCTGTAATAAAAAATTTAAATATTTTTATCATTTTATGTTGGCAACAAGAAAATACGGAATATAGCTGTTATCTGTCTTTAGAATGTTTGTAAAATCGATATTCCAGCTTACGTGAAAACCTCATAGCAACCATATAATGACTCTCCTAAATTGGCCAAATGTTATCGCTAAAACAACTTCAAATCTCGTTTACAGAAAGCTGTTACAGCCAAGCAAGCTTTAATTTGACAACGGATACGTAGTAAGAGACACTTTAAAGCTACTTGTGTTACTTGGGATATTATTATTATTATTATAAGTTATCGTGGATAGAGACAGAGAGACAGACATCATTTTTTTCTTTGATTATTTTAATGTTTTTTTAAGTTAAAAAAATAAAAGTAATTATGACAAAGGTGGAAAAAAGTTATATCTGACGCACAGTGGATGGTTAGTCCTTTAAGGATTTGCCCAAGTGACTATGGATTAAATACTAAGCTGATACTTACCGCACACCAGTGCCACGACCCAGATAATACAGATGGCTGTTTTGGCTCTTCCTGTGGTCGATTTAAACTTCAGCGGAAAACAGATTGCATACCATCGGTCAATCGAAATGAATGTCAGTGTAAGAATGGATACTGTGACCGAAACGCTCTGTAACAAAGAGAAAATGTTTATCTGCAATTAGAATTGAATGGTTTATTGCAAAAATATCATAAGTCGAAAAAAAAATTAATTAAGTTTCATACAGAATAATAAACCTTATTATTCCATCAATCTATTTTCTAATCATCGTACAGAGTGATATTGGTAGACTGACAGTTTCGGGCTGCTGGCCCTCTTCAGTACCAAGAGTCAACTCTGCACGCTGATTAAGAAAACGTTTTTAGACTTTACTCGCAAAAGGAATATAGCCATTAGATTGATGTAGACTTGTGCGCCATCTATTTCTAGATGTAGACAACTACTCATACCTCTCCTTATCTGGAGACTTTGAATGGTAGCAAGTTGAAGACTTGTGTGTCTCAAGCACATAGTACCATAAGGAGAGGTATGAGTAGTTGTCTACATCTAGAAATAGATGGCGCACAAGTCTACATCAATCTAATGGCTATATTCCTTTTGCGAGTAAAGTCTAAAAACGTTTTCTTAAACAGCGTGCAGAGTTGACTCTTGGTACTGAACAGCAGCCGAAACTGTCAGTCTACCAATATCACTCTGTACGATGATTAGAAAATAGATTGATGGAATAATAAATTAATATTTTTATAATTTTGTTATAAATTAAAAATTTCTGTCCTTACTAATTTTACGTCTAACCACCCGTTAGTGGTACTATGTGCTTGAGACACACAAGTCTTCAACTTGCTACCATTCAAAGTCTCCAGATAAGGAGAGGTATGAGTAGTTGTCTACATCTAGAAATAGATGGCGCACAAGTCTACATCAATCTAATGGCTATATTCCTTTTGCGAGTAAAGTCTAAAAACGTTTTCTTAATCAGCGTGCAGAGTTGACTCTTGGTACTGAAGAGGGCCAGCAGCCCGAAACTGTCAGTCTACCAATATCACTCTGTACGATGATTAGAAAATAGATTGATGGAATAATAAATTAATATTTTTATAATTTTGTTTAAAATTAAAAATTTCTGTCCTTACTAATTTTACGTCTAACCACCCGTTAGTGGTACTATGTGCTTGAGACACACAAGTCTTCAACTTGCTACCATTCAAAGTCTCCAGATAAGGAGAGGTATGAGTAGTTGTCTACATCTAGAAATAGATGGCGCACAAGTCTACATCAATCTAATGGCTATATTTCTTTTGCGAGTAAAGTCTAAAAACGTTTTCTTAATCAGCGTGCAGAGTTGACTCTTAGTACTGAAGAGGGCCAGCAGCCCGAAACTGTCAGTCTACCAATATCACTCTGTACGATGATTAGAAAATAGATTGATGGAATAATAAATTAATATTTTTATAATTTTGTTTAAAATTAAAAATTTCTGTCCTTAATAATAAACCTTGTATAGATGCGTATAATTCTGTGTAAAAAAAATCCTATAGGAAAGTGTATACACTTTGTTTTACTTTTATGAAGGTTGGATAAGTTA
Source organism: Brachypterus glaber (assembly GCA_958510825.1). Taxonomy (NCBI): domain Eukaryota; kingdom Metazoa; phylum Arthropoda; class Insecta; order Coleoptera; family Kateretidae; genus Brachypterus; species Brachypterus glaber. The sequence continues at coordinate 4,370,729 of OY294044.1, read as the reverse complement.
TAAGTTGTTTTCTGTAAGGAGGTAATAAAAACTAGAGCACTAGATCATGGACAAGAAAAGACCTCCAAAGCCGTTGCGGAAGTATTTTTAACCTTAGTTTTATGTGTCAAATAAATATTGCAAAAAATTCAACAAAAAACAATAAATATCTACGAAGAAACGTTGAAATAGTTTTTTTTTTTAATTATTTTATAAGAATTTTTCGAGGTGTTTGAATTTCGGGATTTTGTACACCTACTTTGAGTACATCAGGGATTGACCCTTTGTTCTTCATAAAGCAACAATACAGGTCATGTTTAAAGTTATAAACAAATGCAGCAAAAAACAATTAAAACACAGTAGAAATCAAAAAATGAACAGAAACAAACGACGATCTGACAGTACTGACAGCATCAACAAACTACTAATAATTCGTCACCCCAGTATTGGTTTGCTATATCTCTATTTTCGGACATTTTGAGATTTTTACTGGGGGATTTTTTGAGATACGACAAATGAATACTGGGGTGACGAATTGTTTTACGACCGACAGCATTTCACAGCTGATAGAGATGAGTACTGCGCAAGGTCAGATATATTGCATTACATCATTTCGCTGCCCCGTTCTGTCACAAAATAATCTTGCGCAGGCTGGACTTTTAGTCCTCTTTTCTTCTCTATGCACTAGATAGGTAGGTTTGTTAGGCTAGGCGGGTAGTTTGAGTGTTTTCTTTTGTGTTTTGTGTAACGTTTTATTTAAATATTAACAAAATACAGGATACACAGTGCTTATGATTCCCAAAAAGGATGAAATGGTACTATTCACTGTTTCCTATCAATTTGATTTTAACGACAGATAGATAATTTTCTAATAAAACAAAATCAGTTTCACATAATAAGTTAAGTAAACGAGGAAAAAAGTAACAAAAATAAAAACGCCCTCTCATTTGAGGCCGTAGTGGCGTCCCTCCTGACAAAAAGAACAATACAATACAATATACAGGAAAATTTTAAAACTGTTTAAAGTTTATGCCACGGTGGACATTTGCCGCCAGTTGAATCCTAAACGCTAGAAATTACCTTTACTGTGATATCAGAATTAATTAATTAATTGAAAAATTTGATACACTTTTAAAAAATGTAGAAAAATATACAGTGCGATTATAAAGTGCCGAACAGTTTGAAAAGAAAATACTCTTCGTTTGAAGCCACGGCTCTGTTAGAGTTGTGCGCAAAAAGCTTATGTGCCAGTAAAACGCACCAAACTTTCTTGCATTTTACTCATCGCTAATGCCAGTTTTGCATTAAAAAGTGTTCGGCACTTTATAATCGCACGGTATTTGTAATAATTTACTATTTTATCATACTATTCCGACTGTTTTAATCAAAACAAAAGTAGTTGTAAGGAATAGTAAAATAGTAAATTATTACAAATATATTTTTCAAAATTTTTAAAAATGTACCAAATTTTTCAATTAATTAATGTAATAAAAATGTTTTCATAATAAATCATGATTCGTTATAAAAAGTGTTATTATACAGTGCGGTCCAAAAGTCAACCCCCCCTTTTAACTTTTGAACGAGTTGAGATATCGACTTTAAATTTAGAACTCTTAAATAAGACAACTTAAACTATCTTTTAGCATATATTTGATGTTTTCAGCTTTTAAAATGTGGGCAGGGGGGCATGGGGGACATTTTTTTAAACGGAAAGGGGGGTCGTGTGATACATCATTTTAAAACTTATAAAATTCTCTATTTAAACTAACATTTTTAAATTTTTTAAAAATGTTTTTTAAGGTTTTGATTTTTCAATTTTTTGTGCTAAAACATTCGATTTTTTTAAGTTTTTTTTATAAATTTTTATTTATGTCAACTAAAATTAGTTTAAAAGTATAACTAACATTTTTTTATGATGAAATTAGGCATTTTTAAAAAATTATTTGTTTTTTTTAGAGGAATTTTGACATTAATACCCATTTTCAACCCCATTTTAAACCCAATTTTTTTTTTTAATTTAAAAGTATGATGTATTACACGACCCCCCTTTCCATTTAAAGAAATGTGCCCCCATGCCCCCTTGCCCACATTTTAAGAGCTGAAAGTATTAAATATATGCTAAAAGATAGTTTAAGTTGTCTTATTTAAAAGTTCCAAATTTGAAGTCGATATCTCAACTGGTTCAAAAGTTAAGAGGGTGGGGGTGACTTTTGGACCGCTCTGTATAAAAAAAATCTCAAATTGTAATACCGCCTAGTAAATACTGGATAAATTTAAAATGGTATCCGAAATTAGGCGACTTTCCTCTAAGTAGTACATAATAAAACCAAATAAATGCTTTTAAGCTAAAAGGTGTATAGTATATATGCATTTTATCCATTACATACCACAAATAGTTGTACTAAATCTAAGAGGGTTTCTCAGTTATAATGGAAACTCTCTGCGTTACCAGAAAAATAATTATGGTATGACATTATGGTATTTTGGAGTAATGTACAATACCTCTATTAATTTGATGACCCTCTATTAATTATATGCTCGGAACTCTGCAATGGAGGTCAGTAAAATCACGACTGAACTTTTTAACTATGTGTTTTGTTTATAAGATTAAAAATAATAAAATGCCTTTATTTTGTTTAACCGTTCGGTCGGGGCGCCTAAAGTGCCACGAGTCGAGGCCCTGGGTCTCTCAGACCCATGTTCAAAAAATATTTTTTTGTATTTTAAATAAAAGCTTTTTGTCTTAGTTTTTATTATTATGTTAATAAAAACTAAGAGAGAAAGCTTTTATTTATATTAAAAAACAAAGATGATATGTTATTTATTCATAAAAAAACCTCGGTCTGTCCGTCTGTCCGTCCGTCCGATGTCACGTTTTTTGTGAACACGATAACTTAAAATTGAATTATCCGATCGACTAGAAACTTTCAGGAATTTATTATAATTTTTGAAAATAATCGCTTTAAAAACAAAATAATTTATGAGGGGTTAAACTGAAAAAAAAAAGTTTAAGCATTTAGTATTAAAAATGGAACTTATAATAATAAGACCTTAAAATAGCATACAGCTTTTGGACTTTTAGACAATTATAGCGTCCATTTTTCATTCAACTTTTGAGAAATATTTTGAACGTCTCAATAATTTCTTCCATTTTTCTTGCTATATGAAAGCATGTTTAGGATGCTATACAGGGTTATTCACGGAAGTGGCCTATTAAACGTTTATGGAGAACCAATAACTTTAAAAGTCTGCTAATTTGCACTTTGGGGTTTTTGAATATGGCCTATCGATTAAAAATATTTTCATGCTGCTGCCACTTCCGGTTGTACCGGAAGTGGCACTTAACTTTGAGTTTTTAAATAGAACACCTCATATATTTTTTAATTTTTAAAATTTGCATTAAATTTGCTTTATTTTGATGTATAATACTTCATGTCTATCTTCAGTAGTTTTTGTGTTATTCAAGTTTTTAGAGAAAAATAAGTAAATTCAAGCACCCCTAAAAACAATAATTTCTCCTTGATTTTTTCAATTGGAGAAAAGATGTTTTGTGTTTTGCTCAATGATGCTTAAACGAATTATCCTATGCTAAAATGGAACCCAAAAATTATACAGGGTGTCTGAAAAAGCAGGTCAAATCTAACAAATTTAATATAGCCATAACTCATTTTTTTTTAATGGCACCCTACATTTTTTTTTATTTGGTTAAATAGAGAATTCAATTTGCTTTAAAATAAGTATAGGATACCCTATACCTAACTTTAACCGTTTTTGAGCTATTTGCAAATTATTGTGAAACAGCCGTATTTCTGTTAAAATTTGTTATATTTTATAAAATAGGCCAGAAAAATTAATCGATTTTTATTTATTTACTTCAAAGATCATTATATTTACCTTAAAACTGGATTTTCATGCGCCCAGTAGTGTACATTTCTTCTGTTAAAAATACCCTGTTGAGAAAATTTAGCCTCGTCCGTCCAAATTATTCTTTTTAAAAAGTTTGGTTTTTCTTGAATATTTATCAAAAGATTTTCACAAAAGTCCACTCTATTTTGAAAATCATTAGGTTTTAAGGCCTGTATTTTTTGCTTTTTGTAATCGTGCATCTTGTGGTTTTTTAAAATTCTTTGGATGCTTGAATAGGAAATTCCCAAGTCGTAACTAGCTGCAGGAATTGAGGCATGTGGATATGCATAAAAGTAACCCAAAACATTGACTTCGTTATTTTCGTTGTTTGTAATTGGTTTCGTAAGAGATTTCACTGCATTTTCTTTTCCAAATTGCGAAAAATTTTTGTGTATTCTTCTAATTTTTTTACATGACATTCTTGGTAAATTAGGATATTTTGTATTAAAGTTTCTGCAGGTTCTACTAATTATTTTATCATTTTCACCAAAAATAGCAAATAAATCCAAAATAACAGGGTAAGAATAAGCCTCTGCCATTATTTTACACTAATTTATCACGATAAGAACGATAACATTTAGGTTAAAAGAAATAAAAACACAATACAATTTTAAAAATTTACGTAATTGCAGAAATACTGCAAAATACTTCTTTTTCACATTAATTTGCAAATAGCTCGAAAACGGTTAAAGTTAGGTATAGGATATCCTATACTTATTTTAAAGAAAATTGAATTCTCTATTTAAACAAATAAAAAAAATGTAGGGTGTCATTTAAAAAAAAAGAGTTATGGCTATTTTAATTTTGTTAAGTTTGACCTGCTTTTTCAGACACCCTGTATAAATTTTGGATTCCATTTTAGCTTAGAATGATTCGCTTAACCATCATTGAGCAAAATACAAAACAACTTTTCTTCAATTTAAAAAATCAAGGAGAAATTATTGTTTTTAGGGGTGCTTGAATTTGCTTATTTTTCGCTAAAAACTTGAATAACTCAAAAACTACTGGAGATAGACATAACGTGTTATACATTAAAATAAAGAAAATTTTATGCAAATTTTAAAAATTAAAAAATATATGGGGTGTTCCATTTAAAAAATTAAAGTTGAGTGCCACTTCCGGTACAACCGGAAGTGGCACAAGCATGAAAACATTTTTAATCGATTGCCCATATTCAAAAACCCCAAAGTGCAAATTAGCAGACTTTCAAAGTTATTGGTTCTCCATAAACGTTTAATAGGCCACTTCCGTGAATAACCCTGTATACTAGACTCTCAAGCTGGTTTTCTGGAAAATAGTATAATATGCTATTATACATATTATGAAATTCGTTTACTCGATATGCTCACTTATTGCATCATTTTAATTTAAATACAATAATAGTATATTAAAGTACTAGTTTCATAACATATGTATTTATAGAAGTTTAGAAAACGAGCCTAAAGTACTAGTGAGCTAAAAGCGTGTTATGAAACGAGTGCTTTATACAATTTTTTCTATTTTGCTCTAAAATTTTAAAAAACTTACATTTAAATTTGTGACTGATTTAGGGATTTTTGTTTCGGGTTGGCATTACAGTTTTCACCAAGTTTAAAATTCTAAGAACAAATGATATTTTGATATATTTTGTAGTCATGTCTTCTCTTTTTCACTACAAGTAACCAAGCCACAATTTTAACAGGGTAAAAAATAACCTAAACACAAAATTTTGTAGAACATTAAACTTTAAAACTACTTTGACATTTGAACGGAAAACGTCAAGACAGGCTGTTGTCTGTTGCCAACCCAAAAGAAAAAAAGTAGAGACCTCTTATGGGGCTATAAGAACACGCAAAATGCGTGTGATTATGAGTTTATAAGACTGGCAAAATTGAAAAATGTATTTTTCTATTTTGCGACTCTTATAAGCTCATAATCACAAGCATATTGCGTGATCTTATAGGCCCATAAGAGGTCACTACTTTTTTTCTGTTGGGTTAGCAACATACAAAAGCCTTTCTATTGACGTTTTGCGTGTAAATGTCAATGTCGATTTAAAGTTTAATTTTTAAAAAAATTTTGTGTTTGGGTTATTTTTTACCGTGTTAAACTTGTGGACTGGTTAATTGCAGTGAAAAAAGAAGAGATGACTGTAAAATATATCAAAATAACATTTGTTCTTAGAATTTTAAACATAGTGTAAACTGTAATGCCAACCCAAAACAAAAATCCCTAAATCAGTCATCAATTTAAATATAAGTTTTTTTTTATTTTAGAGCAAAATAGAAAAAATTGTATAAAGCACTCGTTTCATAACACGTTTTTAGAGCACTAGTACTTTAGAAAACTCCCCGCAAGCGGCTCGTTTTCTAAACTCGTACTCGTGCGCTAAAAACGTATGTTATGAAACTAGTACTTTAATATACTATTAAATGTTGGTCTTGTGATTAGACTTTTCAAAACGTTCTTCGTGTATGGCAGCTTTTTTTAGAAATGTAACTTCGTGATTTCATTAATCTTGCGATAAATTGCTTCCTTTTTGATACAGAATTAAACCAAACAAAAGAGGGAAAAGAATAAATTAGTTTAATTTACGATTGGGTAAAAATACTTTATTTGCATAATAAAAGGTTGTTGCGGACTTTAGGGAAGACAACTTAACCCATTAATTTAAGCTTTAAAAAGTAACAACAAGAAGTGCGGCAAATTTCCCAATTCCTTATAGCACCAAAAACTTTTTGACTGGGAATTACCAATACACGGTACTCTTGAATGATCAATGGGTTGAACTAACGTGGCAAAAAAATCTGACCATGGAACATGGTAGTAGAAAGTTCACTTGTTATAGAACCATCGACAGCCAAATCCCAAAAACTTGTTTTTGGAAAATAATGTTAAATAACCGTCTGCAGAGTTCATGGTCAATACGTGGCAAAAAAATCTGACCATGGAACATGGTAGTAGAAAGTTCACTTGTTATAGAACCATCGACAGCCAAATCCCAAAAACTTGTTTTTGGAAAATAATGTTAAATAACCGTCTGCAGAGTTCATGGTCAATACAAACTTAAAGTGTACATTATGTTGCTTGATTTTGGTAGTATTTCTCGTGCTGATTCCGAATATGTTTTAAGTTACTCTCTATCTTTTTCCATTTTTGAGAAAAAAGCTTATAAAAATCACAAAAAATATTTTTTCGCATGTTTTAATGTAGCCTAGACATTTTGTTATAAGTCGATAAAATAACTTTCTTGGCTTAAATTTTAGTCCGATTCTCGTTCTGTATAGTTCCAAAGGAATATCTTGGATTTTTTTTCTTTTGGTAAATCTAAATACATATTTAAACACCCTTGAAATCGCGTTTTTATTAAAATACTTTTTTTTGTTAATCAGTGTCATTACAGATGTTTCAGATTTGATGGATTTGTCCAACACAGAGGCGCGTTAATAATTTTTACCGAATACTTGAGAATGTTAATAATACTATTAACCTACCTATTACTAGCTTGTTATAAATTGACTTATTTGTCAGAAATAATGTTATAACAATAAATGTTGAGTTTTGATGAAGGCTTTTATTTTTTACCTTCAGTATTATTTACATATATGTAAGTATTTTAAACTTAATAATTATATATTTGATTTAAGAGTGATATTTTGCCAAAAAGAATTTATATTACGGTTATATAAAATAAATAATTGCTTCTATACTGATAACTTTTAAATTTATCTTAGATAATGAGCGACCACGAAAATAATAGAAAAAAAGTTTGTGCTGCCTGCGGAGTGAAAATTTCATTTAAAAAATGTAAAGAAGTCCATTTTAGGATAACTAAAAAATTTATTTATTTATTTATTTTATTTTGTTTAGACATAATATGCTATATGCTTAAGCTTTAATTATCATGTATTAGAAAAGAAAAACAAGCAGCCGTTTTTAAATTCATAAGCATATAAATCTAATTCCTTTAATTTTTACTTATTTTTTATACAGAAAATGAAAGAAGGTAGTTCAGAATTTGATAAAAAAAACGTGTATATTGTAAAAAACTTTTGATCTGAGGTAAATTGTTGATGAGTTTTTAATTTAATTTAAAAACCATCGTTCAATACTTCACACTGTGAAGTCTATAATAATAAATGTTTTTGTCTGGGCAAAATATAGAAAATAACTTTAGGAACGTCTATGTACACATCTGACAATTACTTTTCAAAGTGAAAGATATATTATGAACACTATGTAACAAAATAATTAATTTTTTAATTTAAACACGTTTATAATAAAATTTTAAAAATTTTCACAAAAATGTTAGACGAGATGTTCCTTTATAATAATACAGAACGAGAATCGGACAATAATTTAGGCTAAGAAAGTTATTTTATTGTCTTATAGCAAAATGTCTAGGCTACATTAAAACATGCGAAAAAATAATTCTGTGATTTTTATACGCTTTTCTCTCAAAAACCGAAAAAGATAGAGAGTAACTTAAAACATATTCGGAATCAGCACGAGAATTACTACCAAAATCAAGCAACATAATGTACACTTTAAGTTTGTATTGACCATGAACTCTGCAGATGGTTATTTAACATTATTTTCCAAAAACAAGTTTTTGGGATTTGGCTGTCAGTGATTCTGTAACAAGTGAACCTTCTACTACCATGTTCCATGGTCAGATTTTTTTGCCACGTTAGTTCAACCTATTGATAGTTCAAGAGTACCGTGAATATGTTTTAATTTTTTGTTTAATATTTATTTCATTACATTAAAAACTGATAATAATCACGATATAATATAATAATAATAATAATAATAATAATATAATAATAGTAAAATATTATTATAAATATAGTACCTAATTATACGTAAATATCCAACTTTTTCAAATTTTTACATTTCAAAAAGTTATTACATAAAATCTGAGGTCGCGCATAGCGTAAAGAATAATAAATAATTATATATATTACTCTTAAGAGTGTCACATTACACAGGACCACAAAAAAAAGTCAGTAATGGCATCAACCAATTTCATTTAACAATATTTCCATAAAAAAATATGAAATTTTGCGGATTTATTTTTTTGCCTCGAATGCATACCAAAAAACCCACTGTTCGCTTTATCTCAAGATTTTGAAGGTCAAGAATTTTTTTCAATGTCATATTCGTTTTCAGCGCTCATAAATACGTAGAAAAAATTTAGTCTGGTTTCTAAAAAACTAACTTTATTTCTTTTTGTGGTCCTGTGTTATCCATTACATTAGAGGAAGGGTAGCAAATGTGGGCTAGGTCTTGTAATATGGGCTAGGTGGGTTTCTCAGCTATCCGATGCAGTTCTCTGCATCCGACTATCGCAAATCGTAAATGGCGAAGTTAAACTTCCACAGTAAAGATTCCATAATTAATTCATACATTCGTTGACGTTTGAGAATTTATTTTTATTTTCCGTCCTTTTCAGCAAGCCACAGAACTTTTTTAGGTAAGTTTATAAATTCCGTTACCTGATAGATAACAATGTTTTCAAAACCATTTCTGCAACAAATTAAAGCCACATAATCGGGCTTTGATGTGTGCTTATTAGTTTTCTTCTAATTACTGAGTTTTAGACATAACCTCTTTTGTTGTATACACCGAGTTTTTGCAATATGGGCCATCCCTGTGTTTCTATTATGGGCTATATAGAACTATGTATTTAAGCCTATAATTTTTCTAGGAGGCCAAGAAAAGATCAGTAACAGCCAAGAATAGAAGAAAATGGAACGAGGGCGATATGGAACGCGCTATAATAGCGATGAGGCAGTACGAGATGGGTACCTTCAAAGCTTTAAAAATGTTTAATATACCACGTTCTATATTAGGAGTTATTTGATTTATTATTTCATTTTAGATATAACTTTTATACTTTTAACTTATTGCGACCAATAAGATTGATTGTCCCTTCAAATCTAATATTTATTACATAATTTTGGGGGCAGCCCATATTTAGGGCTAATTTCAAATCGACACAAAAGTGCACCTTCTCACTATTTACGAAATAATGAATTTATTATTTGTTTTAATCAATATGAATTTATAACAGGTTGTGACTAATTAATATAGCTATCGTTGGGTACGTTTGGTATTGAAACTAAACTTTTATTTATTTTTTTACAAGAAAAAATAAAATGGGTAGCCCATATTTGCTTCCTTTCCTCTAGCATCCTAAACATCCCGGACAACATTTGCTATTTCACGTGGAAGTCATTATGGCATCATTTAATGATTTTCTCTGAGTCCAGGAACGCATACAGATGACTCCTCATTGTGAAGTCATTACGGGATCATGTCATGAAGATCTAGCAGCGGTCGACGGAATGCGCATGCGCAAACTTTAAATTAACCGCGAAATTTAAATTGACCGCGAAATTTAAAATTAAAAAAAGAAACACACACACACCTTTTTGCTCATATCTTGAAAACGCAAAGTCCATTTTCAACAACTTGAGGATACCGGGATGTTCCCGCTGGGAACTTCCCAGTGGGAATGTTCCCCAAGATGACTGGAGAAACTAGTTCTAGGCTAAAGTCTCCAGATATCTACGGCTCACCATACCAATCCGATAATGTGTATCGAATTAGCTGACCAGTAAGTTAATTACTAGTTATTACTAGTAGTATATCCTTATAAAGACACACGGAAAAAAAAATTATAGCTAGGAGCGCTATAACACACATACCAAGCAAATTATAATCGCTTATTATATAAATACAAGGCTTTCTCTTACAATTATGGCAGTCAGTGTAAAAATTTATATAAAATATAATTATTGTTTAGTGAATAATAAAATATAACAAATAGTATGGCATTTATAGCTTAAATAGATTTAATTATTGTCCGTGCTAATAATTTTTATAATATAATAAAATTTCTGTAAATTTATAATAGTGCCTGTAATAAATATAATCGTGTCTGTAATATATATAATCGTTTCCAATTTATTTTTAACATTATTAGTTATTGTGTCCCTTATAATCTATAGCTTAAATCACTATAATTTGCCACTGTTACCAAATATCTTATAATGTATAGCGCAGAGCCCACTAATTTCTTTCCGTGCAGCTGCCTTTTAATACTAGTATTCCTTTATCCGTTTAAAAAGTTTAGTTAGTGGTAGAAAATAACATGTGGCGCCACCTATAGCATAACGCTGTCAAGTGCACTGAAATTGAAACATTACAGAAGCCTGTACTATTCGGCAATCGTTCTCAATCGGGTCCTGGGCAACATTAGCTATTTCACGTGGAAGTCATTATGACATCATTTAATGATTTAACGTTAAATGTATACACCTCATGTAACTCATAACAAACTCATAACATGATCACAAAATCATGAGATGTGCTCATCATGATGTTCGTATGAGTACAAAACGTGGAAATTATAACATGATACTCTCATGAGGCCTCATGAGTTTATGGATGTTGTCCGGGTTTATATACAGATATTGTCTAAAATGCTTCGTCTCTGAGTTATGGCCACTTTAAGTTTTTAGTTGAGATACTACTTTAATACACTCTTGGTATGTATAACACATCTTTATCAAGTAGGCCAAGATTATTTTTGCCCTTGATGCCATGTTGACATGACATGTTCTGACTTAAGTATAATACATTTTTTTAATTTATTTTATTCACTGAAATGGAAAATGATTCCTGTGAAGAAATGTCAGACATGCATTTGATGTATGGGTTGGCAAATTGCCATTGATCTGAAACAACACAGAGCATTTCCCACACCGACGTTTACAACACCAAAAAACATTCGAAAGGCTTCATAATAGGCTAAGAACGTATTCTTTAAGTTTACAAGCTTATTTGTTATAATTTTCATTTGTTTTTCATTTTAAAACACAGCATTTTAAAACAATAAGTCAGATATTGAACTGTTAACATGACATCAAGAAAAAATAATCTTGGCCTACTTGATAAATATGTGTTACTAGGCCAAGAGTCTATTAAAGTAGTACTTGATAAAGATGTGTTACTAGGTCAAGAGTGTGTGTAAAAATTTAAAGTGGTCTTCTCCTTCTTCTTCTTCTTCACCTTCTTCAAAATGACCTTTTGGACACTAAATTAAAGTGACCCAAAAAGTCTTAATGGTCTTGAACTCTCGTTCTTTTTGACCAGATACAAGTATTAGAGACTTGAAGCGAGTCTCTCTAATCGTTTCAAATAAATGTAATTTCTTCTCAACATAACCACAAAAACACGTGGACAATCCTAATCTAGAATCATCCACGAAAATACACCACAAACACAAATTTTCCATTGTAAAATCAATTTCAATAGTTAGAACGGTTTCGAAGTATTAATATTTTCTTGACAAACACATTTTCACATAAAATACTTGATGCGTAAAATAAACGTTGTTACCGATTTACAAATTCTAGCCGAAAGTATACATGTTGCCCGTTCCACGGGTGGAACGCAACTCCTTTAAAGTTGTCATATTTCAGTTGTCATGCAGAATCAAAATTTTATTCATGCTTTTTTTTGTTTCCCATTCAATATAATATAATATTATTATCTTCGAAGGGCCGTAGCTCCCTTAGGGACCAACCTTTATAGAAAATTTGTTTTCATATTTTTGGATATGATCACCTCTTAAATTTTGGCCTGAAAACAAATCAACATTAATGCCATATCTGGAGAGGGAATAAATGATCTAATAGCTTTACCGCTAAAATTTTAAAGAATAATAGATTTCTATAGTACACGGAGTATGCCTGCCAGTAGTGTCATCTCATAAAATATTTGTGAACGGAAGTTAGAGGTCTTTGGCCTATTAGATTATAATCGTAAAAAGAAAATGAAAAAATATTTATACAATATTTTCGCAGAAAACAGTCGTCGTAATTTTACTTTCAAAAGAATTTCCCGGGCTTACATACACATATTACATTCTTAGCTATATTTAAGGCTTCCGAGACAAATATTCCCAAATACGTACTGAACATATTATAAGCATAAAAATAGCAATGCATATAAAAATGTGTTTACCATATTTTTCATATTCTGCCCTATACAGTTTTGGGAACACACATGTGTATATACGTATACAGATTTTTTTACATCGGCACTTAGTGCTACTAAGAGTGCCGATGTATTGAAATCTTCGCGAAAAGTCCAAATCTTTGACCACGTTTTTTTTCACATTTTAGACCATTCTGAGTCGAAATCAGTAAAAAAAATATTTGCGTGCGTCTGTCTGTCTGTCTGGGTCTAAACTCTCTAACTCCATTTCTACATGAGATATCGACTTGCGGTTTTTTGCATATTGTTTTTTATCGTAAAAGTATTTTGTTTATAATTAAGGCAATTATTATTGTATTTAGTTAATTTAGCACTGTTTTTAAAAGTGATCCCTTCAAAAACAAAAAAGTTATGGGGGGTTAAACTGTAATAAAATCGAAAAAAGCTAAAAAAAATTCCTATTAACGTATCTTTTTAAGGAAAAATTAATTTTATTGTAAGGATTATTTGCAGATAGGAAAACTTTTCTTAGCTGGGCAGCATAGGTATAGTAGCCATAGTTCCTTTCCATACTCGTTTCAGTATTAGACCATCTTCAAAGAAAACCTAACACTAATCTAATCTAACTTTCTATGGTAAGTCCCTATAATTTCCCGAACAGACCAATCTTACGACTGACCGACCGATTTTTTTTTGCTCAAAATTGATTTATATATAAAACGTCATAAAAATACCCGAAACAAATTTTAAAACTGTTGCACGAATGCAAGGCTTTCCCAAAGTTTTGAATATTTTAAAAATGGGAAAGCAAAATTAATAATTAACTAAGGAACTCAAGTTTTACGTCAAAAATTGAATGATGATCAAAAGTTTGGTTAGAATAATTTTCCCGGCTTAAGTTATATAGTGTTATACTGTATAGGTATTGTCTTAAAATCTGGGAAAGTTAAAAGCCTCTGGAGTCGTCGTCTTTGGACGTTATGTCATTTTTTTGAGGGCACTAACGTCTACTAACGACAAAGAACTCGTATATGCTTTAATCGAGGCTTTAATAATATACACTTTTTTTGTTCACTTTTTGGGAGTCCTGAGGTGAGCCTCATAATAAAGGCTGAGGAGAGTTTGATTGGACACTAACCTCTACCAACGCTAGACAGCTCCTATGTGCGAAAAAAACAAATATATTTCTTTTAGTTTTGTTAGTGTGACGGTTTAAAATTATCAACTTGGAGGTGACCCTGAGAGTTAACCTTTGGGGATGGAGAAAAAAATTCTGGGCACTAACAGGCACTAACGAAATGCTTTCGACTGATAAACAAAAAAAATCGAAAAAATCGTTATTTCTCTTTTGTGAAGAACAGGTGTTTTTTTCCCCAACCTTATAAGTCGAGAACCAAAGGGGCACTAACGAAACCAATTGGGGCACTAACCTTTCTAGGGGGTCCCCTTCATGGCCAGGTTCACACGGCCAAAACGAAAAATTAAAAATAAACTTTTTCTCTTTGCTTTAAAACATAAAAAATACATTAAATAATTCAAAATATTGTTGTTCTGCTTTCAATAACTCCCCGTAAAATCTCCATTATCGGAGTTAATCTAAAAAAAATATTTTTCACAAACCTCACATGTTTGTTAGTGTTATTTATAAAAATCAGAGCCATATCTTTAGTATCTATATAAAATTTTTATGAAAATATAGCGAAAAAATACGAAAAAATCTAATTTTTTGAATTTAGAAGCCTATAAAAAACAAACGAATAAAGATATTTGAAATCCGCTTTTTTTTTGCTTAGAGCCTTATTAATAAAGAACCAATTCACCTCAAAAAAAAATAATAATAATTAGAACTATTTGTTTTTGATGTATTTTTATTTTTTTTACTACAACTATAGGCAACCAGTGTGCTCTATATCTTAAAAAAAAACCAGCTGATCAAGAAAACGGAAAAAGGTTCCGAAACCAACGCAACAAATATATAGCCAGATGCAACTAAAAAGGTGTCAGCAAATTTTTGTGTGTAGAGCAGTGTTATTAGTTAATTATTAACTAATGACAAACAAAATACAAATTTAGATTTTGCAATTAACCCCAATCCACTAAACCTGCACTAATTTGTACAAAGTAGGTTAATTAGTGTAAATAGGTTTAATTATATATTAATATTTTCAGAATAGAATAGTTAGCGAAAGAGGCTTTACCAAGGTTTAGTATAAAACGCAGTTCACAGGCTCGCATAACCATAAAAATAACGTTATAAGCCTCCAGTTGCTTTTCACCCTTGAAACGAGGAACAGTACTTTTGGCAGGAATTAGTAATGCGTTAATCGCGTTTTATTTTTAGCATCCAGTCTTTTAGTATTGGTTATTTATTTATTTATTTTCTATCTTAGATATGCCCCGGATTCGATTTTATATATTTTATAGTGATTGTATGGAAGATGTGCAGTAAGACGAACATGTGATTATATTGGAGTAAGAAGGGAATTTTATGTTTTTTAATCATTTATAATGCTGATAAATTTTGATTTGGAAGCAAGTAACACGTGAAGAAGTTTTTATACGTACAAAAAATTTTTATATACTAGCGCATGCGCAAATATAATTACAAATTAGAAAAAACTGCCTTGGCAACAGCTAACACAACCAACAGTAAACACGAAAAGGGAAGAAGGAAAAGAAAAGGGCTTACAGAAGACTGGAAATTTTTTATAATCAAAACAGGGTGGGCATGGTGCCAAGCCAGACAAGAACCACTCTTGGTGTTTTGAGTAACTAAGAGGGATCTGGCTAATTATCTCACTGAGAAAAGGCAAAAAAAAGGAAGAAGGAAAAAGAACAACGTTATAAGCCTGTGCACAAGGCGCAACAAGCCATCACGGCATCGTTTTTGTTATGTATTATGGCTATGCGTAATAGTATATTCTATAACTAGTATGGAATATACAATATTCCGCGCGAGCGGCGAAGTATGACGGTCCCGCGAGCGCGAATGTCTATTATTATTTTAAATGAAAACTTTTCAAAAAGTAAGTAAAAAAAAGTTTTTAACAAGTAATTAGCAAACTATTTTATAAGTTTTCTTTTTTTTAAATAACTTATTAAAAAAAAAACTGTTTAGAAGTTATTTGCAAACAACTCCAAAAAGTGTACATTAAATCAAAACTGCGGCGCAAGCTTACCTTCAATTGTTGGAGACTTTTTCATCAGGTATGTCTGAACTGCATTTCAAACAATTTTGAAACTTTTTGGATTTTTTTTTGAGGCAAAAAGTATTTTAAAAAATACGATACCCAGGATTGTATTTTTTAGGACTTAAAATTCGTGTTTTGTGAAATGCCCTAGTCTCCCCTAAACTTTTTCTTCAATATTTTTATAATAAAACTCTTAACAGAACATTAAAATTGATTTAATATTTAAACACGTATAGTACAGTCAACAACGACAAATTCCTATGTTCTTCTTCTTCTTCCTTTATTTTGGCCTTTTCTCAGTGAGATAATTAGCCAGATCCCTCTTAGTTACTCAATTCACCAAGAGTGGTTCTTGTCTGGCTTTTTACCATGCGCACTCCTGTTTTAATTATATAAAATTTCCAGTCTTCTGTAAGACCTTTTCCTTTTCTTTTTCTTCTGCCCTTTTCGTGTTTACTGTTGGTTGTGTTAGCTGTTGCCAAGGCAGTTTTTTCTAATTTGTAATTATATTTGCGCATGCGTTAGTATATAAAAATTTTTGTACGTATAAAAACTTCTTCGCGTGTTAGTTGCTTCCCAATCAAAATTTATCAGCATTATAAATGATTAAAAAATTTTTATATACTAGCGCATGCGCAAATATAATTACAAATTAGAAAAAACTGCCTTGGCAACAGCTAACACAACCAACAGTAAACACGAAAAGGGAAGAAGGAAAAGAAAAGGGCTTACAGAAGACTGGAAATTTTTTATAATCAAAACAGGGTGGGCATGGTGCCAAGCCAGACAAGAACCACTCTTGGTGTTTTGAGTAACTAAGAGGGATCTGGCTAATTATCTCACTGAGAAAAGGCAAAAAAAAAGGAAGAAGGAAAAAGAAGA
Organism: Brachypterus glaber; assembly: GCA_958510825.1. NCBI lineage: Eukaryota > Metazoa > Arthropoda > Insecta > Coleoptera > Kateretidae > Brachypterus > Brachypterus glaber. The sequence continues at coordinate 4,353,783 of OY294044.1, read as the reverse complement.
ACGTTATAAGCCTGTGCACAGGGCGCAACAAGCCATCACGGCATCGTTTTTGTTATGTATTATGGCTATGCGGAATAGTATATTCTATAACTAGTATGGAATATACAATATTCCGCGCGTGCGGAAACTTTGTCATACGAGCCGGCAGGCGAGTATGACGGTCCCGCGAGCGCGAATGTCTATTATTATTTTAAATGAAAACTTTTCAAAAACTAAGTAAAAAAAAGTTTTTAACAAGTAATTAGCAAACTATTTTATAAGTTTTCTTTTTTTTTAAATAACTTATTAAAAAAAAACTGTTTAGAAGTTATTTGCAAACAACTCCAAAAAGTGTACATTAAATCAAAACTGCGGCGCAAGCTTACCTTCAATTGTTGGAGACTTTTTCATCAGGTATGTCTGAACTGCATTTCAAACAATTTTGAAACTTTTTGGATTTTTTTTTGAGGCAAAAAGTATTTTAAAAAATACGATACCCAGGATTGTATTTTTTAGGACTTAAAATTCGTGTTTTGTGAAATGCCCTAGTCTCCCCTAAACTTTTTCTTCAATATTTTTATAATAAAACTCTTAACAGAACATTAAAATTGATTTAATATTTAAACACGTATAGTACAGTCAACAACGACAAATTCCTATGTTCTTCTTCTTCTTCCTTTATTTTGGCCTTTTCTCAGTGAGATAATTAGCCAGATCCCTCTTAGTTACTCAATTCACCAAGAGTGGTACTTGTCTGGCTTGGCACCATGCCCACTCCTGTTTTAATTATATAAAATTTCCAGTCTTCTGTAACACCTTTTCCTTTTCTTTTCCTTCTGCCCTTTTCGTGTTTACTGTTGGTTGTGTTAGCTGTTGCCAAGGCAGTTTTTTCTAATTTGTAATTATATTTGCGCATGCGCTAGTATATAAAAATTTTTGTACGTATAAAAACTTCTTCGCGTGTTAGTTGCTTCCCAATCAAAATTTATCAGCATTATAAATGATTAAAAAACATAAAATTCCCTTCCTACTCTAATATAATCACATGTTCGTCATTTTACTGTACATCTTCCATACAATCACTATAAAATATATAAAATCGATTCTGGGGCATATCTAAGATAGCAAATAAATAACTAATACGAAACGACTTGATGCTAGAAAATTAAACGCGCTTAACGTATTACTAATTCCTGCCGAAAGTACATCTTACTCGTTTCACGGATGAAAAGCAACTGAAATTCCTATGTTAAATTGCGATAAATGTACAAGGGGCTGATATTTTAAAGGGTACTGGGCGCTAAAAGACGAGTTGCGCTCTCTGTAACCGTACCAAGGTACCTGAAAATTTATAATATATAAAACTTATACAGTGAGGTCCAAAAGTCACCCCCCCCCCCTTTTAACTTTTGAACGAGTTGAGATATCGACTTCAAATTTAGAACTCTTAAATAAGACAACTTAAACTATCTTTTAGCATATATTTGATATTTTCAGCTCTTAAAATGTGGGCAGGGGGGCATGGAGGGACATTTTTTTAAATAGAAAGGGGGGTCGTGTGATGATGAAATTAGGCATTTTTAAAAAATTATTTGTTTTTTTTTAGAGGAATTTTGACATTAATACCCATTTTCAACCCCATTTTAAACCCAAACAATTTTTTTTTTTAATTTAAAAATATGGAGTTAAATGGAAAATTTTATAAGCTTTAAAATGATGTATTACACGACCCCCCTTTCCATTTAAAAAAATGTGCACCCATGCCCCCCTGCCCACATTTTAAGAGCTGAAAGTATTAAATATATGCTAAAAGATAGTTTAAGTTGTCTTATTTAAAAGTTCCAAATTTGAAGTCGATATCTCAACTGGTTCAAAAGTTAAGAGCGGGGTGGGTGACTTTTGGACCGCTCTGTATAGAATTTCAAGAGCTACCAGTTTGCTTATAACCAATTTTATCCTCCGATGAATAATTTGGCTGAAAAATGAAAAAAAAAATTTCACCTCCAACATGGCTATTTTTGAATTAACTCGATTATTATTTATATGTTAAAAAAATGATTCAAACAAAAATTCTTGGAATTTTTTTCCTTAACAAAATTGGTAACATGCATTTTTATCGTAAAATGCATATTTAGCGAGATAACCGCACTCACCCTTAAAATTCAAGATAGCGGACAACCCTTACGCAAATCACCCGGTGAAAAACTAACAGGAGTGTTCACGGAAAAAAAAATTATAGCTGGGAGCGCTATAACACACATACCAAGCAAATTATAATCGCTTATTATATAAATACAAGGCTTTCTCTTACAATTATGGCAGTCAGTGTAAAAATTTATATGAAATACTTTAATTGTTTAGTGAATAATAAAATATAACAAATAGTATGGCATTTATAGCTTAAATAGATTTAATTATTGTCCCTGCTAATAATTTTTATAATATAATAAAATTTCTGTAAATTTATAATAGTGCCTGTAATAAATATAATCGTGTCTGTAATATATATAATCGTTTCCAATTTATTTTTAACATTATTAGTTATTGTGTCCCTTATAATCTATAGCTTAAATCACTATAATTTGCCACTGTTACCAAATATCTTATAATGTATAGCGCAGAGCCCACTAATTTCTTTCCGTGTTCTGTTACCACCCACTACTACCCTTTAAAAAATCAGCCCGTGTACATTGATTGCAATTTAACAAGGGAATTTCTCGTTAATTGACTGGACTATTATCAGAACACTAAAATTGAATTCATATTTAAACACATAAAGAACTTCATATAGTCGGTAAGTATGTCATTAAAATCATAAGAACTAGATTTACACCGAAATGTGTGATTCTAATAAAATACCTTGAATTAGGATTTTGAGAAAAACCTTTTCGTAGAAATAAATGCATGAATGTACCATAAAATAAAGTAATAAAAATTAAAAATGTTATTATCTTATTTTATCCAATACCTACGCTCGGTTTACTTTAACCATTTTCAATAAGAAATATGAACTTTTAGGGGAAATGGGGGATGGAACTAATAACTCTTCTCTCTAGAATAGGCATTTCATTCGTAAAAACTGAAAAAAACGTAGCCAACATATACATTTGTTTGTCTTACTCGCACAGCTTTGTGCTAACAGAGACAACAATAACAGTTACTGGTTATTGTTATTGTTCAGGCCTGAATATACCTACTATTTGTTTACAAACAAACCGATATGTTGGCGATACTTTATATTAACGGTATGCGTATTCTAGAGGAAAAAGTTATTAGTTCGTTGGTTCGACCACTTTGACCATATCTACATATATGTATGTATAACACGGAAAAAAAAATTATAGCTAGGAGCGCTATAACACACATACCAAGCAAATTATAATCGCTTATTATATAAATACAAGGCTTTCTCTTACAATTATGGCAGTCATTGTAAAAATTTATATGAAATACTTTAATTGTTTAGTGAATAATAAAATATAACAAATAGTATGGCATTTATAGCTTAAATAGTTTTAATTATTGTCCGTGCTAATAATTTTTATAATATAATAAAATTTCTGTAAATTTATAATAGTGCCTGTAATAAATATAATCGTGTCTGTAATATATATAATCGTTTCCAATTTATTTTTAACATTATTAGTTATTGTGTCCCTTATAATCTATAGCTTAAATCACTATAATTTGCCACTGTTACCAAATATCTTATAATGTATAGCGCAGAGCCCACTAATTTCTTTCCGTGAATATGTAGATATTTAATAATAATATAATATTTATATTTTACGTATTATGTAATATTTTTTAGGCAAGAAAATAGATTTGAATTTGACTTGTGTCACGCCTTTTGTGGACACGATATTATCCGATCAATTTGAAATTTTCAGCAAAAATCAAGTTCTATGAGAGGGAGATCTCTATTATTAAAAAAACAAACTCAAAAAACATAAAAGTTATGGGGGTTTGAACCCCAGGCCAGTTACTATTTTTTACTCAATTTGATCAGACCGCATACCTATAATTAATAAATTTATAAGATTATAACCTCTAAAATGCTTTTATACTACTTTTTAATATAATATATAACCAAAAAAAATTATATATCAATGCTACATTATTAGGGTATAAAGAAAAACCTTACCAAAGTTGAGGCGTTTCTTAATTTTTTCTTAAGGAAATGGCAGATTCACAAAAAACGCTTGAAATTTTGTCATTATTATCAGTAGTCGGCGAATTTCCAGTCCTCGCATAGGCGCCTCGCTGACTCTAGCTTTGAGGCGAGGTTTTAAATATTTACATTTTTATTTCTTTTTATCTTTTTATCTTGATTTTTTTAATGAATCCATTTAAACAAGTAAGGTGGGAAAAAAGTTATCGATAATTAAAAATTAAGAACTTCCGCATTCTTAAAAGATAAAAATCGGCAGACTAACATCTCTACTCTAAATTTCTCTACTCCCTAACATCCCTACTCCATAACATCCCTACTCCACAACAACTCTACTCCGTAACATCTCTACTCCATAACATCTCTACTCCGTAACAACTCTACTCCACACTATAGACACTCGATTAGCCACTTGTCTTAACTCAAAAGAATATTTGTCATGCTAAGTCACTGTCAAAAATGAATTCAGTTTATTAATTACTTACATATTAGTGCATGTTAAGAGTACGCGGTCATTGTTGCTTTTAGAATAATTCATTTATGATTGTTCTAGATTAACATTTAAAGATAAACGTTTTCTAGGAAAAAAATAAAATAATCTACAAGAAGAAGATTCTTTGTTCTTTGAACTGCTCATTTATTATTAAGTGGCTAATAAAGTGCATATAGTGTGGAGTAGAGTGGTTAGGGAGTAGAGATGTTATGGAGTAGAGATGTTACGGAGTAGAGTTGTTGTGGAGTAGGGATGTTATGGAGTAGAGATGTTAGGGAGTAGAGAAATTTAGAGTAGAGATGTTAGTCTGCCTAAAAATCGAATGTCGGTTTTCTTTGAAAAACACCGATATATATACATATGTATAGTTAATATGTATAGTCAATATTGTTGTGTGTAACAAATTAGTCGTCAAATGTTTCGATTAGTGACCCTTATAAAAATTTCACTCATAATTCGGCAAAATTATTCCGTAAGCCTATGTTTCTGTGTTTATTTTCAACGTTGATGAGTCATAACTGAGTTTACTCCGACTACTCATAATAAGTATACCTACGTACGTTAAACTATGGATCTTAATATTTTTGATTTCCGAAATTGGGTATTTATTTAATTAAATTCTTAGTTATAGTTAGAATTTTCTTAGTTAAAAACTTGCATAAACCGACGCTAAAATAAAGCTTTTATCAAAGTTAAAAAAACCCATGTACCTAGTAATTTCAACCGAAGTTTACTTTCATAAGAATCTCGGCAGTGATTGGAGCAAGACACATAACACAAAGCTTTAAAATTTGATTAAAGGTTTTTTTTATGAACGATCGATACGGACTAAATCTACATTTAAACCGGCCGTAAAGATATTAATTGCTTCGCATTCCATAGTATACTCTTCGCAGTGGATATCATATTGCGTTTTCTCTCTTTCAAGTTTCTTGATCGGGGCATTTTAGAGTTGAGAAACTATGACCTTAAACTATAATTTTTACAGTTGGATCGATTGGTCTTTTTTCAAAAGCCAACAATACCAAAATTTATGTTTCTATGTCAAAGCGTTTAAAAGTTAGCAAAACAAACTGTTATGTAAACAGTTGGGACTATTGGTCCTGGCGCAAAGGTTTTTTGGTCGGGCGTTTAGTTTAATTAAAAAAATATGAGCTTAAAGAGTCAGTGGACCCCTATATATTTTTTTATAAATGACTTTTTTTCAAAAGCTCAGCTCCAAAAAAAATTTAATACTAAAAAGGAAAAGGTCCTCACTTTCAAAAAAGCTTTGGTTTTTTACCAAAACTAATGCAAAATAATACAAAATAATGCAGATGATTCAGAATAATGCAGAATAATTGCACGTTATGCAGAATAATGCAGATTAATGCAGGTACTGCAGATGTAATGCACAGTAATGCAAATAATGTACGTAATTTACAGATAATGGAGATAATGCACATTAAATGCAAGTAATGCAGGTACTGCACGGCTCTGCATTATTAATGCAGACAATTTTGTACATCAAATGCAGCAGTGATAGACCCCTCGCTATATTTCTAACTATAAAAATGTCATTCTATTATCAAGTTTGTCGAGAAAGTATTTTTACCAAAACTAATACAAAATAATGCAGATAATGCAGAATAATGCACAATAATGCAGAATAATTGCACGTAATGCAGAATATAGCAGAGTAATGCAGGTACGGCAGATGTAATGTACAGTAATGCAAATTTCGAAAAGCATTTTATTCGTGCAAAAAATTTCATTTTTTTTGCATATTTTTGCGTTTTATGACGTTTTATGTCGCTATAAATCGATTTCAAGCAAAAAAAATTGTCGGTCAATCGGTCGGTCGTTCTGTCCGGGAAATTTTGTAAGCACCATAACTTAAGAACGCTTTAAGGTACAGAGTTGAAATTTGACATATAGGTATGTTACCAAAAGTTCTTGCTCGGGAAAGTTTTTGGTAAACATTGGGGTGGGGCAAGGGGGCAAATGGGGAAATGGGGAAAAACATATTTTTACAAAAATTTGATAGTTGCTATAGTTTTTAAGGTTGATGAAATTAAATCTGATAATAAAATTTGTCTAACTCCACCCGAGGGGGTGAGGGGGTAAATATTTTATATATTTTTTTAATATTTTCGTCAAAATTGGTTTATAAGGGTTTTTTGGGTAAACGAATCTAAATCTGATTTTTCCAATTTCACCCCCTAAGTGGAGGGGCGTAGTTTTTGCGAAAATTGTTATATTAGGGTTTTCGAAGTTGATGAAAGTGAATCTGATAACAAAAAAAAATGCTAACTCCGCCCCGTGAGGGGCGAGGGGTAATTTTCGTGAAAATTGAAATATTGGACTTTTTGAAGTTTCTGAAAGTGAATCTGATAACAAAAAAAATCTTACTCTGCGCTCTAAGGGGCGGGGGGTAGTTTTCTTGAAAATTTATATATTGAGGGTTTTGAGGTCACTGGAACTGAATCTTAAAATACCCCAGGGGTGGCGGGTAGTTTTCGTAAAAATAGGTATATTGCTGTTTTTAAGGTTGCTGAATGTGAATCTGATAATAAAAAATCAGTTTCACGCGCCGAGGTGAAAAATGGGAAAGCTCTTTTACTGGGCAGTGTATTTTTTTAACCATTTTAAAATATAAAAGCGCAAATGCAGAAAATTGATAGCATACATCACTTTCACATGCCTAACTTCTTCAATCTAAAACTAACAGGATCCAACGAAAAAAACAAAATTAGCTCACTAAATGGGAAGTGTATTTTGAAATAATTTCCTGTTTCAAAATATTTAATATATATTTAATTATAACTAAAAGACTGATAATAAATAATGCTAAATTCATTAAAATTTTATTTACAAAGCAGTTACTTATTTATAAAATAACATCAGATATAATTAATTAATTATAAAATATATATACCGGGTGTTTCAGAAGGGTGGTGCACCCCCCTTAACTTTTTTACTTTTTTATGTAGGATCGTGAAATTTCCAGGAGTTATATTATGTATAATTTAGGATTTTTTGTCATGGTTAGATATTTTTTGATACTTCCGGTTTCACCGGAAATGAATCGAACTTTCGACTTTGTGCCACATGTGCCAATTTTTGACAGGTCATGTCATATTTTATTTAAATTTTTATTGTAAATCTAGAGTGCATTAAATTAGCTTAACGCTTAATTGTTGGTCTAGTATCTTCAGAAAAAATCTGTTTTTTATGTTTTACCCAAAACTCTAAATGTGGTGGGCTCTTAAAGGTTCGAAAATCATACTTAGGTCCATGTCATTTTTTTCGAATGAAAAGAGGGTGGCTCATTAGGTTAAAATAAAAGAGAATTTTCTTGCGAACATTTTTAAAACCACGCATGAATAGTTTATTTGGAAGAACTTGGAATTAAAAACACAACGAAAAAAACAAAATTAGCTCATTAAATGGGAAGTGTATTTTGAAATAATTTCCTGTTTCAAAATATTTAATATATATTTAATTATAACTAAAAGACTGATAATAAATAATGCTAAATTCATTAAAATTTTATTTACAAAGCAGTTACTTATTTATAAAATAACATCAGATATAATTAATTAATTATAAAATATATATACCGGGTGTTTCAGAAGGGTGGTGCACCCCCCTTAACTTTTTTACTTTTTTATGTAGGATCGTGAAATTTCCAGGAGTTATATTATGTATAATTTAGGATTTTTTGTCATGGTTAGATATTTTTTGATACTTCCGGTTTCACCGGAAATGAATCGAACTTTCGACTTTGTGCCACATGTGCCAATTTTTGACAGGTCATGTCATATTTTATTTAAATTTTTATTGTAAATCTAGAGTGCATTAAATTAGCTTAACGCTTAATTGTTGGTCTAGTATCTTCAGAAAAATTCTGTTTTTTATGTTTTACCCAAAACTCTAAATGTGGTGGGCTCTTAAAGGTTCGAAAATCATACTTAGGTCCATGTCATTTTTTTCGAATGAAAAGAGGGTGGCTCATTAGGCTAAAATAAAAGAGAATTTTCTTGCGAACATTTTTAAAACCACGCATGAATAGTTTATTTGGAAGAACTTGGAATTAAAAACACAAAAGATTTAAAATGAAGATTTAACTAAAAAATGACATGACCTGTTAAAATTTGACAAGGGACACATGCTTTTTCTCAGAATTGATTTCTGAATCAAAATATGTAAAAATGTACAGGGTGTTCCCTGTATGTAATTTTTTGAATTTAGAAGCCTATAAAAAACAAACAAAGATATCTGAAATCCGTTTTTTTTTACTTAGAGCCCTATTAATAGAGAACCAATTAACTGAAAAAAAAATAATTGAACCTTAATTATTTTTTTACTACAACCAAGGGGCTGACCGCGAGGAAATCTTTTGTACAAGTCAAAGGAACTCCGAGGAACTCTCGAGGAACTCTGAGGAACTCTGGAGGAACTCCGAAGAACTCTCGAGGAACTCCGAGGAACTCTCGAGGAGTTCTGAAGGAACTTCGAAGGAAGTTAGAGGAACTCTGTGGAACTCTTTGCAAAAAGGAACTCTTTTGTAAAAATGTCAGAAGCGGTCAGAAACAATTATTATTTATTACCCATGCGGATTAACATTTTTATTTTCAAACTAGATGAGCACACCTTATCAAAACATCCTACCTTTGGGCGCCAATTTTTTTTGAAGGGGCGCCAAGTTTGGTAGAAACAGGGACAAAGCTATTTTTCCTGAAGGTAATTTGGGGGCGCCAATTTTTGTTTTGAAGCGCCAAGTTTGGTAGAAACCGTCAGGGACTAACCTTTTTTTCCTAAAGGCATTTTTGGGGCGCCAATTTTTTTAAGTTTGGTAGAAACTGTTAGGGACAAAGCTTTTTTTTCTTGAAGGTAAATCGTGGGCGCCATTTTTTATTCGAAGAGGCGCCAAGTTTGGTAGTAACCGTCAGGGACAAAGCTTTTTTTATGAAGGTATTTTTTTGGGCGCCAACTTGCTTTTTCGTAGGGGCGCAAAGTTTGGTTGAAACCGTCAGGGACAGACAAAGCTTTTTTTGAGGGTGCTTTATTGGCAGTAGTGCTTGCACAGCGGTAATTTCTACGGCTTATTTGCCAATAATTACCCCTTCCAGAGAGGAACTCTTAAGGAACACAGGAGAAACTCCCAAGGAACTCTGGAGGAACTCCGGAGGAACTCAGATAAACTCCGAAGGAACTCTGAGGAACTCTTTGCAAAAAGGAACTCTTTTGTACAAATTTCAGATGCGGTCAGCCCGTCGACTACAACTATAAGAAAAAAAAAACACTATGCGTTATATCTAAAAAAAGCGAGCTGATCGAGAAAAACGAAAAAGGGTTCCGAAATCAGCTCATCAAATATAGCCAGATGCAACTAAAATGGTGTTGGTAAATTTTTGAGTGTTGACCAGTGTTATAATCATAATAATGAATGGCGATTTCTCCCGTTAGATTAGACAGGGACAAAAGTTCTACCCAAAAAGGATAGAAGACATACATACACTCCCACTTACACCCAACCAAACAATTTCTGTATTTGTTCTTTGTTGAACAAATACAATATTTACTTGGCCGAGCGAAAAGTGTAACTATATTATTTTTATTAAAGAAATTACTGGCGCCATCTAAATTTTAGTAGAATTATCTTATTCTAGAGATTTACATTAGCAATGTTCGTTCGTGCCGCTCAGTGCTACACTTTCCGGCCAACCAAATAAATACTGTATTTGTTGTATGAAAAACAAATACAGTATTTATTTGGTTAGCTGGAAAGTGTAGCAAAAATGAGATAGAGATAGGGTAGACATCTTTTGTTTCATAATTCTAGTTGTAAAGAGCTCCATTGCGAACATTACTTATTTTTAAGGACTGATTATAAAATGTTTCCATTTTTCGGTCCAGACTAATAATTTTACGCCCTGACAACCGAATACGTCAGAAGAAAGTTTTTAATTTTACCAATCTTCTGAGTTATTGCCACATTGAAAGTATTTAATCAATTTTAAAATGCAATATGAACTTTTTCAAAAGAAAACTTTATGCTTATTTAAAAACCTGTCGACGCGACATAGAAAATACTTTCTCGACAAACTTGATAATAGAATGACATTTTTATAGTTAGAAATATAACGAGGGGTCTATCACTGCTGCATTCGATGTACAAAATTGTCTGCATTAATAATGCTGAGCCGTGCAGTACCTGCATTACTTGCATTTAATGTGCATTATCTGCATTATCTGTAAATTACGTACATTATTTGCATTACTGTGCATTACATCTGCAGTACCTGCATAATTCTGCATTACGTGCAATTATTCTACATTATTGTGCATTATTCTGCATTATCTGCATTATTTTGTATTAGTTTTGGTAAAAATACTTTCTCGACAAACTTGATAATAGAATTACATTTTTATAGCTAGAAATATAACGAGGGGTCTATCACTACTGCATTCGATGTACAAAATTGTCTGCATTAATAATGCTGAGCCGTGCAGTACCTGCATTACTTGCATTTAATGTGCATTATCTGCATTATCTGTAAATTACGTACATTATTTGCATTACTGTGCATTACATCTGCAGTACCTGCATTAATCTGCATTATTCTGCATTATGTGCAATTATTCTGCATTATTGTGCATTATTCTGCATTATCTGCATTATTTTGTATTAGTTTTGGTAAAAATACTTTCTCGACAAACTTGATAATAGAATAATATTTTTCTAGTTAGAAGTATAACGAGGGGTCTATCACTGCTGCATCCGATGTAAAAAATTCTCTGCAAATTCGTGCAAAAATTTTCAAGATTTTTTTTTGTGTATTTTTGCGTTTTATGACGTTTTATGTCGATATAAATGAATTTAGAGCAAAAAAAATTGTCGCTCGGTCGGTCGATCGGTCTGTCCGGGAAATATTGTGGGTACGATAACTTAAGAACGCTTTAAGCTAGAGACTTGAAATTTGGCATACAGGTATGTTACCATAAGTTCTCGCTCGAGATTGTTTTTCGTAAACATTGGGGTGCGGCAAGGGGGGCAAATGGGGAAAAATACATTTTTTAGAAAAATTTGAAAATTGCTATATATGGGTTTTCAAGGTTGCTGAAATTGCATCTGATAAAAAAACTTCGCTAATTCCACCCCCGAGGGGGTGCGGGGGTAAATATTTTTCAATATTATTTTCTTCAAAATTGGTACATAGGGGTTTTTGGGGTCGAGAAATATGAATTTGATAATACTTTTTTTCTAATTTCACCTCCTGAGAGGTGGGGTAGTTTCGTGAAAACTGGTGTATTGGGGTTTTTGAGGTTGCTGAAAGTGAATCTGATAATAAAATTTTTCTAAATCCACCCCCTGAAGAGTGGGGGATAGTTTTCGTGAAAATTGTTATATTGGGGTTTTTGAGGTTGTTGAAAGTGAATCTGATTATAAAAAAAAATCTAAATTTACCCCTAAAGGGACAGAGGTTAGTTTTCGTGAAAATTGGTATATTAAGGTTTTTTAAATTGCTGAAAGTGAATCTGATAACAAAAAATCCATTTTTGGGAGATGAAAAATGGGAAAGCTCTTTTACTGGGCAGTGTATTTTTTGCAGTAAACGTTCAGACAGCTGCAAACTGCATATTTAATAAACATCTTCGTCCAAAATTTAATTATTTAATAATTATATAATCTAAAATGTTAAATTAACGCTTACGCCTCATTCGGTAACTTCAGTCCCTTGCGGAAAAGTGGCACTTTCCGCATTTGTTAGGAAAATAGCTTTATATCAGCCTGCTAATTACACTAGTTCACAAGGGTTTTATACGCAACTTTATTTAATTAATTTACACATTATTTAACGCTGAATCCAAATCCGTCAAGAAAAAAATCGCTGGTTCAGTTTTCGAGATAATAGACCCTACAGATTTTAAAAGAGAAAAGGTAGAGAAATTGTAGATTTTTGTTTAATATTTATAAAAATTGGTATTTGTGGGCTTTGGGACTCGCTGAAAATGAATTTGATATTAAAAAAAAATCCTCGCCCCTTAATGGGGTTGAACCACCCCTTTTATATATATTTTTAAGTAACCTGATAAGCGTTGAAACCTGGGGATTTTCATCTCACTGAAAACGAATTTAATATTTAAAAAATTCTGTCTCCTCCCTTAGGGGAGTAGAACCACCCATATTTATATTTTTTAATTAAAGTGTTAAAAATTTGTATATATGAGTTTTGGGACTCGCTAAAAATAAATTTAATATTTAAAGAAATATATATCCACCCCTTAAGGGGGAGGAACTACCCCTTTTTATGTATTTTTTAATTTACGTGATAAATTTGGTACATAGGTGTTTTCCAAAAAGATATAAAAAGGGGTGGTTCTACTTCCTTAGGGGTGCATACTGATTTTTTTAAATTAAAGTCATTTTCAGCGAGACGAAAAACCCCCGGGTTATAATTCGTATTAGGTCATCTAAAAAATATAAAAATGGGAGGTTCTACCCCCTTAAGGGTTGAAGATAGAGAGCCTCTTTTGTGAAGCGGCTACTCTCTAGTCCTAATGTTTTCCTAAAAGCGTTTGTATCTTCGGACTGCTTTTGGGTTTCTGCACAAATCGCCACTTGGCGACGCCTTTGTTTCTTACAAGTCACCTAATCATTTTATTTATTTATAAATTATAATTATTTTGTTTTGCTTTATTTTTATTTTTAATCATTTTATTATTTTGTAGTATATGGCCATTGTGCTGTAATAAAATTATTATTATTATTATTATTTAATATATCAAATTTATTTCTAGCGACTCTTAAAACCCTTTCATACCAATTTTTATAAATATTAACATAATGTGTTAATATTATCATATTATGATTTTTATAATTTTCCCTTATAAAAACTTTGGGGTGGATTATCTCAAAAACTGAACCAACGATTTTTTTTCTTGACGGTTTTTAGCATCAAAAATTATTTAAGAAAATGTAGAAAATAAACTTGCGCATAAAAGAAAAGTTGAAATTTGTAAACTAGTGACATCTTTCATATTCTGACGATACTTCTGTGGTGACAGAAGTGCCAGAATATGAAGGGTCTTTATGCACAAACGGGATTGAAAATAGTTATTTTTATATTAAAAGCGAAAGCAAAAATCACATTTTGCGCTCATAATACAAACAACGTTTTTTCTACGATCTAAAATAAATAAATAAATTTCAGGCAGTAAAAGTCCAAACCTTACAAGGTCGCAGCACTTACAATTGTTTGCAAATCTGGTGGTTTTATAAAAAAAACCCTTATCACTGTAACTCTCCATAATTCCTTAACAACAAATATTTAACACATAAAAAAAGTCCAAACGAAATTAAGATTTGATTAAATATAAATAATAATTTTATATTAAAAAAATGGCAGAACACAACATCTCATAGCATGTACTTGACACTGTCAAGTTGACAGCTGTTTTACGATTGACTTTGCGGTTGCCTACACTCTAGCGCGCAAAATTCAATTTTGTGCTTTCTGTCGAAGCAGAAAAGTAAAATGCTAAGAAATAGGTTATTTTTCGGTCAGAAAACATCATTTGTTTTTGTAGAAATGTTAACTTTTCTATTAGATCGTAGAAAAAATATTATTTGCTAACCCAATAATTTTTTTTTTATACATTAGAACTATTTGTTATTGAATAAAAATATCATTATTTAAATAAAATCTTTTATTTTAAATTGTTTTAGATTCTCGCGGATTTTAGTTACAACTTCCACCTATCTTAGTTTTAAGCATTTAACATGTTTTTTTATTTTTTGCAAATAAATAAAAACATTTATAATTATTAATCATTTAATTAATCATAATTATAATTAATCATATCATAACAGTTAATGACAGTAATTGACTGTTATCAAATTTTACATTTTTTTTATAACCTAACTTTATAGCAGGATGACATTAAATAAATAAATTTTATTTATTTATTTTTTATTTATTTATAGTCTTTCTGGGACCTATAATAGTATATTATGATCCAAGGACAAGAAATAATGTTTATCGGTCGCATGCGGAGATTCACAACCGCGTAAGATCGAGATTTATTTCTCGTCCGGTTATCATACGCTATTTTTTATTCGTCAACATATTTTTAACAAAAAAAACTAAAAATAATAAGAAAAATTAGTTTTATCCAATACATACAGATAATAAGACAATTACCAGCTTTATTTTAAATAGATAAACTCAATAATAACCCCCGCGTTTCTTTTACTTTATTGAGTGGATAATTATTTATTTTACCCACTCAACTGTCACTTGTCAAATTATTTCCTTGTAAATGGTATTAAAATTTTTAATAAAAATATGAATTCCTAAGCTATTTATTGGATAAAACCTTGTATGGCACTCATGGGTAAACCGATATTGCCCCCTCGAAAATTAACCTGCTTGGCTAGCGCCTCGCAGGTTAATTTTCTCATGGGCAATATCTTACTTTACCCCCTAGTACCATAAATAACTATTAATTTGGTTGTGTCAGTTATCTGACAATTAACCATAAGGGACAGCAAAAGTACTTTGGCGGGCAGCAGCCCGCCAAAGTAAAACAAAAGACAAACACAACCGCTATGTATTTTTCGATAAGAGACCGCAAAAGTACTTTGATGGGCTGTAGCCTGCCAAAATAAAATAAAAGTCCAAACTCTTAATAAAAGTGTCACTTTTAACTTAACATTTCTAACCGAAAAATGTCGCTTTGGAATACAAACGAATAAAAAAGGTGTTTTATACCTTAGTGGAATATTTTAATTTATGAACGGCAATGTATATTCTATATTGATTGCCTAAATTTTTGTATCAGCTGTTCCTTTTAAATGCGCATAACTCCAAAACTAGCCATACAATTAAAAAAAAAACGAAAAAAATAATTTTAATGAGCTTAAAATGTTTAACAATATATCAAAAAATAGCCAAATTCACCGAAAGCCAAAATCATACGAAGACTATTATTATTAAATAATGTATTGTCCATTCTTGAAGTGGAGTAAAATATTTCAAAAAATAAAACAAAAACTTAAAGTCTTCTCCACAATTTTTTTTAAATAATTATATTTTTATTTCGACTGGCTACATATGTTTCATCCCTAAACAATATGGGACATCTTCAGGCCACATACTCTACTAATATCCGTCGTAAAATAATTAAAATAACGTTCACAGTACAATACTAACATATTAAATTAACACTAATAAATAAATTAAATAATTTTTTTTTTTTTTTTTTTTTTTTTTAAATTACGCATTATTCTGTCGAATTAAAGCGGGTTACCTAAAAAAATTTATTTAATATGTTAGTATTGTACTGTGAACGTTATTTTAATTATTTTACGACGGATATTACAATTTGTTGACTATTATTATTATTATTATTATTATTATTATTATTATTATTATTATTACATAAGAATACAAATCAGCAACTCTATTGAGCTTGTGGATGTAGAAGATAAAACAAGAACGTAACATGTGGTTTATAGATAAAAACTATGCAGGGTTCTTTAAAAAAGTTGTAACACCCTCCAGAAAATTGAAAGTGACCACACCATAAGCTTATAAGATAAGTTATTTAGTTATTATAAGATATAGTTTGACGCACGTAACTGCGGCTACGGGAAATATGTTTGGAATGTGTGTGCAAGTGGGAGGCCCGATGTAGGCACGCACGCCTTATAACGCTCTTGACGGAAAGAAGAGAGCGCGAATGATTCCTCCCCCTTACGTCGGAGACTTTCTTTCATGCGGAGAACTGTAAGTTATTTAATTTTAAACAAAAACCGTCTCTGAAATTTTTTGGTATCTCTCAAAGTTTAGCGTCGATTTTTTTATTTGTTTTTCGTTTTACCTAGATCATTTTAAATATCTTTTTTAAGCAATATACTATCCTCTTTAAAGAGTATATAATGGATTGCGAAGCATTACATACTCTCTTTACGGTTTGTTTAAAAAATATTTCATATTATATAAATTATAATCATAAAACTGTAAAAAGCCCCAAAGAGCAATTTAATAATATAGAAGTCAAACATTCTAGACTTGAATTTCTAGTACCGTTTGTCCTTAGGGTTTAATTTTGGATCTTTGATGTGTTTTTCCGAGGTTGTAAATAAAAATAATACTATCTTGGGGTCAAATACCGGAAAATTAACTTTTGTTACACCTATGTTCATTTAACTTTGCAAATATAGCAAATATGGTGTAAATAAATTTAATAAATAAAATAAATCGGATCTATGGCTTATTTTACCAAAAATTTACCAACGATTGAAATATATAGTCTCCCTAAATGCATAGCTATGGACTGTTCCATCAAGCAAGAGAGTAAATTAAAAATTGCACAGTTAATATTTAGATGACAAAATTACAAAAAGAAAGCGTCTTTTATTGAAAAATGAAATAAAATAGGCAGATTTTAATAAATAACTTATGTAAAGAATAAACTTTTTTTAATAATAAACTAATAAAATTTTACTATTTCTGGAATAACAAATTAAGTTTGGTATCGATATACCATGTTTTTAAAGAAAACAATTCTCTTGCTTTATCACCATTTCAAAAGTAAGGAGATTTAAAATAAAAAAGAATTTTTGATATTATTTTTACCATTACTGAGATAGAGCTCTAAGTACTTAAGTTTCGATCACCCTGTACATACAGTGTGTCCCAACTCTATTTACTCAGCGACTTTCTCGAAAACTAAAAGAGATAATCAAGTTCTGCAAAAACCATCTTAAATGGGACAACATCTATAAAAAGTACCATAAAAAATAACATCCACCCCTCAACCCTGTTTTCCAACATACCCCCAAGTTTATTTTTTTACTAATGCCTAAAACGTATTATGATGCTCTCGTATAAGGGATTCCCCCCAGACGGAGTTACGCCAACCGCACCCGAATCGGTATGATCATCGCTGTATATTTCAGGCACGGATAATAAGAAGTGGTAAAAAACGTTTAAAAATATACGAGATTAATGAAAATTTGATAAGCCTTTTCGTATAGACCAGTGTATAATAATTCCTTTAAAAGGAATTATGATTTTTTAAAATGTGTAATAACCGTTTACTTAGATTACTAACTTGATTAATATGAGATTAAGAAATAAGAAACCTTTTCCTATAAACCACTGTACACAAACATTTACTCCATAAACAAAACTAATACCATGTATTCGCAAGTTCAAGGTCTATGCGAAACAACCCCAAAAACTATAGGGGTGGTATTTAAAAAAATAAAGTTGGGGTAATTTGTGGGTGTATTTTATTTTGGGCAACTTTTTCTAGGTAATAATATATTTTTTAATCTGATTTTAGCAGAAATTGATTACCTCTTTTAGTTTTCAGGAAAATCATTGCCAAATATAGTTGAAATGGTTGGTTTTAGACTTTTTTTACCACTTCTTAAACTTAAAAATAGCAAATATAATATACCATTATTGGTATACCATTAATGGTATGAGTTGCATTTACAGGGAAAGAAATTAGTGGGCTCTGCGCTATACATTATAAGATATTTGGTAACAGTGGCAAATTATAGTGATTTAAGCTATAGATTATAAGGGACACAATAACTAATAATGTTAAAAATAAATTGGAAACGATTATATATATTACAGACACGATTATATTTATTACAGGCACTATTATAAACTTACAGAAATTTTATTATATTATAAAAATTATTAGCACGGACAATAATTAAATCTATTTAAGCTATAAATGCCATACTATTTGTTATATTTTATTATTCACTAAACAATTAAAGTATTTCATATAAATTTTTACACTGACTGCCATAATTGTAAGAGAAAGCCTTATACTTATGTAATAAGCGATTATAATTTGCTTGGTATGTGTGTTATAGCGCTCCTAGCTATAATTTTTTTTTTCCGTGTATAGGCTCAAGTTCTATTCAAAACAACTGAAAAAATATAGAGGTGCTGTTTAAAAAAATAAAGTTAGGGGTAAATTAGGGAGTAGGTCTAAAGGGTGGATTTTATTTTTGGCTACTTTTTATAGATGTTGTTGTTCTTCTTCTTCCTTTTTTTTTGCCTTTTCTCAGTGAGATAATTAGCCAGATCCCTCTTAGTTACTCAATTCACCAAGAGTAGTTCTTGTCTGACTTGGCACCATGCCCACTGTTTTGATTATAGAAAATTTCTAGTCTTCTGTAAGACCTTTTCTTTTTCTTTTCCTTCTTACCTTTTCCTGTTTGCTGTTGGTTGTGTTAGCTGTTGACAAGGCTGTTTTTTCTAATTATATTTGCGCATGCGCTAGTATATAACAAATTTTGTACGTATAAAAACTTGTTCACGTGTTAGTTATAGATATAAAATCGAATCCAGGGCATATCTAAGATAGCAAATAAATAAATAACTATACTAAAACACTTGATGCTAAAAATTAAACGTAATTAACGGATTACCTAATTCTTGCCAAAAGTAGATGTTGCTCGTTTCACCGGTGAAAACAACTCGATAGATATTGTTGTCCCATTTAAGATGGTTCTTGCAGAACCTGATTATGTCTTTTAGTTTTCGAGAAAACCGCTGGGTAAATAACGTTGGGCCATCCTCTATGTATGGAAAAACTTCAAAACACATGTAAGGTATTTTTCCTATTATTTTTTACAGGGTATTCATTGTAAGCTCATCTATCATAAAATTATTAAATAGGTGCATAGAACACACACACACACAAAATCCGATGTGTATAAACATTCATCACAAATAAATTAATCGTTTAAGGAAACCTATTGTGAATAGGCTATAATTACACTGAACCACAAACAAAAATAAAGATTAATAAACCCAGCAAGATAAATTGTTTTTGATAAACTATAATGTGCTGAATGAAAGAAGTAAATGAACAAAAAATGTAATGCTACGCATTCTATTATACAGTGCGTGTCTAAAGTCCACCCCCCTTTTACTTTCAAACGGCTTAAGATATCAACTTGAAAGGGCAATGTTACACGGAAAGAAATTAGTGGGCTCTGCGCTATACATTATAAGATATTTGGTAACAGTGGCAAATTATAGTGATTTAAGCTATAGATTATAAGGGACACAATAACTAATAATGTTAAAAATAAATTGGAAACGATTATATATATTACAGACACGATTATATTTATTACAGGCACTATTATAAATTTACAGAAATTTTATTATATTATAAAAATTATTAGCACGGACAATAATTAAATCTATTTAAGCTATAAATGCCATACTATTTGTTATATTTTATTATTCACTAAACAATTAAAGTATTTCATATAAATTTTTACACTGACTGCCATAATTGTAAGAGAAAGCCTTGTATTTATATAATAAGCGATTATAATTTGCTTGGTATGTGTGTTATAGCGCTCCTAGCTATAATTTTTTTTTTCCGTGTAAAAATAGGCCGTTTTTGGCCCCTCCGTGCAAACGTATGAAACGTATCAATGGAGATTTCTCCCGTTAGATTAGACAGGGACAAAAGTTCTACCCAAAAAGGATAGAAGACATACATACACTCCCACTTCCACCCAACCAAACAAATTCTGTATTTGTTCTTTGTTGAACAAATACAATATTTACTATGGGAGATTTAGCTCAGTGGTCAGTGGCATCGATATAGCCTGACACTGATCTAATGATCGTGAGTTCAAACCTTACTGGCGCCGATTGCCTTTTTCAGTTAATTAATCATTGAAATTTGGCGAAGGCGTACTCCCTAGATATATTGGTTCGAAAGTCAATTAAAGCCGGTGGTTCCCTCTACTACTAGCCCACACAAGTCCTGGACTTAGGGGATGCTTAATTAAGTAGAATAGTACGAGGTTAAAAACAAACAAACATTACAAAACTTGGCCGGGCGAAAAGTGTAACTATATTATTTTTATTAAAGACATTACTGTCACCATCTAAATTTTAGTAGAATTATCTTATTCTACAGATTCACATTAGCTATGTTCGTTCGTGCCGCTCACTGCTACACTTTCCGGCCAACCAAATAAATACTGTATTTGTTGTATGATAAACAAATACAGTATTTATTTGGTTGGCTGGAAAGTGTAGCACACATGAGACAGAGATAGGTTAGACGTCTTTTGTTTCATAATTCTAGTTGTAGAGAGCTCCATTCCTATAGATTTGGATATGCTAAACACGATTCCGGCCTTTAAAATTACAGAAACCGTGTGGAAGACTGTTTTTTTACCCAATTGCGAAAATCAAAAATATTGAGATCCATAATTTAACGTACGTATACTTATAGTGAAGAGATATTATTTTAAAAAATCATGAATGAATGATGACTAAAAGTTTGATTTTTTAAAATAAAAAAAAGACTGTTTTTTTTTCGTAAAACGGTAAAATTAGGTCGATTCTGAGCCCTTTAAAAATAGTGCATATTTAGGAGACTATAGCTCCCTTAGGATTGATTTTTGAAAGTACCTGTATATGAGGTTTTTTCTTAGTTTTTGATGTGCTTTCACTCGGAATCATTGAAATTTTGGTATTTAATTTAATTTAATTTAATTAATTTAATTTTGGTATTTAATTTAATAATTAAAAATGTTATATACAGTTTTTTGCTAGAATATAATGTGTTAAAGATACAGAATTTAAAATCAAACAAAACACCTAGTTTGAAATTTGCAAACTAGATGGCTTTAGTGTACAATAGTGCCGATGTTTTGACAGGGTGTTTGCAACGTTTCATCTAGTTAATTTTGAAAATTTCGCAGTGTTTAATAAAATAGTATGTTGGTATGATAAAATTAGTAATTTTATAGAAAGAAGCATTATTATTTCTCATTGTATAAACCCGTTCATATTCTGGAGTAAGTAGAATGTATAATATTTTTTCTTCGCAGCACTGAACGTATATTTTTTAATAAACTGTTCGACATTTTAAGCAGGAAAAATGACTGACTGTTGAACCCACAAAGCACGAATAACGTGTAAAGCATAAAAAAGTAATGTGACACCCGAAAATCAGAAAAATTGCACTACACAAAAAATACGAGTTGCTTTTTACTTTTAAGTAAAAAAGTATTTTTATCGAGATAAAAAGTTAAAAATAACAAAATACAGAACATTTACTTGTAAAAAAAGGAATTATAATTTTTTTTAGAATACGGGAAACTTATAAATAAAATAAAAATACACTGCCCAGTAAAAGAGCTTTCCCATTTTACACCTCTGCGCGTAAAATGGATTTTTTATTATTAGATTTACTTTTAGCAACCTTTAGAATATACTAATTTTCATGAAAACTACCCCCGGCCCCTTAGGGGGTGCAGTTACAACTTTTTAATTATCAGATTCTCTCAAAAGAAGATCAAGGTACGTAAAATGATGTAATATTCGCGAATAAACCCTTTTTTCTTAATTTTGTTCAATAAGATAGGGCAAATTCCCTTAGTATTACAAGTTAAAAATAATAAATTTTAAAGTGGTAACCAAGGCCGTATCCCCCCCCCCCGAAATCCTAAAATTTTATACGAAAATCTAAAAGTTTTTGAAGCTTCTCCGGGACCCGGGTTCAAGGCCCGGCGTTGATAGTTTCTTTTGGTTTATAATAAATAGTTTATACTTTTAAAATTAAAATAGACTAAAACATTTCTAAATATATATATATATATAGCTTTTTTACTCCCCCAGAACGCTAAGGGCACAAAGCGAAGCTTCAAATACGTAAAAAAATTTGCCTGCGGCGCTAAAGTTGTCTTGCATTTTAACTTTGAATAGTAACACTTTTAAAATTAAAATAGGCTATAAAATTTTTAAAAAAATTCGCCTACCGCGCTATAACTTTTTTTACTCCCCCAGAACGATAAGGGCGCAAAGCGAAGCAAATATGCACGCTCTTTTCCAAGTGGACCATACAGCTTCAAATTCGTAAAAATTTTCACCTTCGGCGCTAGAGTTTTTTTTGCATTTAAACTTTAAATACACTTTTAAAATTTAAGTAGACTATAACATTTATAAAAAAATTCGCCTGCGGCGCTATAGCTTTTTTACTCCCCCAGCACGATAAGGACACAAAGCGAAGCTATAGCTCTTTTCCAAGTCGATCATACACCTTCAAATTGGTAAAAGTTTTCGCCTGTCGCGCTAGACTTTTTTGCATTTAAACTTTAAATACACTTTTAAAATTAAAATAGACTAAAATATTTCTAAAAAAATTCGCCGGCGGCGCTATAGCTTTTTTACTCCCCCAGCACGATAAGGACACAAAGCGAAGCAAATGTGCAGGCTCTTTTCCAAGTCGACCATACACCTTCAAATTGGTAAAAGTTTTCGCCTGTCGCGCTAAACTTTTTTGCATTTAAACTTTAAATACACTTTTAAAATTAAAATAGACTATAATATTTCTAAAAAAAATCCCCTGCGGCGCTATAGCTTTTTTACTCCCCAGAACGATAAGGGCACAAAGCGAAGCAAATATGCACGCTCTTTTCCAAGTGGATACAGATTCAAATTCGTAAAAAATTTCGCCTTCGGCGATAGACTTTTTTGCATTTAAACGTTAAATAGTAACACTTTTAAAATTAAAATAGACTATAAAATTTCTAAAAAAATTCGCCTACCGCGCTATAGCTTTTTTACTCCCCCAGAACGATAAGCGCCCAAAGCGAAGCAAATATGCAGGCTCTTTTCCTATTGGACCATACAGCTTCAAATTCGTAAAAATTTTTGCCTCCGGCTCTAGATCTTTCTTGCATTTAAACTTTAAATAGTAGCACCTTTAAAATTTAAATAGACTATACAATTTCTAAAAAAATCGCCTGCCTGCGGCGCTATAGCTTTTTGCCTCCCCCCCCAGAACGATAAGGGCACAAAGCGAAGCAAATATGCAGGCTCTTTTCCAAGTGGACCCTACAGCTTCAAATTCGTAAAAATTTTCGCGTGCGGCGGTAGATTTTTCTTGCATTTGAACTTTAAATAGTAATACTTCTAAAATTCAAATAGGCTATAAAATTTATAAAAAAATCGCCTGCGGCGCTATAGCTTTTATACGTTATTGTTTATTGGAGTTTATAAAACCTAAGCTTGAAATTTGTCAATATTTTTGCCTACGGCGCTAGAACTTATACCACTGTTTTAAAATTTAAATAGACCAGCACAGTTGTAAAAATTTTTACCTGCGGTGCTAGGGCATTCTTATTTTTTTTATCTGAATTTTTAAAATTTTACTACATTGAATTAATAAAAGGCCGGAAATTAACAGAAGTAAAAAAACATGAAAAAATTTTCTCCTGCGGCGCAATTTTCATTTTTTTTGAGAGTTAGGAAAAAATTTTTTTGGGCCCCTCCCGAAAAAAAATCCTGGATACGCCCTTGGTGGTAACTATAAAAATTTGTATTTTACCGAGTATTTACTATTTAATTATACAATAATTAACATTTTTATAACATTAACAGCTAATATGACCTTTTATCTTTTTGATTCAAATCAAATTTGATTTTTTTTTGACTTTGAATAAAATTTTTAATGACTGAGAACATTGAAAATTAAAAACTGTTAATATCTCAAAATGGCCAAATTACAAGTTAGGGAACGTTCAAGTATTACGTAACGCAAAATGTACCAAAATTCATACACTTTATACCTCGGTTCCAGAGTTATTTAACACACCCCCTATTAGGGGGGGTAGCCAAAATATGAAATCTCTATAATCTATAATAACGCGAGAACAGGGGTATGAAGTGTATGAATTTTGGTACATTTTGCGTTACGTAATACTTGAACGTTCCCTTACCACTTCTGTGTTTAGCACGGCATGCCGCGGCAGTCTAGTAATAAATAAATTTAGAAAACGTAAAAATATACAGTGCGGTCCCCCTTTTAACTTTTGAACGAGTTGAGATATCGACTTCAAATTTAGAACACTTAAATAAGACAACTTAAGCTATCTTTTAGCATATATTTGATATTTTCAGCTCCTAAAATGTGGACAGGGGGGCATGGGGGGACATTTTTTTAAATGGAAAGGGGGTTCGTGTAATACATTATTTTAAAGCTTATAAAATTCTCTATTTAAACTAACATTTTTAAATTTTTTAAAAATGTTTTTTAAGGTTTTGATTTTTCAATTTTTTGTGCTAAAACATTCGATTTTTTAAGTTTTTTTTTAATAAATTTTTATTATTTCAAGTAAAATTAGTTTAAAAGTATAAATAACATTTTTTTATGATGAAATTAGGCATTTTAAAAAAATTATTTGTTTTTTTTTAGAGGAATTTTGACATTAATACCCATTTTCAACCCCAATTTAAACCCAATTTTTTTTTTATTTAAAAATATGGAGTTAAATGGAAAATTTTATAATCTTTAAAATGATGTATTACACGACCCCCCTTTCCATTTAAAAAAAATGAACCCCCATGCCCCCCTGCCCACATTTTAAGAGCCGAAAATATCAAATATATGCTAAAAGATAGTTTAAGTTGTCTTATTTAAGAGTTCTAAATTTAAAGTCGATATCTCAACTCGTTCAAAAGTTAAAAGGGGGGTGAGTTTTGGACCGCACTGTATCACCAGTAAACACTGTGACAAGGAATACTACCAAAACAGATAATAAAATTTGGAATACTTCTTCGGCAAAGATTTAATTTAGCGTATAATAGCCTTTTGTATTAATTTTTCTTTGAGATCCTTTTTTAATCTTATCTCCTGCATTTGTTTGAATTCATCAGGTATTTTATTAAAAATCTTTATTACTGTTTATTTTGTACCGTCATCTAGGGTGCCTTGAAATGGTAGTGCGACTTGAAACAAGGAAGCGCTCTTTTTAAAATATACAGGGTGTATTTGAAATAGCGTAGGAAATTTTAACAGGTGATTCTACATGATAAAATATGACAAAAAGTTCCTATAAACATATGTGTAAAAATGCGTCATAAGGGAGCTACGCCCCTTTGAAATTGGCTAAAAAAATCGGTTTTTATTTAATAACTCAGGAACCCTTTCAGATATATTAACGAGGTTTTGCACGTGAATTAATCCTAATAAGGCCCATCTTTGTATGTCATTTTCACGTACTTATTTAAACCAGGGGTGTGCGAAACGGGGGGGTCTTATCAGTTTTTTGTCCCAAACTTTTTTCTGTGTAACTTTTTTGTAATTTTATTTTTGAAATATGATTCCTCAGGTCAAAATACATAAAAAAGGTACTCTTGTTGTAATACTGTAGGATCAACAGTTTTCGAGAAAAGTTAATTTGAAGGTGACATTTCACGGTTCGAGGACGAAAAATTAAATACTAAAATGTCGAAAACCAAAAATTAATGATACAATGTTATTCTACATCAAAAACTAAGAAAAAAAGTTTCCATACATGTAGGTCGAAAAAACGCTTTTAAAGCTACCATAGCCCTTTAAAAATGGTGCATATTTAGGAGACCATAGCTCCATTAGGATTCATTTTTGGAAGTACCTGTATATGAAGTTTTTTTCTTAGTTTTTAATGTACATTCGCCCTGCATCATTAAAATTTTGGTTTTCAACATTTTAATGATGCAGGGCGAATGTACATTAAAAACTAAGAAAAAACCTTCAAATGAATTTTTCTCGAAAACGGTTAATCCTACAGTATTACAACAAGAGTACCTTTTTTATGTATTTTGACCTGAGGAATCATATTTCAAAAATAAAATTGCAAAAAAGTAACACAGAAAAAAGTTTGGGACAAAAAACTGATAAGCCACCCCCCCGTTTCGCACACCCCTGGTTGAAATAAGTACATGAAAATAACACATAAAAACGGCCTTGGTAGGATTAGTTGACGTGCAAAACCTCGTTGATATATCTGAAAGGGTTCCTGAGTTTTTAAATAAAATCCGATTTTTTTAGCCAATTTCAAAGGGGCGTAGCTCCCTTATGACGCATTTTTAGACATATGGTTATAGGAACTTTTTGTCATATTTTATGATGTAGAATCATCTGTTAAAATTTCCGACGCTATTTCAAATACACCGTGTATAAGCTGCACTTTAGCGGCGAGTAGCAGAAGCAAATAAAAAATCAGATATCATTTACATTATCTACACTAACCACCTGTAATATTTTTTTGATTAAAGCCTACATCTGATGCGATTTAAAAAAATATAAAGATAAGATAAAAAAAACACATTTTTTTGTACCCGGTTTACTTCATGCTTTATAGGGGAAACTGTGACTTTAATTTAAATAGTATATTTTTTTATTATTAACTTAAAATGGTTGTTTTTTATGTCTAAATAAATGTTTTTGCTTTTTTAAAAAAGATATTTGTAATTCGAGTCACATATAATAGGTTTTAGGGTAGTATTTCAAGTATCCCAAATAGAAAGGTGACTTGAAATACGCCATTTTTATTTTTTTTTTGGGTACTTACAATTGTTTTACATACTTTATATTTTAATAGCCTGTTATCACAGTAGTTTGGCATATTTCCCCAATTTTTATTTTTATATCGCATCACAAACTTTTTGTTATTGAACAAAGAAGTCTAAAATCGTAGTCAAGGGGGGGGGTCCAGAATTATCAAAATTAGCGTTTCGTAATACTTGAACGTTTCCTTGTATCTAATAATGAACGTTATTGTGGGCCCCTATGTCATACACCGGTGAGTATTAAATACAACAACCTTTTCTGAGTGTACATTAAAATTTTCAAATTTAATTTAAATTTAAAGAGGAAGTCTCGGAGGAAGCCAATTTGGTTAATAATAAAATCTAAATCTTCGGTAATACTTTTTTCCTCAAAACCAAGTCCAAAGTTGCGAATAGTATGTTTAATAAAAGAAAGAATATAAAATTAAGTTGTCGTCACCTTATTTTAAAATGTCTGACAGTCTACGTACTCTTATAATTTAGCCGCTCTGCAGAGCTCAGTCAGCACTCGTGCGTTATAATTCTGCTTCTTTGTTCGATTAAATGGTGTACTATTTATAAAAAGGAACTTGTTTTTTAGATTTGGTTTAATACATAAGAGGAATTTTAAGCCAGACACGTTGCAATATGGAGGGGTAAGAATATAAATACCAACACAATGTTTGTGTTTCCTATAATCTCCCTCCCCATCCCCCTCCCAACCCTCCCCATCCCCCTCCCACCCACTCCACAGCGCCAAATTATGACAGATGCAACTCGCATCAGTGAGCAGAGACTCACTCCCCCCAAAATTATGACAGATGCAACTCGCATCAGTGAGCATAGACTCACTGCCCCAAATTTCAATTCAGATTAAGTATTTTTTTAGATAAATGAGCCATAGGCTGCGCCTGTCTCTTAAAGACCCAAACAAACTATTGATGATGTGTTTCCTATAAAGCGTATGTATTTACACCAAAGAACTTTTACCTCAAGAAGGAACATGATGCTACAGTATGCTTTGTTTGAAGCGTGGACCAACTACGGTGAGGGGCTGGTGGGGAGTGACTATTGTTTACACTTAGTACGCGTAAAGAGAGAGAAAGAATGTGTAAACTCACAGTCTAATGGCGTAAAATGACTGACAGGGGTACAGTGTTACCGATTGGAAACATATACTTTGGATATTTTATTGTAAATTTTAAGAAACATTAGTTCTGTATGAGCTTTATATGAACTAGTAGTTTAATTTTAATAGATTTAAATATACTGTATTATTAAACATAATTATAGTATACACAATAAAGTTTTTTACATTTTTAATTTAAGTATAATGATTTGAGTTCATGATAAAGTGGAAACTACGCAACATTAGGTACTAGACAGCCTAAATGCCGACTAGCAACATCTACATTTTACACCACAAAGCTATATCGCGTTTGGACTTTTTCTTAGAAAATAAACAAACTAAAAGATGACACCTTCATAAACATTGGTCTGAAATTACTTCTTGAGGTAAAAGTTTCTTTGACTCTAATAGGTAGAAAGAGCCCCCTATCCATCAAAAACAAACTTCTTCTTTACAACCAAACCCTAAAGCCGGTACTACTCTACGGAGCCCCAGCCTGGAACAAAATCACCCTTAACAAAAAGCTCTCAGCCAAACTTCAGGCCTTCCAAAACAAGGCACTGAGAATATGCCTTGATGCCCCCTGGTTCATGAGGAACAACCAAATGCACAGAGATCTCGAAATGCCCCTTCTAAAAACGGAAATCATCCGCTACAGCACGTCTTTTATTCAAGACTTTTTTAGATCACCCAAACCCCCTCATTTCAAACTTTCTAGACTATGATCATGAAATCCACTACACCCACAAAAAGATCAAAAACGTCCTCGACCAGTAATGGTACTCACCAATTCAGAACAGATACATTCCCAGCATCAGTGAGCTAGTCTTACTCCTCCCGCACATCCCTCCCCTCCCTATCCCATCCCTCCTCATCCAGTGTTCTGTTACTATCCACTACTACCCTTTAAAATATCAGCCCGTGTACATTTATTGCAATTTAACATAGGAATTTTTTGTTATTTGACTGTATTGATTAAAGAAAATTATGATATTTAGATACCGTATACCGGGTGTCCCAACTCTATTTAGCCAGTGATTTTCTCGTAAACTAAAAAAGATAATCAAGTTCTGAGAAAACCATCTTAAATAAGACAACTTAAACTATCTTTTAGCATATATTTGATACTTTCAGCTTTTGAAATATAGACAGGGGGGCATAAAGGGACATTTTTTTAAATGTAAAGGGGGTCGCGTGATACATCATTTTAAAGCTTATAAAATTCTCCATTTAACTATATAATTTTTAATTTATTAGACCTTTTTTTTGGGGTTTAAAATAGGGTTGAAAATGGGTATTTTTGTCAAAATTTGTCTAAAAAATCAAACAATTTTTTAAAAATTACTAATTTCATGATGAAAAAACGTAAATTATACTTTTAAACTAATTTTAATCGACATAAATAAAAATTTACAAAAAATTAAAAAATCTAAACCTTAAAAAAATTGTTTAAAAAATTAAAAAATATACAGTCCGATAGAGAATTTTATTTGCTTTAAAATGATGTATCATACGACACCCTTATTCATTTAAAAAATTCCCCCCTTGCTCCCCTGCCCTCATTTTAGGAGCTGAAAGTATCAAATAAATGCTAAAAGATAGTTTAAGTTGTCTAATTTAAGATGGTTTTCGCAGAACTTGATTATCTCTTTTAGTTTTCGAGAAAATCGCTGGGTAAATAGAGTTGGGACACCCGGTATTCATAGATACCCTGTGAAACCCCATATGGAATAAAAACTTTTCGTAAAAAAAATGAACCGACTTCTGTGTCTAAAAAGTAAAAAATAAAAAATAACACGGTGCCAATTTCAACACTCCCTAAATTAAATACTAATAATTATTTTTGTTGTTAAATTGTTTGCTGTGAAATTGGCACCGACTTATTTTTAATTTTTTACTTTTTAGAGACAGAAGTCGGTTCATTTTTTTTTGCAAAAAGTTTTTATTTTTTAGAGACACAGAACTTGTAGATTTGTAACATCATTTAAGCTAAATTATAGTTGTCTCTTGGTATATTAATATACAGGTCCACAGAATCAAGTTTAGCGGCATTTACAAGATGCCGTAATATTTGAATGACCCCTTAATCAAGTTATCCAGCTTATCCGAGTTATCCGATCATTTTCTAAAAAAAATGGTTGGTATTAGAACCAAATTAAGCCGGTTTAAAGTGAAATTGCGTTAAAACGACTAGATTTATCTTAATTATCCGGCTTGCCCGGCATTATCCGAGCGTCAAATTAAAACGGGACCACCTCATGAATGTCCTCTTTAAGTTGGAAAAGGTTTCATCAAATTCCGTTCATCCGTTCCAAAGTTATGCGGGAACAAACATAAAAAAAAACAAAGTCACACGTCGAATTGATAACCTCCTCCTTTTCTGGAAGTCGGTTAAAAACAAGGCCTTTTGGGATTAAGTACATAAATGATTTAATAAATGAATTCACGTTTTCATTTTTTTTATATTCTAGAACGATAAAATCTATCCATTTTCTTTCAAGATGTTTCTCAGACAATTGTGTGCTTATAAATACTTCAAATATTAATAAAAATCCAGATGCTGATGGAAAAGCATCAATTCAATAAATTGCATTTACAGTTTATATAATACATAAAAAAATAAAGCTTTTTTCTATTTTGCGACTCTTATAAGCTCATAATCACACGCATTTTGCGTCCATAAGAGGTCCATAAGAGGTCTCTACTTTTTTTTTTGTTTGGTTGGCAACAGAAAAAAGCTTAGAGGAAATGCGCCTAATTTCGGATGGTTTCCAAATTTCGGATAGTAGTGTATTTAAGATATTGTCTGCAAAGGTAAACAGAAACCTACTTTTATGTGAAGCCAAAAGTCAAACTAAATCCGTCCTGTAATATGATAACGGTAGAGCTTCTCCCCTTTAAATGGCAGCACAAATCGTTTATATTGCAAATGGCAGTTTTGTGCTCAGTTGCATTATTATGCTTGTTTATCTTATAAATAATCGTTATAAAAGTTCGTGATTCTGTCTTGGGTAAGTTATGATGTTAGTTAAGTTGATACACTATTCATAATTAAGCAATTTAAAAACGTAAAAATTCTACAAATTTCTAATCTAAAAAGCAGAAAGTTGCCTAATTTTGGATAGACCATTTTTGTGCATTTGATTCCCAATTTCGGATATCCGCAAGGTAATTATTATTCAGGATAACCAACCATTAATTATTATTTTTATAATGATACAACAAACCAAGATAAACAATTTTGAAAAAACGAAAATTACCTAAGATACTAAGATATTCGAAATTGGGAATCTAAAATTATAGTTCCTATAGTATTTCGTAGAAAATCGCTTAATGATTAAATTACGTCTTAAATGTGAAGGAATAACAAGAAACATAAGCAATGGGATCCAGATCTACTCTTGAAAAATTTTTTTTCGGATATGTCCTAAATTAGGAGCCCTTTTTCAAATGCACAAAAATGCGCTGATTTATTTTAACCGTGTTTTTTGGAAAAAATAAACTGTAATAAAATTGCTTTTATAATAAATCATGGTTCGCTATAATAAGTTGTATCTGGTTATATAAAAAAAATATCAAAAAGTAATACCGAGTATTAAATATTGAATACATTGTAAATGGTATCCGAAATTAGGCGACTTTCCTCTACCTCTTGACGTTTTGCATGCAAATGTCAATTTAAAAATTTAATTTGTTACAAAATTTTGTGTTTGGGTTTTTTTTTACCGTGTTAAAATTGTTTACTGGTTAATTGCAGTGAAAAAAGAAGAAATGACTGTAAAATATATCAAAATATCATTTGTTCTTAGAATTTTAAAAATAGTGTAAACTGTAATGCCAACCCAAAACAAAAATCCCTAAATCTGTCATCAATTTAAATGTAAGTTTTTTAAATTTTAGAGCAAAATAGAAAAAATTGTATAAAGCACCCGTTTCATAACAAGTTTTTAGAGCACTAGTACTTTAGAAAACTCGCCGCAAGAGGATCGTTTTCTAAACTTGTACTCGTGCTCTAAAAACTATGTTATGAAACTAGTACTTTAATATACTATTTAGTCAAAGGTAAGTTGTTGTTATTTGATACTACACGCAAAAAATAATTAATTTATTAACACTTCAACTGCCGCGCGATTTTTATGAAATTTTGCCATTTCGGCCGAGTATTTTTTTTTCGCCAAAAAGCTTGTTTGTAAATTTATTAATGTTTTATGGCAAAGCAAGTTAAGTAGCCACTAAACTCAGAAACCTTAGGTAATCGAAATATTCTGAGGCCAGATGCGGCCTCAGCGACCCAAAATTAGTTAAAAACCATATTACTTCAATCAGGGCAAGAAACCGTGTTATTTGAGTATATCACAAATGTTTTTTTGTAGATCTCAGCTATAGTTAATTATAATTATGCAATTAAGCATTTCTGTTCATAGAATCGTTATTTCAATTCTATCATTAATTTTAAAGACACATAGTACTAGTACTAATATGATAATAATAATATAAAATTTTATGTTTTGTCATAAAACATGCAGCAAGTAAATTTATAAAAAATAATGAGAAATATATACATTTGCATTATATAAATAATTTTTTTTAAATTTATTCATTATACATAGTCCGATAATTGGGACACAACTAGTCCGATATTTAGGACACTGTGTCCTATATTAATATTAAAAAACTATCAATAATTAATAAATATTTAATTACTTTTTTTGATAAATGAATAAATTTGAAAACTAGAAATATACATTATATAGTTATTAAGGTTCATATGTAATTTTAACACACCATCAAAGTCCGAAATTTCTCTAAAGTGTCCGATATATGGGACCGTTACCTTATATGAGATATATAAATAGGATCACACGGAAAAAAAAAAATTATAGCTAGGAGCGCTATAACACACATACCAAGCAAATTATAATCGCTTATTATATAAATACAAGGCTTTCTCTTACAATTATGGCAGTCAGTGTAAAAATTTATATGAAATACTTTAATTGTTTAGTGAATAATAAAATATAACAAATAGTATGGCATTTATAGCTTAAATAGATTTAATTATTGTCCGTGCTAATAATTTTTATAATATAATAAAATTTCTGTAAATTTATAATAGTGCCTGTAATAAATATAATCGTGTCTGTAATATATATAATCGTTTCCAATTTATTTTTAACATTATTAGTTATTGTGTTCCTTATAATCTA
This sequence comes from Brachypterus glaber, assembly GCA_958510825.1. NCBI lineage: Eukaryota > Metazoa > Arthropoda > Insecta > Coleoptera > Kateretidae > Brachypterus > Brachypterus glaber. Next base: position 4,320,428 of record OY294044.1, on the reverse strand, counting down.
TAGCTTAAATCACTATAATTTGCCACTGTTACCAAATATCTTATAATGTATAGCGCAGAGCCCACTAATTTCTTTCCGTGCATAACCAGTATTCGGCGAATTTCCAGTACTCGCATAGGCGCCGCGTCGACTCTAGCGTTGAGACGAGGTTTTAAACATTTACATTTTTATTTCTTTTTATCTTGATTTTTTTAATAATTCCATTTAAACAAGTAAGGTGGGAAAAAAGTTATCGACAAATAAAAATTAAAAACTTTCGTATTCCCTAAAGATAAAAATCGAATGTCGTTTTTTTCTTTGAAAAACACCGATATATATACGTATGTATAGTTAATATTGTTGTGGGTAACAAATTAGTCGTCAAATGTTTCGATTTATAAAAAATTTCCTCATAATTCGGCAAAATTATTCCGTAAGCCTATAGCCAATTTTTTGTCGGGTCACCGGAACTAACCAGGTTACTGAAACTCGTTTTTGTGAGAATCGGTTACATACGGTAAGTGAGGGGAAGTGATGACGTCACTAACCGGCAGTAACCGCGCCTAACACAGGTTCGGAGGTGAGTTAGATACGGTTAACCGTAAAAACTTAACCTATAAATTGTTTATTTACACCATAATTCACAGGCCTTTGGGATTTTTTCTCGATTTGTATGCAAAATGTAAAAAATAGAGTAGGTAAGGTATTTCAACTTCTATTTTCTAACTTCTAAGTGTTTGCTTATGTGGTTTAAAATTAAATTCTTATATAAAAAACTATTTAAACTTATCATTGCTGTTAATTACCTTCCCCATGAGCAAATAAACTTAAAAATGTAGTTTAAATGGTTTTTCATCTAAAGGAAATATAAAAAATATATACCTTATCAGTTTTTTGGGAGAAGTTAGGTTAGGTACTTGTCAAAACCTCAAGAAAATAACCAATGCGTTTTTGTGAGTACTGTCGGTTATACGAATCTAGTGGTGGGGATAAAAACCGTACGGTTAACCGGTGTTTCCACAAAAAATTGGCTTATGTTTCTGTGTTTATTTTTAACGTTGATGAGTCATAACTGAGTTTACGCCGATTAATGATCATAACATATCATCAACCTTCAGCGAATTGTCCTAACACTTTCCCTAAATTGAGTTTTTTCCTTTGGCTTTATCGAATTTCGAAATTTCCCTTATATAATTGAGTAATTATTTGTCTTTCTTATTAGAGGTTTATTTGGGTCTCCCTTGCCCAGGATTTCGACAAAGGCATTTTACATTACATTACCATTGATTTGTTCGGCGCGATAGACCTCTCTTTAATAAATTTTGTTCTTATTATACAGTTGGATTTCATTAAGTTAAGATTTTTTACATAGGTTTTTAAATAATAATTGACAAAATATTAATTGTTTGACAAAATTATAGGCGAATAAAAAAAAATGTTAGGTTATGTTATCCCGACTTTGTTTGGTAGTTTACTTGTTTCTCGTCAGATGCGTTAGTGTTAAGAGCCTATTTTTCTCGTAGGATTGGTAGAGCACTGGATAGGCAGGTTTGTTAGGATGGGTAGGTAGTCTACACACTAACAAAGTACTGCGAAACCACTTAAACTACCTACCCTAACAAACCTACCTATCTAGTACTCTAAGGATTGGCACATTTTTAAAGAATTGAAGGTATATGGAATACGTGTAATTGTACTTGTATTTTGGTAGTACCAACCGTACCTATGGTCTGTTTTTTCACGCAAGAAAGTAAATTAAAAATCGAACAGTAAATATTTTTACAACAGGTTTGAATAATATATGTTTGTGTATAGAATATAGTTATGTTTTATAAAATAAACTATGCATTATATTCGCACATCTAATATTCGAATCTGTTTTAAAAATCGCACAGTAAATATTTTTACATCAGGTTTGGATAGTCTATGTTTCTGTATAGAATATAGTTATGTTTTATAAAATAAAATATGTAGTATATTCGCACATCCAATATACGAATCTGTTTTGAAAATATTCACTGTGCGATTTTTAATTTACTATCTTGCTTGATGAAACCGACCATAGTACAAGTACATTGCTGTATAACTTACCACATGTTTGTGTGTGACACGGAATAAATCTTCTACTATTTTCAGGAGATTTTTTCAGTGCAAAGGGTTTATTTTTTACCAAAAATTGCTTTTTAACATCAGGTGAAATTAATTACTTAATAATTCAATACCGTGTCAAAAGTGTCAAAAAGTTTTCATTCTGAAAACCGACACAGGAAAAGACATCCGATTTCTCGATTCTCGTGAAACCCTCGAACCACAGCTAGATAGAATGGTTCTTTTTTTTGTCAAAATAATGACAAAAATCATTCGTTTCAAATATATTTTTTTTGCCTAAATTAAAATAAAAATGGTTCTAAAAGATAAGGATAAAACCAAATTCGAAGAAAGTGAAAGCAAGTTTTTTATTTCAAAAAGACAAAGACAAGCAGCTGAAAACCCTGAAAGGATCTATGATCTGTTTAAGGTAAAAACTATTTTGCAGATTTGCAGTTTTTTTTACAGAAAAAAGAAGTTGAAAGCACCAAGTGAAACGCATTTTAATATTTTATTTGGGCCGCGTTATGTAGAAAGTTACCAACCCACATTGTGAAATGACTTGTTTGTTGAACTTTTTCCCTAATAACTTTGAAACGTTTTGACTAAAACACTTAAAATTAAACATTTGTCGCACTTGTTCATGTATCAGAACATGTACAAAATATGTAATCTGCAGTCATCGGCGAATTTCCAGTGCTCGCATAGGCGCCGCGTCGATTCTAGCGTTGACGAGTGAGGTTTTAAATATTTACATTTTTATTTCTTTTTCTTGATTTTTTTTAATGATTCCATTTAAACGAGTTAGGTGGGAAAAAAAGTTATCGATAAATAAAAATTAAAAAACTTTCGTATTCTTAAAAGATAAAAATCGAATATCGATTTTTTCTTCGAAAAACACCGATATATATATATCGGCACACACATGCAACAAGGATGTAACTCAAGTTAGACCCATTTTGAGTTATACTCATAGGTAAATACCTTGAAAAAAGACACACATGGTGGTACTACTCAGATTTCTCCTTAGGCCATTTTAACCAAAAGTTTACCTAAAAACACTAAAGTAAGAAATTCTAAACTTGAATATTATCAGAAACAAACAATAAATAAACAATAAATACATATACAGTTAAATAGATAATTTTATAAGCTTTCAAATGATGTTTCATATGGCTTCCTTTTCCACAATGAGTTCCCCACCCTTAAATAACAAAAAAAAATATTTTAGAAATTTAGCTGTCGTGAAAAATGACAATATATGAGTTACGGCTTTGTTGCTTGGGGGTATCGATATATACATATTTATAGTTAATATACAGCCTGTTCCAGAACTCGCGTACCGAAATTTAAGAGGTGATTCTACATCCAAAAATATGAAAAAAAGTTTCTATAAAGGTTGGTCCGGAAATGAGCCCTAAGGGAGCTACGGCCCTTCGAAGATGACGTATTGAATGGGGAACAAAAAAAAGCACCAATAAAATTTTAATGCTGCAGGGTGATTCTTCATTTAAAACTGAGCAAAAAAGTATTATACACCAAAACACCTAAATTTAATATTAAAGGAGTAATAGCCTTTTAAAAAGTAACGTTTTTGGTGGCACAAAATGTTACTTCCTCTTAATTGCATTTTTTTTGATAACGGTTGCTCCTACAGTGTTACACTATATGATATTTTATATGTATTTTTACTCTAGAAATCTATATTTTTTACAACAAATCCAAAAAACATACACATAGAAAAGTTTGGGGCAAAAATGTTTTAAGCCTCATATATTTTGTCCGTCTGGGCACGCCTCTGGATAAATTAAAAAAATAAATTAACATAAACTTATTGCCCTTATTAATACTAGTATACATGCAAAAGCTCGCCGCTGTAGCTTATACGGTACCCGAGTTATTAATTAAAAACCTTATTTTTATTACAATTTTAAAGGGCCCTAGATCCCTTAGGGCTCATTTCCGGACCAACCTTTATAGGAACTTTTTTTATATTTTTGGATCTAGAATCACCTCTTAAATTTTGGCATGCCAGTTATGGATCACCCTGTATATATATATAGTCAATATTGTTGTGTGTAATTAGTAGTCAAATGTTTCGATTTAGTGACCTTTATAAAAATTTCCCTCAGAATTCGGCAAAATTATTCCGTAAGCCTATGTTTCTGAGTTTATTTTCAACGTTGATGAGTCATAACTAAGTTTATTCGGATTACTGGTAATCTGTAAAAGATATTTGGTAAAATGTTCCGTAACCTACTGATCTCATAATGTGGGTTGGTAGCTTTCTGCTTGACGCGGCCTATTTATTATTGGCTTAGTTATTTTAGTGCTTTTACTTACCTATCTCTGTTTACAAAGGCGACAAAAAGAGTCCTCATCGTGTAAACTAAGCCATTAAAAAATAAAAAATTTATATTTTAAAATTTTTCTCAATTTTTCTTTTTCAACCTTATTGTTTTTTGTTATTTTTCAAAGTTATTTCTTTATTTTTGTTATAAATTTTATTATATCTATTATTCTTTAAATTACTTTCTGTAATTTTTACAAATAACGACTGTTAGTAGGTATTATTATAATAATAATAAATAAAAATTGAGAGAAATTTTACACTTAGTACGTGAAAAGAGACAGAAAGAATGTGTAAACTCACAGTCTAGTGTCGTAAAATGACTGACAGGGGTACAGTGTTGCCGATTGGAAACATATACTTTTATTGTAAATCTTAAGAAAGATTAGTTCCGTATGAGTTTTATATGAACTAGTAGTTTAATTTTAATAGATTTAAATATACTATATTATTAAACATAATTATAGTAAACACAATAAAGTTTTTTACATTTTTAATTTAAGTATAATGATTTGAATTCATGAAAAGGTGGAAACTACGCAACATCGCTACTAGGTAGCCTGAAAGCCGACTAGCGACATCTACATTTTACACCACAAAGCTGTATCGCGTTTCTGTTAGTAAATAAACAAACGAAAATATGACACCTTCATAAACATTTGTCTGAAATTACTTCTTGAGGTAAAAGTTCTTTGGAGTTTCCCAACCACAATTTGCTGAGAGATGTGTACCTAAAAATGTAGGCACTTTGGTACAATTTTTATTAATTTTTGGAACAAAATTTTAGTTTTTCGGTGTCCGAAAACGTATAAACCTCCTCTGTTGTGAAGTGGCGATGAAGCTATTTGTCAATGTCATGTCATTATAAGTTTATAAAAATATTTATTTTATCAAAATTAAATTAATTATGGCCCAAAAAATATTTTCTGTAAACTAAGAAGAAAGAATAGTGAAGAAATGGACATATGATTTGAAATCCTATTGAAAAATTTACAGTGATTGAAATCTACTTCTGCGATATGTTCCTGTTTGTATATTTATTTGTTGTCAAAATTAATGGAGAGCCCCTAGCACAAGCATAAAGCTTATTTGGGGCTCTCCATGCCTCTGTGTATGCTCTAAAATAAATAAATAAAATAAATAAATAAATATAATTATATTATACATATTCTGTTTTGGACAATGTCTTTAATTCAACAGAAATGGAACCATTTAAAAGCTTTTGTTAATATTTATCTACGGTGTTATTGCAAAATTCAGTTTTAACTGTCACACTATTTTTAAAACTAGTTTTTTCTTGTAGCACCTGGCAGAATTTACGGTAGATTGTCTTATAAAAGAAAAACAAAATTCCATGAAAAAGGACAAAAATTTATCACCGACCAACATTTTAATAACATCAAAAACAGAACAAGATAAAAACGTGGAGATAGAAAAAGACTTGAATTTTGGGAAGGCTGGATTAGAGTATTTTAAATTGAAAAAACCGATAATTAAATGTTCTGTGTGTAAAATTTGCCGTTGCCCATATCATAAAAAATGGGACTTGAGGAAGAAAGAATTCATGGAAAAGGGTTTGCTTGGTTAACATAAATAAATATAATAAATATGGTTTATTAATAATTTTATTTTTATTAAGAGGGAGAGTAAAGATATTTTATTCCAGGGAATGTCGATAAACTTATTTTTTACACAGCGTATATCTCCATTATTATAAAAAAAGATTTTATCAAAAAATTAACTTAAATTGAAGCAAAACTTTTAAATACCATATTAAAACCTACTTCTTCATAACTCATGGGGATTCAAATGTACCAGCACGGTCTCTATGTTAGTATGACAACATTTTGTATACAATACACACATTGCAGTATTTAATATCACAAGTAAAGTATTAAATACCAATGGTGGCGATATAAATAACAAATATGTATTTACAAATAAAACTAGATGAAACGTTGCAAGCACCCTGTCAAAACATCAGCACTATTGTACACTAGAGCCATCTAGTTTGCAAATTTCAAACTAGATGTTTAGTTTGATTTTAAATTCTGTATCTTTAAAACATTATATTCTAGCAAAAAACTGTATATAAAATTTTTTATAGGGTTTAAAAAGAGCTTTTATTTAAAATATATTTTTTTTTAAATTGGGTTATAAATATGTGAGATATTCTAAAAAACCCTTTTACTGCTTTAAACGCCAATATCTCGAAAACAATGCGTTTTAGGAAAACGTTGTTTATAACATTTTTTGACCAATTTAAAATTATCTTTTATATGTTCTAAATTAACCAAATACAATAATAATTGCCTTAATTATAAACAAAAAACGCTAAAAATATGAGTTTTACCCTATTTTTACCCCCTTACCCCCAAAATCTAATCAGCTCTTCGGAATACGATAAAAAACAATATGCAAAAACCGCAACTCGATATCTCATGTAGAGTTTACACCCAGACAGACAGACAGACAGACAGACGGACGCAATTTTTTTTTTACTGATTTCGACTCAGAAAGGTCTAAAACGTCGAGAAATGTGAAAAAACGTCGTCAAAGATTTTGACTTTTCGGCAAAGATTTCAATACATCGGCACTCTTAGTAGCACTAAGTGCCGATGTAATTTAGTATTAAAATTACAATGACATTTTCTGAGTGTACAACTCAAAAAACAAAATAATTTTGGTGATTAGGTATTTGCCGCTCTACATATCCGGGCCTGACACACACTTACCTTTTTAAAGAGTTTAAACATTGTGTTTAACGATTGTTTCCATGTAACATTGTTAGTTTCCGTTTAACAAAGTGCCTGAGACGAGCTTAAAAATGCCGTTGTATTTTCCATTTACGTTATCCTAGTAGTAAACGACAGGTCATTACGTTATCATTGTCGACTTCTAAGAACAGCCCATTTTATCGACAGTATCAAGTTGACTTAGAAAATGCATTACAGATTAAGTCTAGACAGTTCATGAACTGACGTTTCAATTATATTAATTATGTGTTCGATTTCCATCTTAATGATATAGTATTTCACGCCTCCATTGGCCAAATCCATTAAGATTCACTTCATAACTCCTGGAGGTTAAAATATAATTTTTCTACGTAAGCAAATACACACACTTTTCAAACACAGAATAAATCCATTTTAGCTCTAGATACGGTATGAATATTCCGTATCAAGTGTTAGAATTAGCACATGCTCAAATTTGTATAAATTTTCGTGAAAATTAAATTGAAATTTTTCGAATTATTCATCAAAAACTATTAAAATTAGTATGCATTGAAGTTTGACGATGAATATCTTTTAAACGCTTAATTTAATCGACAAATCATAAGAGACCATTTTTGTAGAGCAGTTAATTTCCTACAAAACTATGAATTGCGCAATTCATAACAATTTTTTGTAAGCGAGTTATAAAATTCATAAGCAAAACAGAAATGTCTCTTAAAATAATCAAACTTTAACCTTTGATATCTTTTAAACGGTGAGGTTTACGAAAAAATTGTAAGAGACCTTTTTTGTAGAGCGTTCGATTTCCTACAAGAATATGGGGAGAAATACTTTTTAACGAACAGCTGTCAAAGAGATATGAATTTTTGTTTCTAATACTGAGGAAAAAATGGAAAATTGTAAGTGGAGGACCTTCTTATCAAAATTAAGAGCTCATATTTGGTGAGAATTTTCTAGAGGTGTCTAGCAACCGATTTTTCAGAGTACAAAGTAAAAAAAAAATAGTCGGTTTTTTTGACCCACCCTAAGCAACCCGTTGTTAGGGTTAAATTTTATCAAAGGTACTGACTTGATTTTTACAATAAAATAAATTTTACTTTTATAAATCTTATTGATGTTTATTTTGTTGGATCGTGCAAAAACCGTAATAATCGTCACGGCCGTTAAGCGTTTTACCGGTTTCGGATAGTATTGAAGATTTCGACTTCATCTCAATCTCCAAAATAATCCTCAACCGGTAAAATGCACTTACTGCCCTTAATACTTTTAGGTTATTTAAAAATATCTATTTTCTAGAACCATATTTGTAAATACCTGTTTCTGCGCTCCTTTTTGTTTTATAACATGCAATTATGCACACGTGCTTAATATTGCTGAAGTCACGGTTACGGGATTTTGTTGATTCTATACATTTATGTTGGTACCTACTTAAAACACATTTTTTCCAATTCAACTAAACAAATAACCAACAATCTTTTTTAAGTTATGTTTTTGTCAGGTTTTCTAAATTTTTAACTCTTTTTGTTGTTTTTTATGTTTTTGTTGATATTATGTTATACGGGGTGTCACAGATCAATAATTTTTTGGCATTATTATTGAAGCTATTGGATAAAAATTTATGTAGGTCAGTAAAAATTTGTTGTGATCCACTACAAAAATATGTCCTTGTTAAATTATTTTTGTCAAAATTAATGTAGACCCCTTAGCACAAGCATAAAGCTTATTTGGGTCTCTCTATGACTTTGTGTAACTTTTCTAAAATAAATAAAGTTTGATTTTTTAAACGAGGAAGGGATGTGAGAAAGACCGGACCAGACAAGAACGAGAAAGAGCATGGGAAACAACGAATCGATGAAGGCTAGCTGCGCCTGCGTATTAGCAACAGTTTTTTAGAGTAGAGTTCAACCAACATAAAAGCGCCTAAATGCAGCTCTCTATACAGGAGTTTGTTTTGGTTTTTTCTTGGTTTGGACTTTTTTTTTTAATGAGTGGGCCTTGCTTTACGTTAACGTTGGTTTGGTGTCTGTTTGGTGTTTTTTGTTTTGTAAAAATATGTTTTTTATTTAAAATGACATATTGAAAAACAGTCAGCGCATGCGCGTGCGAAGTTTATCAAAACGTTGCATAAAGAGCTGCACATAGGCACTCCTACCAACAGCAACAGGGCCGCATTGAAATAAATTTATTTTAAACTATAATAAATTATATATTTTTTTATTAAACTTTTATTATTATTGTTAATTTTTATGTATCTTTTTATATAAATAAAAATATTTATCTTCTCTGGAGAGAAAGATCTTTTACTGAATAAAGGGGAAAATGTTAAAATTAGAAGATGTAAAGATTCCTGTCACAATAAATGAAACTTAATTTAAAGTTGAATTAAATTAAATAAGGTTTTTATTTATCTAGTTTACTACATGTTTGTATACAGTGCGGTCCAAAAGTCACCCCCCCCCCTTTTAACTTTTGAACGAGTTGAGATATCGACTTCAAATTTAGAACTCTTAAATAAGACAACTTAAACTATCTTTTAGCATATATTTGATATTTTCAGCTCTTAAAATGTGGGCAGGGGGGCATGGTAGGACATTTTTTTAAATGGAAAGGGGGGTCGTGTGATACATCATTATAAAGCTTATAAAATTCTCTATTTAAACTATCATTTTTAAATTTTTTAAAAATGTTTTTTAAGGTTTTGATTTTTCAATTTTTTGTGCTAAAACATTCGATTTTTTAAGTTTTTTTTTTATAAATTTTTATTTATGTCAACTAAAATTAGTTTAAAAGTATAATTAACATTTTTTATGATGAAATTAGGCATGTTTAAAAAATTATTTGTTTTTTTTTGAGGAATTTTGACATTAATACCCATTTTCAACCCCATTTTAAACCCAAATTTTTTTTTTGTTTAAATTTCAAAATATGGAGTTAAATGGAGAATTTTATAAGCTTTAAAATGATGTATTACACGACCCCCCTTTCCATTTAAAAAAATGTGCCCCCATGCCACCCTGCCCACATGTTAAGAGCTCAAAGTATTAAACATATGCTAAAAGATAGGTTAAGTTGTCTTATTTAAGAGTTCTAAATTTGAAGTCGATATCTCAACTCGTTTAAAAGTTATAAGGAGGGGGGGGGTGACTTTTGGACCGCACTGTATATAGTTAAAAATGATTAAGCTTAAAGAAATAATTCCATTTTAACGATTTGATTCAGTTAATTAATTGAATAAAAGTTTAAAGGAGATTAATCTCTGTGAATATACCCCCATTACGTGTATTAAATGCATGGAATAAAAAGAAGGCAAAACTTTAACTTGCACTTAAAATAATCACTGCTGAAAATAATATAATGTAAGACCTTAGGTCTAAGCTGTTGTATCTTAAAACTAGGCCAATTCAAGTTTTTAGTGTACAAAAGTAGTTAAAAGTTAAAAGTTTTAAATTAAGAAATTCTTGATCCTTACTCATATTGGAGTTGATCTAAATAAACCATAGAAAAAATTTTATCTCTCCAAAATATAAATTTATTATCTATTAAACAAACATTACAGCGACTTTTTTAACATAAAGTCATTTTCATTTTGTTAGTTTATGATAGATGTCCCAGATTTTTATTCAATTTTAAATTTTAGATTTCAATATATAGTAGAGCACTAGTATATTATAGTATATATACAGCCTGTTCCAGAACTCGCGTACCGAAATTTAAGAGGTGATTCTACATCCAAAAATATGAAAAAAAGTTTCTATAAAGGTTGGTCCGGAAATGAGCCCTAAGGGAGCTACGGCCCTTCGAAGATGACGTATTGAATGGGGAACAAAAAAAAGCACCAATAAAATTATAATGCTGCAGGGTGATTCTTCATTTAAAACTGAGCAAAAAAGTATTATACATCAAAACACCTAAATTTAATATTAAAGGAGTAATAGCCTTTTAAAAAGTAACGTTTTTGGTGGCACAAAATGTTACTTCCTCTTAATTGCATTTTTTTTGATAACGGTCGCTCCTACAGTGTTACACTATATGATATTTTATATGTATTTTTACTCTAGAAATCTATATTTTTTACAACAAATCCAAAAAACATACACATAGAAAAGTTTGGGGCAAAAATGTTTTAAGCCTCATATATTTTGTCCGTCTGGGCACGCCTCTGGATAAATTAAAAAAATAAATTAACATAAACTTATTGCCCTTATTAATACTAGTATACATGCAAAAGCTCGCCGCTCTAGCTTAAACGGTACCCGAGTTATTAATTAAAAACCTTATTTTTATTACAATTTTAAAGGGCCCTAGATCCCTTAGGGCTCATTTCCGGACCAACCTTTATAGGAACTTTTTTTATATTTTTGGATCTAGAATCACCTCTTAAATTTTGGCATGCCAGTTATGGATCACCCTGTATATTTCTGAGGTGTAACATTTTCGTCACTGAATATTAATGTACATAAAATGTTAAAAAAAAAAACAAAAGATATTACAAAACTTTTGATTATGTAAACTCATAGCAACTTATTGAGTAATACAAATTTAATTTTGATAGCTTTAATAATAAACCCAAAAAGAAATCGATTTGTGTTAGCTGGAATACAGGGTAAAAAACGAACATTAATCACTAAGTAGATTTTAAAAACTAGCAAATAAGCGTTCTGTCTCTCAAATGTAATCTACTTAATTTCGTATTTGCTGGTAACAAAAAAACATGTTAAAAGGTTAGGATATGTGTCTAGTCTTTGCGGTAATGACCACTGACGGAATTCGCAATTTGTTTTAGAGTTTTAGAGTTTTAGAGTTTAACCTTTAAATTTTACAGTGCGAATACCATCGTGATGGATCGATCGATGCAACGCTTACACTGAAAAAAATGACGCTTTTGGCTCAAAGTAGTCAACACTCTTGGCACTTATTCTTTTAGCTTAAAAGATGTTTATCTTCAAACAATAGTTTTTTATATACCAAGGGACTAAACTGGCTGTTTTAGTCCCGCTGCATTAGTGTTTGGACAATTTGAAAATGAAAGCGTAAAATTAGGTTTTCATTTTCGGGACTAAACTTGCCGTTTTTCTCTCAAGGGAATAAAAATCACGGCAACCTTGATAATATTAAAATATTATACTTACCTACTATGTGCTTTGCTGGTTCAAAAATTAGGTTTGGTGGTGTTTTGTAATAAATTAGCGATTCAAACCAATTTATTTCATTTTACCAAAGAAAACCTTTAAAAATAACATTTTTATAACAATTTATACATAACTTAAAATTTATCATCCTCGTCCATTTTATTGACGTTTGTGTCAACCATATTAAAAAACAATTAAAATCGCGATAACCGTGAAACTGACTTTTCGCAATTTACAGGCATCTTGATTAAATTACATAAATAAAACAACCGATTTTAGACGCATGGTTTTTAATTTTATTCACCTACCTAACTTAGCTCGCTCGCTCAGGAAACACCCATGCAGCGGGACTAAAACAGCCAGTTTAGTCCCTTGGTATATAAATAACTATTATTTTGTCCCAAGAAAAGTGTCGCTTTTGAAATATTTTTAAAATTCTCTTGGACCTGGAGAATTTGAGGCAAAAACCATTTATCTTGTTTTAAGATTGTTAAAAATTAAATAATTTTAAATACTTTGGCCCAAGAATTTTTTTTTTTTGAGACAAGACCACCTCCACAAGATCAAAGAAAAAAGTTAAAGAATCAGAAAGATCTTGACAAGTGAATTATATTTTAATGTTAAGAGAAGACGGTTTTGGACGTATTCAAGAGTGCGAAGCATTTGGCCTAATTTCATATGCAATTACCGGATCCTTTTTTTCAGTGTAGTATGTCCAAACTTCATTAAAATGTATTGCATTTAATCAGGGGTGACACGAGGAATTTTTTTGTTTCCTAATAATTAATAGTAAAAATTTACTTTTTCTTCAAGCGTACTAAAATGTTCCTATTTTATAACTGAACACACTAATTAGAAGTGATCTATTTCTTTACATTAAAAAAAATGAGTTCATTGTTGTACACCATAAAAAAAAAGTTAGTTAGAAAAACCACCACTGGCGGCAGCACTCTTTGACTTTTACGACAGCCATACTTCAAACTTGTTTGTTTATTATGTAAACAGGTGGTTGACTCGAGATTCTGTGCAAAAACCTTGTGTGAAATTCATTAAAAATGATTGAAGAAGAATATATGGTTTATACACCTACAAATCTCTCCGAAATTGCAAATGCTACATTAGACAAGTTACCATCGAAATCGCGAAAAGTGTACGATTTAGCCTACTAAAATAATTTAAAATGAGCTAAGAAAGGTTTAAGTTTATTTCGAAAGGGTTTTATTGGCATATTTTAATAAAAAAACATACTTTATTACTGAATAAATTAAATTCAAAAATTAATATTTAAAAAAAAATATAGGATGCTTGAAGAAAAAATTGTATGAAAAGTGCTATTTTACTCGTCTGTAGTTATTTTGGAAAACTGGTATCAGATTCGTAATCAGCTACTCCAAAAACCCCCGAGTACCAAGTTTCAAGCAAATCCGATCAACTTTAAAAAATCTAATCCGCCATATTGGATCCGCCATTTTGAACGCTAAATTTTAAATTTTGACCTCGGATTCAGATTATATATATTATATATGTAAGAATTTACTAGTCTGGTGTGCCGCACTCAAGATTTTTTTTGTGTGCCGGTGTTATTCAACGATCGTATAATAATCAATAAGGGTGAATTTTGTGACACGAGCCGATAGCCAAGTGTCGTAAACATCCGTAGATAGAGCATAGTATTCTACTCACGTATAGTAGCTATTAATTATTCGGGTGATTACGCCACTCGCATATCGGCTCGTGTTGCCAAATTCACCCTCATTGATTGATAGCAATTATTATAATTAATTAATATATTTTAACCTTTTTACGAAGAAAAAAACAGTCGTCCACCCCGTTTTTGTCACTTTTGAGAACGGAATCGTGTTCAGCGTGCCCAAATCTATAAAGAATATATTTTTTCTACGACCTCTTTAGAATTAATCAAATACACACACTTTTCAAACATAGAATGAATCCATTCTAGCTCTAGATATGGTATGAATATTCCATATCAAGTGTTAGAATGAGCACATGTAGTGTCACCTCTTGTTTATAAAAGTAAAGGAAACTGTAGTAAAATTAACAAAAATATATATATTTTACCATGATATATTGAATAATTTAATGCAATTTAAAGTTTTGCATTGAAATTACATAAAGTTTATTAGTTTTTCTTAATATTTGACCAGTTTTTTATCAATTTAGTTCAAAAAATTAAAACTGCTCCATCTATTGTTAAATATTTAAACCTGATATCTGTCACAACAATCTGACATAACCTTCAATTTTTGCATTATGATTTGTAAATATGTGCTAAAATTAAATAAAAATCTTTTTAACTACTAATTTGATAAAATTATTAAATAACATTAATCGCATTATTTAAAAATATGTTTTTTGTTGCGTTTACAATGTCGAGTCACAAAAAACATTGTTGTTAACCTTGTCCGCAGTTTAAAGCCATACAGTGTTTCATATTTGAAGTCGAAGAAAAAGTATAGTCTACAACACGTATGTAATAGTCATTCCGCGCTCGCGGGACCGTCATACTCGCCTGCCGGCTCGTATGACACACTTTCCGCTCACGCGGAATATTGTCTATTCCATACTAGTTATAAAATATACTATTTTTCCACCTGTCATTAATAGCTTAAAATCAACCTTTTTTTACCTTTCTACGAAAAAAAAAAAAACAGTCTTCCACACGGTTTCTGTAATTTTGAAGGTCGGCATCTTATTCAGCATGTTCAAGTCTATAGGAATTGGTATGTTTTATACGTTTGCACGAACGGGCCAAAAACGGCCTATTTTTAACATTGTTCTTTCCGGATCGTGCAAAAAGGACTTAAGGTTAGATGCATTGATACTTAAATTAGGTTCAAAAAGAGAATTATATCGGAATGAGATTTTTTGTTAAAAATCGGGGTGGGGTTAAGAAGTTAAGCGAAGAAAAAACCATTACTTTTTGCAGAGCAAAGTAAAATTCAATTCAATTTTTGCATTATAATTTGTAAATATGTGCTGAAATTAAATAAAAATCTTTTTCAACTACTGATTTGATAAAATTATTAAATAACATTAATCGCATTATTTAAAAATATGTGTTTTGTTGCATTTACAATGTCGAGTCACAAAAAACAGTGTTTTTAATCTTGTCCGCAGTTTAAAGCCATACAGTGTTTCATATTTGAAGTCGAAGAAAAATTATAGTCTACAACACGTATGTAATAGTCATTCCGCGCTCGCGGGACCGTCATACTCGCCTGCCGGCTCGTATGACACACTTTCCGCTCACGCGGAATATTGTCTATTCCATACTAGTTATAAAATATACTATTTTTCCACCTGTCATTAATAGCTTAAAATCAACCTTTTTTTACCTTTCTACGAAAAAAAAAAAAAACAGTCTTCCACACGGTTTCTGTAATTTTGAAGGTCGGCATCTTATTCAGCATGTTCAAGTCTATAGGAATTGGTATGTTTTATACGTTTGCACGAACGGGCCAAAAACGGCCTATTTTTAACATTGTTCTTTCCGGATCGTGCAAAAAGGACTTAATGTTAGATGCATTGATACTTAAATTAGGTTCAAAAAGAGAATTATATCGGAATGAGATAATATCCAAAATTCTCGGCTGAGATTTTTTTGTTAAAAATCGGGGTGGGGTTAAGAAGTTAAGCGAAGAAAAAACCATTACTTTTTGCAGAGCAAAGTAAAATTCAATTCAATTTTTGCATTATAATTTGTAAATATGTGCTGAAATTAAATAAAAATCTTTTTCAACTACTGATTTGATAAAATTATTAAATAACATTAATCGCATTATCTAAAAATATGCGTTTTGTTGCGTTTACAATGTCGAGTCACAAAAAACATTGTTTTTAACCTTGTCCGCAGTTTAAAGCCATACAGTGTTTCATATTTGAAGTCGAAGAAAAATTATAGTCTACAACACGTATGTAATAGTCATTCCGCGCTCGCGGGACCGTCATACTCGCCTGCCGGCTCGTATGACACACTTTCCGCTCACGCGGAATATTGTCTATTCCATACTAGTTATAAAATATACTATTTTTCCACCTGTCATTAATAGCTTAAAATCAACCTTTTTTTACCTTTCTACGAAAAAAAAAAAAAACAGTCTTCCACACGGTTTCTGTAATTTTGAAGGTCGGCATCTTATTCAGCATGTTCAAGTCTATAGGAATTGGTATGTTTTATACGTTTGCACGAACGGGCCAAAAACGGCCTATTTTTAACATTGTTCTTTCCGGATCGTGCAAAAAGGACTTAATGTTAGATGCATTGATACTTAAATTAGGTTCAAAAAGAGAATTATATCGGAATGAGATAATATCCAAAATTCTCGGCTGAGATTTTTTTGTTAAAAATCGGGGTGGGGTTAAGAAGTTAAGCGAAGAAAAAACCATTACTTTTTGCAGAGCAAAGTAAAATTCAATTCAATTTTTGCATTATAATTTGTAAATATGTGCTGAAATTAAATAAAAATCTTTTTCAACTACTGATTTGATAAAATTATTAAATAACATTAATCGCATTATTTAAAAATATGTGTTTTGTTGCGTTTACAATGTCGAGTCACAAAAAACATTGTTTTTAACTTTGTCTGCAGTTTAAAGCCATATAGTGTTTCATATTTGAAGTCGAAGAAAAAGTATAGTCTACAACACGTATGTAATAGTCATTCCGCGCTCGCGGGGTCGTCATACTCGCCTGCAGGCTCGTATGACACACTTTACGCTCACGCGGAATATTGTCTATTCCATACTAGTTATAAAATATACTATTTTTCCACCTGGCATTAATAGCTTAAAATCAACCTTTTTTTACCTTTCTACGAAAAAAAAAACAGTCTTCCACACGGTTTCTGTAATTTTGAAGGTCGGCATCGTATTCAGCATGTTCAAGTCTATAGGAATTGGTATGTTTTATACGTTTGCACGAACGGGCCAAAAACGGCCTATTTTTAACATTGTTCTTTCCGGATCGTGCAAAAAGGACTTAATGTTAGATGCATTGATACTTAAATTAGGTTCAAAAAGAGAATTATATCGGAATGAGATAATATCCAAAATTCTCGGCTGAGATTTTTTTGCTTAAAATCGGGGTGGGGTATTCAGCATGTTCAAGTCTATAGGAATTGGTATGTTTTATACGTTTGCACGAACGGGCCAAAAACGGCCTATTGTTAACATTGTTCTTTCCGGATCGTGCAAAAAGGACTTAATGTTAGATGCATTGATACTTAAATTAGGTTCAAAAAGAGAATTATATCGGAATGAGATAATATCCAAAATTCTCGGCTGAGATTTTTTTGCTAAAAATCGGGGTGGGGTAAAGAAGTCAAGCGAAGAAAAAACTATTACTTTTTGCAGAACAAAGTAAAATGAATGTATTACACAAACCCACAAAAAAAAATCTGAGTTGGATTTTTAGTAGACCTTGATTCATGACTCACAAAACTCTTTTGATTTCGAGAACCGGACTTCTCCACAGAATAGGATGATGGGGTTAAGAGGTTATAATATATGGGGTTAAGGAGTGAAGGGATTAGGAGGTTATGGTGTGATGGGATTTTAGGGTTATACAGTTACTTATTCATAACTATGTTCTACAAGAAAATTTTACGTAATTGTTCTGTTTTCGCGAACCAGATTTTTTTACTTAATGAGGTTACGGGGTTTTGAGGTTATGGAGTAATGGTATTCCGATGTTAGGGGATTATGGGGTTACGAAATTACGAATTTGGAGGAAGGGGGTGAAAGTGGTATGGAGTAGATGATTTTAGCGGTTTCAGAAGTTTTTCGAGTGTTTTTTGAGGTTATGTCAAAATCCTGACGTGTAGGGGTTAAACGGGTTACGGATTCGGTTCCAGCGGGAAAAAATACATAGGAATACAAAAAAAAATTGTGAGCTTGTGTTATTAAAACTATAGTTATAGATAAATAAACGTAGAGGAAAGTCGCCTAATTTCGGATACCATTTACAATGTATTCAATATTTAATACTCGGTATTACTTTTTGATATTTTTTTTATATAACCAGATACAACTTATTATAGCGAACCATGATTTATTATAAAAGCAATTTTATTACAGTTTATTTTTTCCAAAAAACACGGTTAAAAAAAATCAGCGCATTTTTGTGCATTTAAAAAAGGGCTCCTAATATCGGACATATCCGAAAAAAATTTTTCAAGAGTAGATCTGGAACCCATTGCTTATGTTTCTTGTTATTCCTTCACATTTAAGACGTAATTTAATCATTAAGCGATTTTCTACGAAATACTATAGGAACTATAATTTTAGATTCCCAATTTCGAATATCTTAGTATCTTAGGTAATTTTCGTTTTTTCAAAATTGTTTATCTTAGTTTGTTGTATCATTATAAAAATAATAATTAATGGTTGGTTATCCTGAATAATAATTACCTTGCGGATATCCGAAATTGGGAATCAAATGCACAAAAATGGTCTATCCAAAATTAGGCAACTTTCTGCTTTTTAGATTAGAAATTTGTAGAATGTTTACGTTTTCAAATTGCTTAATAATGAATAGTGGATCAACTTAACTAACATCATAACTTACCCAAGACAGAATCACGAACTTTTATAACGATTATTTATAAAATAAACAAGCATAATAATGCAACTGAGCACAAAACTGCCATTTGCAATATAAACGATTTCTGCTGCCATTTAAAGGGGAGAAGCTCTACCGTTATCATATTACAGGATGGATTTAGTTTGACTTTTGGCTTCACATAAAAGTAGATTTCTGTTTACCTTTGCAGACAGTATCTTAAATACACTACTATCCGAAATTTGGAAACCATCCGAAATTAGGCGCATTTCCTCTATTATTGGTAATATTTAGAAAAATCTATTATAAGGCGAGGAAAACAAAGTCAAGAGAAAGATAAATAGAACTTCGACTATAGAAAACTTTTAGCGAATCCTAGAGTCAATTTAATCTCAGTAATGTTATAAAACTTAAAATTGTTTGTCGCCTACAAAGCGATTAGAGTAATACCGGGTGTTACAAGACCAAGGTACACCCCCCTTTTCTCTTTTTTTTTAAAGTTAGAGATTTCAAATTTGGGGGGTCTTTTATAGCCATAAAATGTCAACTTTTAACATAAACTATACATTTCAGCCACTTCCGGTTTAACCGGAAATAATACCAAGTTTTGATTTTTAAATGGGACACCCTATATATTTTTTCATATTTCAATTCTACGCCTTATTCTGAATACAATGATACCAAAAAAGTGACATTTCCGATGTCAATGTATTTTTTAATTTAATTTTTAGTTTATATCATAGGTAGGCCATGATTACTTAAAATTACTAGAAATGATCTAAGTAATCCTAGAAAAATACATTTACGCTAAAAAAAACATTTATAACTCAGTTGCACCATTTTAAAGTTTTCAAAAATGGTTTTTGCTCAAAAACTCAATTTTTTTAAATGGCACCATATTGGTACACTGGTACATTCAAAAAGTACCGCCTTTTTGGAATCTGCCAATTTCCTTTATTTTAATGTAGGATAAATACAGCCGGTTTTATAAATTAAAATAAATGATAATAATCATATTTTTGATTATTGTGTGATATTAGTTAACAAAGCTGGCTTTGATAACCAAAAAGACAGGATGCCTTTATTTTTATCTGTCAGGTTAAATTTTGTTGATTTGTTTCGGTTTTTTATGTAATCTGTAATTAAAAATGTTTAGGCTGTCAAGGGGGCTTGCCTTTCCGGATATCTTTCAATGTAAAGTAACTGTGCTTGTACAGAATTTTCCTGCACTCCCCATAAATTAAAAGCATGTCAATTTTTTCGTCTCTAGTATAATGTACCATTTTTAATAAACAAAATTATGTATGTTACAAAAACGTTCAAAAATTATTAACACTAAATTTGACAGAAAGCAGAAAGCAGTATTTTGTCTTTTTATTTGTCAAAGCCAACTTTGTTAACTAAAATCACGCAATAATTAAAAATATGATAATTATCATTGATTTTAATTTATAAAAACGGCTGTATTTATCCTACATTAAAATAAAGGATATTGGCAGATTCCTAAAAGGCGGTACTTTTTGACGGTACCAGTGTACCAATATGGTGCCATTTAAAAAAATTGAGTTTTTAAGCAAAAACCATTTTCGAAAACTTTAAAATGGTGCAACTGAGTTATAAATGTTTTTTTTAGCGTAAATGTATTTTTCTAGGATTACTTAGATCATTTCTAGTAATTTTAAGTAATAATGGCCTACCTATGATATAAACTAAAAATTAAATTAAAAAATACATTGACATCGGAAATGTCACTTTTTTGGTATCATTGTATTCAGAATAAAGCGTAGAATTGAAATATGAAAAAATATATAGGGTGTCCCATTTAAAAATCAAAAGTTGGTATCATTTCCGGTTAAACCGGAAGTGGCTGAAATGTATAGTTTATGTTAAAAGTTGACATTTTATGGCTATAAAAGACCCCCCAAATTTGAAATCTCTAACTTTTAAAATAAAGAAAAAAAGGGGGGTGTACCTTGGTCTTGTAACACCCGGTATACTATTTTTTATAAAAGCTATACAGGGTGTCTCTATTAACCCAGCGATCTTATCGAAAACTAAAAGAGATAATAGGGTTCTGCAAAAACAATCTTAAATGGGACAACAATATCTATAGAAAGTAGCTTAAAATCCAATCCACCTCTCAACCCCCCTCCCCAATATACCCCTAACTTTATTTTTTTAAACGGCCCTTGAGATTTTAAATACAATAATATAATACACTGCCCAGTAAAAGAGCTCTCCCATTTTACACCTCCGCGCGTAAAATGGATTTTTTATTATTAGATTTACTTTTAGCAACCTTAAAAATATACTAATTTTCACGAAAACTACCCCCCACCTCTTTGGGGGTGCAGTTAGAACTTTTTTATTATCAAATTATTTTTCAGCAACCTTAAAAACCCCAATACACCTATTTTCACAAAAACTACCCCCCACCTCTTAGAGGGTGAAATTAGAAAAAAATTATTAAGAGATTCAGTTTTAGTGACCTCAAAATCTCCTATATATTAGTTTTCAAGAAAACTACCCCCTACCCATCAGGGGGTGGAGTAAGAATTTTTTTAGATTTTAAGCTTTCACGGCCATTAAGATATAAAGAACTTTCACTTTCGGGTTTAGACCGTGTTAAAGTCCGACGTTTCGTCTCTTACTACTAGAGACATCTTCAGGGATTAATCTGAAACTAAGTTTCGAATCAACTTGTGTCACTATTTATGACGAGTTGTGGTTATTCACCCGTGACGAGGTTTTTCCTATCAAAGACTTCCATATTGACAAAATACCCCTGAGTTCAGAAGGCGTATATAAAATACCCTGCTCCTGTGGTACGGTTTACATAGGTGAAACTAAGAGAAAAATTTCTACAAGACTTCAAGAGCATGAGCGCAATATAAGAAAGAAACAAATTTCCTTATCGGCAGTAGCCGAACATGTACATGAAACAGGTCATAAAATCAATTTTTCTGAAACAAAACAAATATTAACAGAAAACAGAAAAAATGCCAAGGAAGATACGGGAATCGATAGAAATCATCAAGCATCCTAACAATATCAATCGGGACACTGGTTACCACTTACCTGCAATATGGAAGTCTTTGATAGGAAAAACCTCGTCACGGGTGAATAACCACAACTCGTCATAAATAGTGACACAAGTTGATTCGAAACTTAGTTTCAGATTAATCCCTGAAGATGTCTCTGGTAGTAAGAGACGAAACGTCGGAAAGTGAAAATCCATTAACACGGTCTAAACCCGAAAGTGTAAGAATTTTTTATTATCAGATTCACTTCCAGCAACCTGAAAAACCCCAATATAACAATTTTCACGAAAACTACCCCCGGCTCCTTTGGGAACGTTGAAGTATTACGTAACGCATATTTTGATCATTTTATCTATTTATATACGTAGACAATAGCCCGAAACTGTGCACTGCACAGTGTGCAGTCTACCATTATCATGTACGATAACTGAAAAATAGATTGATGGAATATTCAATTAATATTTTTATATATTTAATTAAATTAAAAAATTCCTGTCCTCACTTTTTATTTAAATACAGTGAGTGCATTAAGTCTGGAATCACCCGATTAACTTTTTAGTTACAAGTAAAACACAAAAACCCTCGGATATGTCGATTTTTATTTTTAATTTTGCAAATTATGGTGTAACAAAAGTTATTAAAATTTGCACCCCCTTGCACCCTCACCCCCCAACTTTTTTTTTTTCAAAAAGCAACCTACCCCTTGTGACACTTCGTTGGAAAGGTAATTTAATAAGCTTTCCAACGGTGTATAATAAAGCCTAATTTGGTAAAGGGCTAATGATAAAATGCACAATTTAGTTTATTATTAAGACATGTAAAGTATAACTTTAGTTCACTATAAATGTTCAAATTGATGTCCTTCAGCTCTTTGACAGTGGACAGTAAAAAAACGGGATTAAAATCGATTAAATAGTAAACATAAAATTGGTCAATAAAAAGAAAAAAAATTGCATTTTTCAACAGGGTATAAAATATTACAATAAGTTTAAAACAACCTTATTTAGATTCTCAGGAAGGTGCGAAGTAGGAAATAGGGCAACAATTACCATATTATGCGTAATATTTCACACAAACAATGTTTAAATAAAACATGCGTTTTTTCATAGACCCTTTAACAAATTAGGCTTTGTTGGAAAGCTTATTAAATTACCTTTCCAATGATGTATCACAAGGGGTAGGTTGCTATTTGAAAAAAAAAGTTGGGGGGTGAGGGTGCAAGGGGGTGCCAATTTTGATAACTTTTTTTTAGACCAAAATTTGCAGAATTAAAAATATAAATCGACCTGTCTGAGGATTTTTGTATTTTACTTGTAACTAAAAAGTTATTCGGGTGATTCCAGACTTAATGCACGCACTGTATATTTATAAATATATAAATATATATTTAAGTAATTAAATTGGCACAAAACTCTCAATGCGCACTTGACCAATTTCATTAATGTCTGAAACGTTAATTTTTTAATTCGATAAACAGTTTAACTAAATTTCGAGAAAATAATTAAAGCAAAAGTGAATTAACTTTTCCTTAATTACACTAGTACACTTTTAACTTTTTTTATATTATATTTTTATATCTTTTTATATTCCGGAAACTTAAAATGTTTTCTTATAAATATTGCGATGCTAAAACCAAATCTGTCAAATAAAATAAACACGTGCCGATTTCAAAATATTTCTTTTAAATTTTCCAGATCAGTCAAGAAAATTAATTTTTAAATTTTTATGATATTTTAGTAGTAGTAAAAAACCGGCAGTGGGAATTTTTTTACGTTTGGGTTTAAAATAAAAAAATATCTTTATACGAGGCGGGTCACCCAATAATTTCATGTAATTTTAGTTTGGAAATTTCAACCAGGGACGTGCAACACGGGGGGCCGATGTCACTTTTTTGCTCCAAACTTTTTTATCTGTAGATTTTTTGACATTTTCTCAAAAAAATATTAATCTTTAGTTAAAAATACATAAAAAGGTGATTATATGTAACACCGTAGGGACAACCGTTTTTGAAAAAATTGCAGTTAAAGAGGCATTTCTAGTTCTGAGCATCAAAAATAGGAACTAAAAAATGCACCAATAAAAATTTCAATACTGTAGAGTTATTCTACATTTAAAACTGTAAAAAAATCTCGTTACATCTACGTTCGAAAATCAGTTTTTAGAGTACTACAGCCTCTTAAAAAATAACACTTTTTAAGGGACCGTTGCTCCCTTAAAAGCGATTTGAGGATATTTGTGTATGGGGACTTTTTTTCATAGTTTTTAGTGTAGAATCGCCCTACAGTATTGAAATTTTTATTGCTGGATTTTTTAGTTAATATTTTCGAAGCTTGGAACGTGAAATTGCCTCTTTAATTGCAATTTTCTCGAAAACCGTTGCCCCTACGGTGTTACATAAAGAGTACCTTTTTATGTATTTTTAATTAAAAATTAATATTTTATTGAGAAAATGTCACAAAATCTTCAGATAAAAAAGTTTGTGGCAAAAAAGTAACATCGGCCCGCCGTTTTGCACGTCCCTGGTTGAAATTTCCAAAGCAAAATTACATAAAATTATAGCCATTATCAATGTTAAGGCGTGTGCAAAAATTCGTTACTGTGCTTTATAGGGTTCCAGAGATATTAAACCAAAACTATTTTTTAGATGTACCCTTAGGAGGGTCGTGGCTCGATTCCGAACCAAGCTTTATAGGAACTTTTTTTCATATTTTTTTAAGGTAGAATCACCTGTTAAATTTCTCGAACTTATTTCTGAATAACCCTGTATAATTATACTTTAATTTTTTGTTAAAAACCCGCAACATTACATGTCCGTCCTTAAATATTAAAGTGGGGATGTTTCGACCTCTTAATGTTTAAATCGTTTTATAAAATATTTAATAAATTATTTTTATTTTTTTATACCAATCTATAGTTTAATATGTTTTCTATTAAATAATATAGTACAAGTTGTATTAATTTAAAAAATAATTAATTTTATAAATTAAAATAAAAATAGTTACATTTGGTTGAAACTGCCCTCTAGGGTGGGAGGTTTCAACCAGATGGTGGGGATGATTAAAGCAGGGTAAATAAGATTATAAATTTTATTAAAATATTTAAAATTTATTATTAAAACTTTATAATATAGTTCTAATAGTTATAGTTATAAAAATATAGAACCAACATTAAAATGAACCAAAAATAATTAATGTTTTATTAAAAATAACTAGAACATGAACAAATAATATTAGACTAATATTAAAAGGAACCAGAAACTATTTAACTAATATAAAAAAAAACAATACAAAACTACCTAGTAAGTGGCAGGTAATCTAGAAATACGAACCAATATTAAAAGTATATTGGAAAACTAAAAAACGGATTGGATTTTTAATATTATTTTAATTTTTCGAATGTTCCATCCAGTGCACTGCAGTGGTCGAATCATCCCTATATGCTCATATTTTAAATAATATAATGATACCCGGTAAAATAAACTTAAAGTACATTTGTGTATGATCATAACTTCCTATCCATTTGTAACTAAATATTATTATTATTTCTCTTAAAAAGTCCATTTTAAAGTGTTTTTTACAGATATGATTTCAGCATCTAAAATTAAATAAGAAAAAGTCAAAAGCAACTGAAAAATAAAACATTTTAAAGTTTTTTTACAGATATGATTTCAGCATCTAAAATTAAATAAGAAAAAGTCAAAAGCAACTGAAAAATAAAACCACTGTAAACTAGTGTAATTTAACGCGACTGCCAATGTTTCGCAAAATATTTTTAATCTATGTAATGTTGTTTACTTAATATTTTTCCGAGGCATAATTTCTAATAAGGTGAGTAATTATTAATTTTTATTCCATGTAGAGTTGTTTACTTAATATTTTTCCTGGGCATAATTTCTAATAATAAGGTAAGTAATTAATAATTAGTTATAGCAATACTTTAAACTTTATACAAAATTTATTAGAATTAAATTAAGAACCTATTTTAATTAGTTTATAAATTTATACGACTTCCTTATTTCTGATTTTTTTTTCTTTTTTATTTTCAGACATAATGCGAAATGAATTTTTTCTTCAAGCGTACTAAAATGTTCATATTTTATAACTGAACATACTAGATAGAAGTGATCTATTTTTATACAGTAAAAAAATCAGTTCATTGTTGTACGCCGTAAAAAAAGTTAGTTAGCAAAACCACCACTGGCGGCAGCACTCTTTGACTTTGATGACAGCCATACTTCAAACTTGTTTGTTTATTATGTAAACAGGTGGTTGACTAGAGATTCTGTGCAAAACCCTTGTGTAAAATTGATTAAAGATGATTGAAGAAAAATATATGGTTTATACACCTACAAATCTCTCCGAAATTGCAAATGCTACATTATACAAGTAACCATCGAAATCGCGAAAAGTATACGATGTAGCCTACGAAAAAAAATTAAAATGAGCTAAGGAAGGTTTAAGTTTATTTCGAAAGGGTTTTATTGGCCTATTTTAATAAAAAAAGCATACTTTATTACTGAATAAATTAAATTCAAAAATTATTATTTAAAAATATATATATATAGGATGCTTGAAGAAAAAATAGTATGTTTCACTCAGAGGAAAAGTGCCTTTTTTACTCGTCTGTAGTTTCCGGACTCCGATTCGCGTCGTCCGTAAATTCTACAGAAAAAAAGCTTGACTTTTCCTCTTAGTAAAACAATATACTATTGTTCACTACTAGCTTTAGAACATACCAATATTTATCATGCTTTTAGACTGTGAAATCGATTTTCTTCACCTATAGCAATAATAATTTTTTCTCTCCTAGTACACGGAAAGAAATTAGTGGGCTCTGCGCTATACATTATAAGATATTTGGTAACAGTGGCAAATTATAGTGATTTAAGCTATAGATTATAAGGGACACAATAACTAATAATGTTAAAAATAAATTGGAAACGATTATATATATTACAGACACGATTATATTTATTACAGGCACTATTATAAATTTACAGAAATTTTATTATATTATAAAAATTGTTAGCACGGACAATAATTAAATCTATTTAAGCTATAAATGCCATACTATTTGTTATATTTTATTATTCACTAAACAATTAAAGTATTTCATATAAATTTTTACACTGACTGCCATAATTGTAAGAGAAAGCCTTGTATTTATATAATAAGCGATTATAATTTGCTTGGTATGTGTGTTATAGCGCTCCTAGCTATAATTTTTTTTTTCCGTGTATAAGTAGGAGATTTTATAAACAATTGATTTCTGTCACTTTAGATGTTTCAGTTCTTTGTGCAATTTTTACTAATTATGTAAAAAATCCAAGAACATAGCTTTAAATAACTTTCTATTTATTAAATATAATTAATTATAATTATTACCAATTAATACAATCAAATCAATCAATCAAATATTATGAACAAAAAAAAATAAAAAAAAAAATAAATTTTTAAACTTCAATTCAAAGTATTTATTTGAGCAAATGTTGATCAAGGCTACTTGATTTTTATGAAAATTTCAAGAAATATAATTTCTGTTAATAATTTTTTATTTGAATAATAGTAATTATATACCAAGATAGAGAAGACATTAAGAGAGCGAGGCTATAATAGTCTTCTCTACTGTGTTTATATATTAGTTTTTTCACTACTAGCACTATTTAACTATTTTTATTTAAATAATAAAATAAATTATTAACAGAAATGATATTTCTTGAAATTTTTATAAAAATCAAGTAGTGCAGTAAGTGACTAAACTATTTACAGAACTATAATTTGCAATTTAAAAATGGACAAAAAGGTTTTAGTTTATCAGTTGAGAATGTAAATTAACCAAATCAAAGAATATGCCCGTAAAAATATTAAGATAAGTAATAAAACAATTTATATCGATTTGCGAAGAAAAAAATATAAAAGTTGGTTTGACATATTATAAATCGTTAAAAAATAATCTTCCGAATTAAACATGATTCTTCGAATTATCGGGTAAAATTCACAGTTTTCAATCAAATTTGCGGTCAAAGGAAAAAATTACTCCCTGCAGGGCGATGCCCCGGTCGTAATTATTTCCAGACAGCAAATTTTCATGAAAACAGCGAATTTTTCCCGCATGATCCTCAGCCTCTTGTTTAATTATATATGAAAACAAATTTTTTGGAATACCCTAATATCCACGGTCGTGTTGTTAATTGTTACATTTTTAACAAGTTAAAAAAGTAGTAAAATTCACCTCAAAGAAATTAATTTCCTTATTAATGTAACAAAGCAACAGTTGCTTTGGAAAGTTCATCAAGAATAACAAAGGATGACTTTTTATATTGAGGCTACAAGAGAACAACAGTTAACGTTTACGAGCAGTTAAGGTCGCTTTTTCGCGCATTTTTAAGGTTAACTCGACCCTAATAGAATATGGATATTAACTGTTATTTGCCTAAACTCTTTATTTGTGAGTAATTATTTTGTTATTAATTATATTTTTCAACATTACCAACTAAAAAACTCGTTAACGTATTTGCAAGGCTTAACAAATTTAATTTTATATAAGAATTAGTAGTTTTCGTAACGAGTAAGCGACTTTAGTCCTTAGTGCACGAGAATGAAGTTTTTTGACGACGTGAAACGAAGTCAAAAAATCATTCAAGTGCACTAAGGACTTGTCGCAAACGAGTTGCGAACAACATTTTTCGTTCGATCTACAGTCTAGACTGTTTAAAAGTGTATATTTTAAAGAATTACCTGTTTTTAATTTTGACATTTGAAAATTTTATAAACGTCAAATGACTTTTGTCAAAATGAATGTTATGTGTAATCGTTTGGATAAATTAGTGTGCATAGTTGTCATTTCATTCAAATATGCACTATGTACTCGTGCGAAAGAAATATATCCTAATGAGGATGTACCGTAATTAATACGTTCACTGCCAACGGCTAGTTTTGACAGCGGAGCAATGGGTATGGGCAAGGGAAAAATAGAAAGAATTGATTAATGTTGTTAGGGGCGCCAGTTACTTTAGCTTTTACTCCTTTAGGTAAGTAACAACCTAGTGTAAATACTTAAGCTTTTCAGTTTGAGAAAATATAACCTCTAAATAAAATAAGATAATTCATTTAAGAAATTTATTATAAATAAACTTAATGAAAGCACATCAAGTAATGTATTAATATATATAAAAAATATGTGTAATTATATTAAGATATAATTAAAGAAATCTTAATAAAAATTACTAAATTCAGAAATCATTCGACTTAAATGTATAAAGAAAACATGAAGTTCAGCAAGCATCAAGAAATGTATGTAAACAGCAATCATTTCTTGCAGTGTATAAAAGTCATGCTTAAATTAGAAATCATTTAATCAAAAGTATGATATTTAATAATTAATAAATGAGATTAAATGTTTTAAAAAAAATAAGTACCTAAAAATGAACAAAAGCCAGAAGGGCATATAGTATTAATCAATACTATATCAGATCTGATAAAGTTTACAGTTATAAGAATATTGAAATAAAAGAATTTAAAAATATGAAATATTGCTTTCAAAAGTTTTCAGAATGAGTACTTAGCTGGTTTCTGCAAAATCCATGAGGTATGAATTCCATCGTCTCCATCTGTACAAGTCTCCCCTATGCTGATGAATTCATTTCTCAAATGAAAGAAAAAAAATATAGGCTGCCCATCTACTTTGGAAAAATCATCTTCCAGGATAAAATGTACGATTGAAAATGTTGTCCGGGATAAAATATACTTTTGAAAATTATGTCCAATGTAAAATTGTCTGCTAGACGGTTACATAGAATTTATCTATGCCGAAAATTACAGAACCATGTTCCAACAGAACATCACTCCATGCGGAGAACTTGTATATCAAATATACCAAAATAAACTTCAACTTAAATTAATGTAATTCCATATTAATGGTATAGAAATGGTGAGTAATTAATGGTAATTAATTAATGGTCTAGTAATGTAGTAATAATGGTGCTTAATGGTGCTTAATTAATGGTGCTAAAACAATAATTATATCTTAGAAATATTCTAAGAAACAGAAAAACTTAACTTACATGTCATACTAAGTCTTCGATGTCCATCGAAACGTTATAAATGCGTAATTGTAGAAAATAACCGTTACAATATCTTCCGCATTGTTTAAATATTCATTTTCACTAACTTTAAATAAAAATACATGAAGGATTACTTCGATGATTACAGAAAATAAACACTCGTCAAAATGACACCACCATTGTACAGAGTTGCTTCAAGAAGGAGGAAAATCGACCTTATCAACCGGTATGAACCCTTCAGGTAAATAAAATCCTATTTCTGAACTATTAGCGACATCTATGCAAGTCATTATCAACTACAGTTTTACCGTATAGGATTCCTAATAAAGGTAACGAAAACTACATCAAAGATAATAACAAAAAGACTATTTCCTAATAAATCCGTATTAGTGATATCTAACCTCAAAATATTACTCTAAGAAACAAATATAAACAATACTTATTGTTTATCAGCAAAACTAATAAAAATACGAACAGAATACTAAGTGTCCTGTGAACTAAGTATAAACAAAATACTGAATCTAAGTGAGCAGTTCCAGCAAACTATTTTCAACAAATTCTAGATTATCCCGAAGGAATAATCATACGAAACTTTCCAGGAGAAACAAGCTACAGATGAAAGCCAGTGAAATCCAACCCTCAATAGACTCTGAAACATATAAAAACCAGGTAAGTCCATAGACAAATGCACTATAGAGAAATAAGTCATATGATTCTTTATTATTAAAAATCATATTCTAATTATGTTTTCTTTATGTTATTTTCAGGTAGAACTATGGAATAGAGACTCATATGGTTAGAATTCAGTTCCTGCTACAAAATAGTCCCAGATACAAAATAGTTCTGTACGTACGTAACTATTTATATACAAAATAAACATAAATTATAACGTAAGTAAACGAATAGTTTAATTAACCCTTGCTATATTAAAAAGTGACGATTTATATCGTTACAATAGTGATTATGCATTCTTCTTTATTTCGTGTACACTAGGTCGAACGAAATAGCAGATTACTTGGACAGTACTTTTCCGAGACCATTTATAGGTCGAGAAAAAGTACCATTTTCCGGGAGAACTGTATACTACTTCGCAACTGTTTGAAAATAAAGTACCAATTTTTTTAAAACCTAGATTAGAATTGCTTGAAATCCCTCCACCTCTCTCAGCCGAAATATCTCATCAACTTTTACCCTTTTTTCTTCAATATGTAATGTTAATAAGAAGAGATTCTCCTCTTCCGCTTGATAATTCAGAAATATTAAAAGACTTTTTAGATATATTCATAATGATTAAAAGGCATAAACTCGCAAACAAAAAAACAGCTGTTATACAACATAGACAAGGAAAGACCTCCAAAGCCGTTGCGGAAAAGTGTGATAAATGTGCCTTGCGCATCTACGATAAACTTGCACATGCGCACTATTATTGTTGTTTTTGACAAGTATTTTTTAACCTTGGTTTTATGTGTCAAATAAAAATTGTAAAAAATGCAACAAAAAACAATAAATATCTACGAAGAAACGTCGAAATATTTTTTTTTTAATTATTTTATAAGAATTTTTCGAGGTGTGTTTGAATTTCGGGATTTTGTACACCTACTTTGAGCACACCAGGGATTGACTCTTTGCTCTTCATAAAGCAACAATACAGGTCATGTTTAAAGTTATAAACAAATGCAGCAAAAAAAAAAACAATTAAAACACAGTATAAGTTGAAAAATGAACAGAAATAAAAGACGATCTGACAGTACTGACAGTATAAACAAACTACTAATAATTCGTCACCCCAGTATTGATTTGCCATATCTCTGTTTTCTGACATTTTGAGATTTTTACTGGGGGATTTTTGGAGATACGACAAATGAATACTGGGGTGACGAATTGTTTTACGACCGACAGCATTTCATAGCTGACAGAGATGCGTACTGCGCAAGGTCAGATATATTGCGTTACGTCATTTCGCTGCCCCGTTCTGCCACAAAATAATCTTGCGCAGGCTGGACTTTTAGTCCCCTTTTCTTCTCTATGTTATAAAATGGCCAACTAATAGAATGGCGACTGGCGACTGGTGAGACCGAGGAAAACAGGTAGGGTCGTGACAACCCGGCCGCAGTCGTCAGCGACTGCAACTTTTGGAGGAAACCGAACCATTAAACAATAATTTGCTTGAATCGTATTTTTTTACTTTATACCAGTGAATAATGACAAAACAAAAAAATAATTAATTTTCAAATTATGATTACTTTTATATTTACTTCTGCATTTATGTTATAATTTATTATTTTGCAAACTTTTTAACGCTTTGACCTAGAGAAATGAAATTCGGGACGAATGCCCTTAGAATAGAACAAATCGAAGACCCTGGCAAAACGACAGTTCAAAGTCATATTTTGTTAACTTTTAAACGCCTCGACATAGACACGGTATGATGCTTTTTGCAATATTACCAATCGACTAACGTGTAAAAAAATAGTTCATGCTCATATTTTGCTAACTTTTAAACGCCTTAACAAAGAAACAAAGTTTTCTATAGGTGGCCTTTGTAGTTACGAAACAAGAATATACAGCCTGTTCCAGAACTCGCGTACCGAAATTTAAGAGGTGATTCTACATCCAAAAATATGAAAAAAAGTTTCTATAAAGGTTGGTCCGGAAATGAGCCCTAAGGGAGCTACGGCCCTTCGAAGATGACGTATTGAATGGGGAACAAAAAAAAAGCACCAATAAAATTTTAATGCTGCAGGGTGATTCTTCATTTAAAACTGAGCAAAAAAGTATTATACACCAAAACACCTAAATTTAATATTAAAGGAGTAATAGCCTTTTAAAAAGTAACGTTTTTGGTGGCACAAAATGTTACTTCCTCTTAATTGCATTTTTTTTTGATAACGGTTGCTCCTACAGTGTTACACTATATGATATTTTATATGTATTTTTACTCTAGAAATCTATATTTTTTACAACAAATCCAAAAAACATACACATAGAAAAGTTTGGGGCAAAAATGTTTTAAGCCTCATATATTTTGTCCGTCTGGGCACGCCTCTGGATAAATTAAAAAAATAAATTAACATAAACTTATTGCCCTTATTAATACTAGTATACATGCAAAAGCTCGCCGCTCTAGCTTAAAGGGTACCCGAGTTATTAATTAAAAACCTTATTTTTATTACAATTTTAAAGGGCCCTAGATCCCTTAGGGCTCATTTCCGGACCAACCTTTATAGGAACTTTTTTTATATTTTTGGATCTAGAATCACCTCTTAAATTTTGGCATGCCAGTTATGGAATCACCCTGTATAGCAAAAGATTGTTAAAATACTCACGAATTTCTGTTTGATTTTTTTAATGGGGGCGGTGGTTTACGTTAACAATGGTTTGGTTTGGTAGTTTGCTGGTTTGATGTTTTTTTTTTAATGGGAGGCGTTGGTTTACGTTAACATTGGTTTGGTTTGGTAGTTTGCTGGTTTGGTGTTTTTTTTTTAATGGGAGGCGTTGGTTTACGTTAATAATGGTTTGGTTTGGTAGAATCAAATGTTTATTAATGAATATTCCGCAATTTTTTTTTACGAAAATACTATTAAAAGCGAGTACTTTTAGCCAATTAAAAAAAAAACTGTTAGCTCGCAAAGAAAAAAGTAGATATTTTTGTAAAATTCTGCAAAAGAATGTTACATAACCTTAAAATAATTTTTGGCATACGTCAAAACAAAAATAAGAAAATCAGTGCGCATGCGCTGGATTCTTCTCATTAATGCGGTGAGTGAATCGTACTTTTAAATGCCTTCGTCGAGAAACATGAAAGAGAGAAAACGCAATATACTATCCATCGGTTGCTATTTAATGCGAAGCATTGCAAATCTTCATGGCTTTTTCGTAATACCGAAATGCAAATTAAGAACCTAATTTGAATTTCTTGTTATTATTATAATTATTTTTGAACTTACCACAAATCGCGTTATGTCACTGAACCAAATATAAAGGATCAGTATTTTGTAAAGTTTTCAACCTTTGTGTAACCCTCTTATGTTTTGCGCTACACAAAGAAACCCTTTATTGTAAACTTAAATATATTTTAATATATTTCCATCTACTCATAATCTCTTTTATTTTACGTGTGCACTATGCATATGCGCATGTATATGCTTGTGCGATATTTTCATATCACACGAGTATATACCGTGCGATTATAAAGTGCCGAACACTTTTTAATGCAAAACTGGCATTAGCGATGAGTAAAATGCAAGAAAGCTGTGTGCGTTTTACTGGCCACCGAGCTGTTGTACGTAGCAATCACATGGACTTGTCGCACACAACTCAACAGAGGCGTGGCTTCAAATGAATAGTATTTTCTTTTCAAACTGTTCGGCACTTTATAATCGCACTGTAGTTATTAAACCAGTATAATACAGGGTTATTCTTTTAAGGGCCACTTGCACCAACTTTTGGTCTTTTGGCTATTTTCTTTCAGTTTAACTATAGTTGGACAACCTGACAAAGAAAATATTAAGATTCACACTGAGAATTGTGCACCAAATTGTGACTATACCGAGGTATTTGATAGATTCTACCCTACTTATAGTTGGACAGTCACAATTTGTGTTGATCTATCAATATACCGAGGTATTTGATAGATTCTACCCTACTTTTGATGACATTGATAGATCAACACTTGAAGTGGAAGTTGCAGATTGAACAAATCAATTGTAGGCTGAGAAGACTGTTTCCAAGACTCTATACTTTAAGATATATATTTTACAAGAAAAATCTTCTAATATATGATGCTTTGGCTGAGGCATTTTAGTCTGGGGCAGTGCACTTGATACAACTCTTAAGGGCTTAGAGGTTTCTCAAAACATTATTTTAAAAACTATTTTATTTAAAAATCGTTAATTTTCTACTGATCTGCTCTACAGAGATATATTACCTATCAAAAAAATATATATTTATCAGTTATGCTTGTGGATGTTTAAGTGTACAGAAATTGTTAATACCCCTCAACATAGCTACCCAACCAGATCCCTACAAAACGACACAGTTAACCTCCCGCTATTCCGTTCCACAACCCTACAAAAAGGCATGTTCTATCTTGGCCCAAAATGGTATAATCATAATTCCAAAGAAATTAAATGTCTAAAAAAAAATCGTAGAAAAATAGTACTAAAAAACTACGTAATACAAGCCAATATTAATACATTTCTCAAATTATTAAATTAAAATCTAGTTTTGATTTTTGGGGAATAGGGCTTGGGATCTGACTAAAATTGTTATCTTATAGTAAAGTACACAGCGATAAAGGCATTAGACTCATATGCCTTTAGCTCAGAACTGGTATACGAATGCCACAACGAGCTATGTAAACTGGCTGAACATAACAAAGTAAATTTGATATGGGTTCCAGGACATCAAGGTATAGATGGTAATGAGAAGGCAGACGACCTTGCGAGAAAGGGAAGTGAAGCTGTACTCACAGGACCAGAACCGTGCTGTGGGGTATCATATTCCACGGC
The DNA here is from genome assembly GCA_958510825.1 of Brachypterus glaber. Lineage (NCBI taxonomy): Eukaryota > Metazoa > Arthropoda > Insecta > Coleoptera > Kateretidae > Brachypterus > Brachypterus glaber. The sequence continues at coordinate 4,284,954 of OY294044.1, read as the reverse complement.
CAGACACGAGGTCAGGAGAATGTTGCGGGATGAACACCAGCAACACTGGATAGATGCTCCTAGAATGAGGCACTCCAAACTCTTCCTAGGAGGACCTACCAAGAAAAGAACCAGCTTACTTCTAGGCATGTCCAGGAGTCAACTGAGAACAATAACGGGTATAATAACTGGACACTGCTTACTGAACAAGCACCGACACGTAATGGGACAGATTACGAGCCCCGTGTGCAGGAGATGTGGGGAAGGGGATGAAGAACCCTACCACCTCATATGTGAATGTCCATCGCTAATAGGCCTAAGATGGAAGTACTTTGGGAACGACTCTCTGGAACCAAACGAGATCATGAACACTCCCCTGAAACCATACCTGGACTTTTTAAAAGAAACAGGGATGCTCTGAGGAGGTCTGTGCGGTAAACACAAAGGTCCCTAGGGACCAGGTGTTGAGGGCTATGAACCCCGCATTGAAACAACTAAACTAAACTAAAGTACACTGTCTTGATTTTATTTTTTAACTGTTATTTATTTGTTTAAATAATGTTTTGTTTATGTGAGTGTTTACTGTTAGTTACAATGACTAATCTTTGGCTTTAATTCTCTGTTCGAAAACAACGAAAATCCATCGTCGAAACGTCACAGCAAATTAGATAACAATTTTAGTCAGATCCAAAGCCCTATTCCCCAAAAATCAAAACTAAATTATACAAATCGGGCAAAAACTTTCAATTTAAATTAAAATCTTCACAAAATATTTTAGATCCGTCCCTGGGTTGTTCAAAATAAATAATACGACCTTTGACTCCACCTTTTTTGTGTTTTATGCTGCGTCTCTCGGCTGTGTCATCGAACGTTAGTGTGTTTATCAATATTTTTTTTCTTTTAGTGAATGAATCATTTTTATTAAAAATAATTATATGTAAAGAATTAATTACTATGTATTTTTTTCCGCAACACAAACCTCTCGAGGTTTAGGCGGAGTTAAACTCAAATTTTGTAAAATTGTAATGTTTTTTATGCAAATAAATAAATAAAATAAATAAAAATTTAATATGTATAATGTTGAATATAATTGGTTACAAAGGGGGCTGTTCAACAATTACGTCGTTGCTTTTAATAATAATTATTATAATTTATCTGCGTGCCTACCTTGTAATTGTAGAAAACATACCTAAAAAATAAGAAAAATATTATTAGTTGTATGTATGATCAACTTTCTTAAACAAAAACAAGTCGTGAAGTCGTGACACGAATTAATATTTAGGGAGAGAAAATAATTTATATTTAATACACATACCTATTAATTATAACGTATTAATCCACAAATAAATTATATTTTATAAATTAAAAAGCAAACAATAAGCACGATTTTAGATTAGAGAAAAGTATACTTATAAGATAAAAAACCATCGCAGGGGTAAGGTATTTTCACTTATCAGTACAGCATACTACATACATATAAATTGTATTCTCAGGGGTAATATCATAAGTGATACCATGTTAGGTATCGGTGGTTTTTTACATACATTTTACGAATATTAATCCCAACGACTAAAATGCAACGACTGCTTTACCAGGAGTTGCATTTTCCAAAAATTGGGATTAATATGAGTAAAATTTGAAAAAAAGCAGAGGTCCTAACCTAGTATCAGGAATTGATATTTAGGGGGAGAATATAATTTATATATATGTAGTATGCTGTACTGATAAGTGAAAATACCTTACCCCTACGATGGTTTTTTTACCCCTCTTTTCTCTAATCTAAAATCGTGCTTATTGTTTGCTTTTTAATTTATAAAATATAATTTATTTGTAGATTAATACGTTATAATTAAGAGGTATGTGTATTAAATATAAATTATATTCTCTCCCTAAATATCAATTCGTGATACTAGGTTAGGTACCGGTGCTTTTTTTCCAAATTTTACTCATATTAATCCCAATTTTTGAAAAATGCAACTCCTGCTAAAGCAGTCGTTGCATTTTCGTCATTGGGATTAATATTCGTAAAATTTATGTAAAAAACCACCGATACCTTACCTAGTATCACTTATGATATTACCCCTGAGAATATAATTTATATTTAATACAAATACCTCTTAATTATAACGTATTAATCCACAAATAAATTATATTTTATAAATTAAAAGCAAACAATAAGCACGATTTTAGATAGAGAAAAAAGGGGTAAAAAAACCATCGTAGGGGTAAGGTATTTACACTTATCAGTACTTAAGTTTTCGCATTTTATTGTTTGTCGAGCAAGCAAGTACTAAAAAATCTTCAATGCTTTATAATATAGGCATTTTAGTTGTGTTTTATTTCGAATAACGCATTAAGTCACCGGATCGCGCTCGAATGTTGAGTAGTAAAGATGAGGAGGCTTATTCGCTTGTTGAATTGAGTTTCGGGATACAACAGTTTAGAACTGAGGGACCAATATAAAATTTAGCACTTAATTAGGTAGAAGAAAATAAACCTGTATTTTAATTTTGCAGTTATTTAGGAGAAGGTAAAATAAGCAATAAAATATATGTAAAACAAAATTTGCAATGTAATGGGAGCGATAGAAAAAAACATTAAATTTGCATAAAAATGGGACTAGGTAAGTAGGTATATTTCGAAACCTCTTCAATAGCATTACATTTCAGAATTCTCTCAATTTCCAATCCACTGTGTGAAGTCCATTTACAGCAGCAATCGTTATCATACAGTGTGGAATTTTCAAAATGAATAAATCAATATCTGAAAATAATACAATTGGTGAAGCTGGAGCTAAAGTGGTCTAACTAACATTTTTGGCGAAAATGAGTTACGGCCATATTTCAATACTAGACATTATACAGTGCGATCCAAATGTCACCCACCCCCCTTTTAACTTTTGAACGAGTTGTGATATCGACTTTAAATTTAGAACTCTTAAATAAGACAACTTAAACTATCTTTTAGCATATATTTGATATTTTCAGCTCTTAAAATGTGGGCAGGGGGGCATGGGGGGACATTTTTTTTAAATAGAAAGGGGGGTCGTGTGATACATCATTTTAAAGCTTATAAAATTCTCTATTTAAACTAATATTTTTATTTTTTTTAAAAATGTTTTTTAAGGTTTTGATTTTTCAATTTTTTATGATGAAATTAGGCATTTAAAAAAAATTATTTGTTTTTTTTAGAGGAATTTTGACATTAATACCCATTTTCAACCCCATTTTAAACCCATTTTTTTTAATTTAAAAATACGGAGTTAAATGGAGAATTTTATAAGCTTTAAAATGATGTATCACACGACCCCCCTTTTCATTTAAAAAAATGTGCCCCCATGCCCCCCTGGCTACATTTTAAGAGCTGAAAATATCAAATATATGCTAAAAGATGGTTTAAGTTGTCTTATTTAAGAGTTCTAAATTTGAAGTCGATATCTCAACTCGTTCAAAAGTTAAAAGGGGGGGGGGGTGACGTTTGGACCGCACTGTATATTTATAGTTTAAAGGCATTTTAGGTCTATAAACCTGCCCAAACCCCTTAACTTAAAAGATAACATTTAGGAACTCTACATTTGTATTTCTTAAATTTGTTAAAAACGGTTTAACTCATTGTACTTTAAATGTGTATTTTCCTATTTCTAAATAATATTTGCAAAGAATATATATATAAGCGAGCTTTATATAATATAATAAAATAATTTTTGGGTGTGTCCAAGTATTACGTAACACTTTTTAGGGCATACTAAATGAGCCTGTTTCTACAAAACAAAACATAGGCTTATTAGGTATACCCCAAAAAATGTTACGTAATACTTGGACACACCCAAAAACAATTTTATAGTATAATTTTCTGGTTTGTAAAAAAACTCGGATTTTTTGGCAGGTTTTAATGCGTCACTTTATTATATCGCTAACGTTTCTCCCCTCTTTGGGGGCTTTATCAAAGCTAAAAATTATGTGAACGTAGTTATATATATATATTATAAACTTGAACATTATGGAAAAGGAACCTTTTACAACATAACCTACAAATTTTTCGACATGGTGTCAAAACCAATTTTTATATTGTAATGTAATATTTATTTATTTTTATGTTGTAAAAGGTTCCTTTTCCATAATGTTCAAGTTTATAATATATATAACTACGCTCACATAATTTTTAGCTTTGATAAAGCCCCCAAATAGGGGAGAAACGTTAGCGATATAATAAAGTGACGCATTAAAACCTGCCAAAAAATCCGAGTTTTTTTACAAACCAGAAAATTACATTTAGAGTTTGGCAACCTATATGGTATTTACCTACAATTTTATAGTATAGTATAAAGGTAGAACTACACGGAAAAAAAATTATAGCTAGGAGCGCTATAACACACATACCAAGCAAATTATAATCGCTTATTATTTAAATACAAGGCTTTCTCTTACAATTATGGCAGTCAGTGTAAAAATTTATATGAAATACTTTAATTGTTTAGTGAATAATAAAATATAACAAATAGTATGGCATTTATAGCTTAAATAGATTTAATTATTGTCCGTGCTAATAATTTTTATAATATAATAAAATTTCTGTAAATTTATAATAGTGCCTGTAATAAATATAATCGTGTCTGTAATATATATAATCGTTTCCAATTTATTTTTAACATTATTAGTTATTGTGTCCCTTATAATCTATAGCTTAAATCACTATAATTTGCCACTGTTACCAAATATCTTATAATGTATAGCGCAGAGCCCACTAATTTCTTTCCGTGTACAGCATTTAATGCATAGTTGATGCAACAGTTGGTTTTGTTTGGGAAATAACGAGTGTTGAAAACATGGTTAGTTAGACCACTTTAGCTTTCTCGCTCTTGGCAAAAATAGCAATTTTTAAAATTTATACGTGAAATAGATTTAAATTACATTAAATTAATTAAAATCTTATTTGTGGGTCTTTTTATGTTCTATACAATATTTCTTTGCGTTTTTAGCTAAAATTATTCATATTGTGAGCCATTTTTGTTATACCCCAAAAAGTGTTACGTAATACTTGGAAACCCCAAAATGATTTTATAATATAGTATAAGGGTAGTACTACACTATTTGATGCATAATTGTTGCAATAGTTGGGTTTGTTTGGGAAATAACTAGTGTTGAAAACAATGTTGGTAAGACCACTTTAGCTTCTTCACTTTTGGAAAAAATAGCAATTTCTAAAATTTATATGTGAAATTGCTTTAAAATTACATTAAATTAATTAAAATTTTATTTGTGGGTCTTTTTAGGTTCTATGCAACATTTTTTGTGCGTTTTTAGCTAAAATTATTCATATTGTTAGCCATTTTTTTTTTAAACAGACCCATTCATATTATGAGTCATTTTTTTTGTTGTAAAAAACAGACCCATTAAGTATACCCCAAAAAGTGTTACGTAATACTTGGACACCCCAAAATAATTGTATAATCTAGTATAAGGTTAGTACTACACTGCTTTATGCATAATTCTGTCCGCGAAATCTTGTAAGCACGATAACTTGAGAACGCTTTAAGCTAGAGACTTGAAATTTGGCATACGTGTATTTTACCAAAAGTTCTCGCTCGGGATTGTTTTTGGTGAACATTAGTGTGCGGCAATAAGGAAAAATACATTTTTCTACACAAAATTGAAAATTGCTGTATAGGGATTTTTAAGGTTGTTGAAATTGAATTTAATAATAAAAATACGAGGGGGCGAGGACTTTAATATATTTTTATATATTATTATTATATATATAAGTATTTTTAAATATTTTCAATATTCGCGTCAAAATTGGTAAATAGAGGTTTTTGGTGTCGACGAATCTGAATCTGATAATTTTTTTTCTAATTTTATCCCCTGAGGGGAGGGGCGTAGTTTTCCTGAAAATTGTTATATTGGGGTTTTTGAGGTTGCTGAAAGTGAATCTAATAATAAAAAAAACCCCCTGAGGGGCGGGAGTAGTTTTCGTAAAAAAATTGTATATTTGGGTTTTTTGTGGTTGCTGAAAGTGAATCTGTGAATGTGATAAAAAATCATTCGAGTGCACTAAGGACTTTTTCGCAAACGAGCTGCGAACAACATTTTTCGTTCGATCTACAGTCTAGACTCTTTAAAAATATATATTTTAAAGAATTACCTGTTTTTAATTTTGACATTTCAAAATTTTATAAACGTCAAATGACTTTTGTCAAAATGAAAGCTATGTATAATGGTTTGGATAAATGAGTGTGCATAGTTGTCATTTCATTCAAATATACACTATGTACTCGTGCAATAGAAAAATATCCTAACGAGAATATACAGCCTGTTCCAGAACTCGCGTACCGAAATTTAAGAGGTGATTCTACATCCAAAAATATGAAAAAAAGTTTCTATAAAGGTTGGTCCGGAAATGAGCCCTAAGGGAGCTACGGTCCTTCGAAGATGACGTATTGAATGGGGAACAAAAAAAAGCACCAATAAAATTTTAATGCTGCAGGGTGATTCTTCATTTAAAACTGAGCAAAAAAGTATTATACACCAAAACACCTAAATTTAATATTAAAGGAGTAATAGCCTTTTAAAAAGTAACGTTTTTGGTGGCACAAAATGTTACTTCCTCTTAATTGCATTTTTTTTTGATAACGGTTGCTCCTACAGTGTTACACTATATGATATTTTATATTTATTTTTACTCTAGAAATCTATATTTTTACAACAAATCCAAAAAACATACACATAGAAAAGTTTGGGGCAAAAATGTTTTAAGCCTCATATATTTTGTCCGTCTGGGCACGCCTCTGGATAAATTAAAAAAATAAATTAACATAAACTTATTGCCCTTATTAATACTAGTATACATGCAAAAGCTCGCCGCTCTAGCTTAAACGGTACCCCCTAAGGGATCTAGGGCCCATTTCCGGACCAACCTTTATAGGAACTTTTTTTATATTTTTGGATCTAGAATCACCTCTTAAATTTTGGCATGCCAGTTATGGATCACCCTGTATAGTGAACATGCATATTTTTTTTATTTCGGGTACACTAGGTCGTACGAAAAATAAAAATACCTGCTCCAGGTAACTTGGAAAAGTGATAATAATTTCTGGACCATAAACTTCAATTGAATTATTAAAAATATCGGATTTACTAATATCAAAAAGCCGTTAACGTTATTTACAGCTTTTTCGATTTACTAACCTGTAAAGAAATAATTCTTAATGAAGATTTCTCCCGTTAGATTAGTCAGGGACAAAAGTTCTACCCAAAAAGGATAGAAGACATACATACACTCCCACTTCCACCCAACCAAACAAATTCTGTATTTGTTCTTTGTTGAACAAATACAATATTTACTTGGCCGGGCGAAAAGTGTTTTATTAAAGAAATTACTGGCGCCATCTAAATTTTAGTAGAATTATCTTATTCTACAGATTCACATTAGCTATGTTCGTTCGTGCCGCTCACTGCTATACTTTCCGGCCAACCAAATAAATACTGTATTCGTTGTATGAAAAACAAATACAGTATTTATTTGGTTGGCTGGAAAGTGTAGCACAAATGAGATAGAGATAGGGTAGACGTCTTTTGTTTCATAATTCTAGTTGTAGAGAGCTCCATTAATAAGGCATAAAAAAATTCTAGATCATCGCATAAAAGCATAAATCCATTCCTTATAGTCAGTTTTATTATACATTACAGTTTTATGTGTAAAAAATAAACTTCTATTATGTGTTCACAGAGTGGAAGAAAATATAATATAATATCTCGAAAACAATCAATTTTTGACCCATACTTAATGCATGGGCGGATTTAGGGGGCATGGGGGCCATGGCCCCTCCCCCAGCGAGATATATTAGCATAGAAATACCTTCAAAATTGTATTTTTGTTGAAAGCGCAATTTTTTTCCTTAAGGATGCCTCCCCCCCTTAAAATGAAATAAATCCGCCCCTGACTAAATGGTATCAAAATTAAACAATTGTTATGCCAAATAAATTCTTGGAATAAAATATGGGTCATTCCATTAAAAAAAAAGAAGTTTATCCTGTATACATGTCAAATCATAAACATGTGTAGATTATTTTTTTTTAATTCTTACAATTTCCGTGAAAACTATGGGGGCAGTATAAGTCTGGACACCCTGTATATAGGGAAACAGACAATGTCATAAGCAATCTGTTATACAGAGCGGTCCAAAAGTCACCCCCCCCCCCTCTTAACTTTTGAACGAGTTAAGATATCGACTTCAAATTTAGAACTCTGAAATAAGACAACTTAAACTATCTTTCTGCATATATTTGATACTTTAAGCTCTTAAAATGTGGGCAGGGGGCATGAGGGGACATTTTATTAAATGGAAAGGGCGGTCGTGTGATACATATTTTAAAGCGTCTAAAATTCTCTATTTAACTATATATTTTTTAATTTTTTTGAACATTTTTTTTTGGATTTTTTAAAAATAGGATTGAAAAAGGGTATTTTTATCAAAATTTCTCTAAAAAAAATCATTTTTTTTTAATGACTGATTTCATGATAAAAAAACGCAAATTATACTTTTAAACTAATTTAATTGACATAAATAAAAATTTACAAAAAAAAAACTTAAAAAATTGCATTTATTAGTACAAAAAATTAAAAAATCAAAACCTTAAAAAAATTGTTTAAAAAATTAAAAAATATACAGTCCAATAAAGAATTTTATTTACTTTAAAATTATGTATACAGGACCTCCCTTTCTGTTCAAAAAAAAGTCCCCACATGCCCCCTGCCCACAAAAAGATAGTTTAAGTTTTCTTATTAAGAGTTTTAAATTTGAAGTCTATATCTCAACTCGTTCAAAAGTTAAGAGGGGGGGTGACTTTTGGGCCGCTCTGTATATGAATGTCTATACAGTTGCTTAAACATTGAAGCTTTTGTTATTAAATAAATGCTACAAAATGTAATGAAATAATAGACGGAACGAACGTCGGAGATATTTTTTTGTAGAAATGCTTTTGGAATAAATCGGTGATGGAATCAAATTATAATGGAATTGATTTCTAACAGGACACGGTGATACTGAAGCCATTTTATGTTTTAAAGAATGTTCAAAGCAGACAACCAGAGCATATTGCTAGAAGGTGTCTAGGCTAATCATAATCATAAACGGCAAATTACCACAGAACGTTTTCGGAGTTCTAAATGGTAGCCCTATTTTTTAGGTATAATTTGAGGCGTATAGTGCAAGAGTGGCCAATATGTGTTTTTTTGAGATTTGCATTTTTTTTATAAATGTAATAATGACATCTATATCTTTCATTACATACCACCCTCATAACAGAGGGTTTTCTTTTTGGCACGATACAAGCATTATTGCATTATTAAAATTATCGGTTTTGTTAGTGCAAGAGTGGCCCACAGGTATAGGCTACCAGTCAAACATATTATTGGGGATGTTGAAAAAGCCAACTGCATCATTAAAAATGTCAATTCTATTCTTAAAAAAGCTAACAAGGCAAGTTTTACCAAGGATTTATAAAGATATTTTTAGAAAGATTCTTAAAAAAGCCAAAATTTGTTTTATCGAGAAAGTTATTTGTTCGCCCCAAAATAAATCATTTTCTGCACAAATGCAGGAACGTTATGTTACCAATTTTGTACATTTTGCTTTATTAATAAAAAATAATTACAACTTACCTTTGAGATCATAGGAACTGAAATCCATTTAGGTATTTGAACAATGTTTACGCATTAGTAATTCTTCATTTTTAAAGGTAATTACTCCAAGTACAGTAAAAAAACGTTTATTTAACTAAACCCTAACAGAAAAATTTGAATTTTCAATACCTGTTCATGAAAATAAATTTAAAAGCAACATTCTTAACTTTAATCTGTATTTGGAAGACGTCTTGGAAAAATTAAATACAACAGACAACATAAAATATTGTGAAATAAATGGAAAATTTAAAATCATTAGCAAAAATCGTATGGTGAAGTATATCCTGGAGCATATTGATTACCTATCTAAACAAAAGCAGCCTACGTTAAGCAAAAATACTAAAAAATCTGAAAGTAACAAAATAGAAACAGTTATCCTGGGAAGAAACACTAACCAAGAATCACAAAGTCGAAATCAGTTTTTTCGTAAACCAAGGTATAGAAATCATACATCAAAATATACAGTGTATTTCAAATAAGGTTTTAATGTTGGACAGTACTTTTAGCGAAAAAACTTGTGATATACTTCTTATATCAGAACATCATCAAACTACTGAAAAACTAAACTCGATCAAGTTAGAAAAATTTAGTTTAATTGACTCATACTGTAGAAAAAATTTAGAAAAAGGTGGAGTTGCCATATACAAAAATGACAATGTTAAGTCTAGTTACAAAATTGTTCCTGTAAATGAGTATTGTATGGAGGGTGTTCTGGAGTGTTGTTGTGTTGAATTGGAAAAGGTAATAATTTTAGTTATGTATAGGCCACCTTTTGACAGAGCCGATTTGTTCTCAGTTTTTTTAAGTTTATGTAATGGACTATTTAATAAAATTTCCAATTTTGATAAGCAATTAGTCATAGGGGGTGATTTTAACCTAAATTTTATGTCTGAATGTAATAAAGTCTCAATGTTTAATGATCTTTTAAATGTGTACGACCTTAATGTAACTATTAAATCCCCTACTAGAGTAACAAATACTTCAAGTAAATGTATTGATAATATATTAGTAAATTGTAATGTAAAAAAATATAGTTCAACAGTATTAAATCTATACTTATCTGATCACTATGCCCAATCAATAAAAACTGAAAAAACCGTAAATAAGGAAAATACAATTGATGATAATTTTAGATACTGTAGAATTTATAACCAACAAAACAATAACAAATTTTATGATTTTCTTTTAAATGAAAATTGGCAGGATGTTTATAATCAAACTTGTCCAAATAAAGCATTTGATGCTTTCAGTCTTATCATAGCATATTATTTTGAGGCTAGTTTTCCACAAAAACGTGTTAATACAAATAGAAAGAATAATTGTCAGGGTTGGATTACAAAGGAGTTAATTTATTAAAAAAAGGCTTACCGCCTGCAGTGATATGTCTAAACTTTATCCAGATTATACTGAGCTTAAAAAATCAATTCAAAGTATATATCAAAAAAAACTAAAAGAGGCAAAAAAACAATATTATGATGAAAAATTAAAAAAATCAAAGTGTAAAACAAAAACAATGTGGAGTATTATAAAAAAACTGCAAAAAAATGATAAAAATAAAACAAATATTAATATAGAAGTTAATGGTAACAATATTTCGAGTAAAAAAGCAGCTAATTTATTTAATAAACACTTTACTTCCATAAAACCAAGTAATGATACTAATGATGTACATTTTTTAAATTCAAATATACCACTTCATAACAAAAATTTAAATTTTAATCCCCTATCTATAGAAGATGTTATCAAACTAATAGAAAAATTAAAATGCTCAAATGCCACAGGATATGACAATATTTCTAACAACCTAATTAAACAATGTAAAAATATTTTAAGTAAACCTCTCACATTTATTATAAATTTAATGCTTAAAACAGGAATTTTTCCAAACAAGTTAAAGATAGCCACAGTTCAACCTGTTTATAAAAAGGGAAGTCATAAGGATTATGAAAACTACAGGGCTATTAGTTTATTGCCAAGTTTTTCTAAAATTTTCGAGTTAGCAATAAAAGATCAGTTAGTTTCATTTTTTACTACACACAGTTTATTATCTCCCCATCAACATGGTTTCACAAAGAATAAAAGTACAGAAAGTGCTCTTAGTTTTTTCAATGAAAAAATTGTCAATGCACTTGATTCTAAATTGCAAGTTCTTGCTTTACTTTTTGATTTTTCCAAAGCATTTGATTTGGTGCCCCATGACTTGTTAATTGCAAAATTAAAAAGGTATGGGGTTAGAGGGATTGCTCTGCAACTGTTTATCTCATACTTGTATGGAAGGACACAGACTGTAAAGTTTAATAACGTCTCGAGTAATAGCATGGATATAAAACAGGGTGTTCCACAAGGGTCTATACTGGGACCAATACTCTACATTATTTTTGCCAATGACCTAATTACATTCTTACTTAAAAATAACATTGTGGTAGTATGCTATGCCGATGATACAAATATCTTAATAATCGAAAAATGTATAGATCTATTAAAAAAGAAAACAAAAGAAGTATATGATCAAATTATTTTATGGTCAAATAAAAACAAGCTAATATTAAATAAATCTAAAACGGCAGCTATATACTTTACTATACAACAAAAGGAAAATTTAATTTTATATGAAACTGCAGATCTGCAACTTATCTCCAGTCCTAGTTCAAAAATATTAGGTGTTACATTTGATGCCAATCTAAATTGGAATCTTCATATCAATGAACTCTGTAAAAAACTAAGCAGCTCATGTTTTGCACTTAAATTTATGTCAAATCACTGCAGTAGAGATATTATGTTGACTCTTTATTATGCCAACTTTCACTCTCACCTAAAATATGGTATTCTGCATTGGGGAAACTGTACACACATTAATAGAATATTTATATTACAAAAATATGCATTGCGTATACTTGCGGGACTAAATTATAGAGATAGCTGCCGTAGGGTTTTTAAAGAACTAAAAATACTTACTGTGGTAGACTTATATATTCTGGAGGTATGTCTCTTTGTTTATAAAAACAAATCTTATTTTGTGGAAGCTGGCCATACAAATAATTATAATACCAGAAATAGAGATTTATTGCAGCCTCCACGTCATCGCACGACGCTGTATCAAAAAAGTTTCTATTTCAATGGCTGTAAATTTTTTAATAAACTAGATAATGATCTGAAGGCATCCCCCAATTTAAAAACATTTAAAAGTAAACTAAAAATTAAGCTTTTACAGAAAAATTGTTATAGCATAGACGAGTTTCTAAACTAATTATTTATGAATGTTATTGTTGTTAACTATTGCAACCATTGTAAAAATTGTGCTATTTTATTACTGTAATACAAAGTGTTTTCTAAACTAAAGTTTTAAACTATTTATAAATATTATTGTTGTTAACCATTGTAAAAATTGTGCTACTTTATTACTATAATGCAAAGTGTTTTTTGTTTTTTGTTTTTTTTTCTCTTGTTTTTTTTTGATTTTTTTTTTTTTTTTTACATTTAATGTATTGTAATAGAGTTAAGCATTTTATATTTTGTTATACTGACGTGTCCTACCTATTATACCTGTATCTTAGAATTGGATAAATAAAATTATTATTATTATTATTATTATTATTATTATTATTATGAAATAATGCGTCCTAAATGAAAGATTAAAAAATCGGAGAAATTTAAATAGCCATTATCTCCATATTTCCATAAAGTGAGATGGGTCACTCTTGCACTATACGCCTCATTTGTAAATGTATATAAAAATTCCAGTTAAAGAAGGATATCCTTTTAAAGGTGAGTTTTGGGCTAAATTAGAATAATATGTTTTTGTGGAAAGTGTAAAATGATGAAAAGAAATGATAAAAAACTGTTTACCAAGTTTATTTCTCAAAATTAATGGAGAGCCCCTAGCACAAGCCAGAAGTTTATTTGGGGCTCTCCATGACTCTGTATAAAATTCTAAAACAAATAAATAAATAAATAAATAAATTTGTTAATTTTTTGTTATAGTAAACGTGACAACTAGGGTTTAAACCTCCGCTACTTATTGGCACTGGAGTGATATTTTCGTTTATATAAAAAAAATCTCCATTGGTTCCTTAATTTAACTATATTTTTTACGAAGTGGTAATATTGCTAAATATTATACTTTAAATGCGAAAAACATATTTTTTCCCCCCTGGGCAGTAGAGTCTTAGCAGTTTAGTATGAACTACGTAAGTGTGAATTTTTAAGGTTTGTGCTAGCCTCCTTTTATCTGTAGAATCCAAGTCCGTTCACAGAATTTCTATAGTTTTGTTTCAAAAAAAAAAATACAACAAATAAATATACTTTTTGCCATCTTTCATTACATAAAACTGTAATTTTTGTGTTTGCATTTTTTATTAACAGTATCTTCCGAAAAAGATCTGCTGCGATTTTTCTGTTGATGGCTGTGAATATTCTACCAATAGGTATAATGGTTCTTTGCTTTGACCATTTTTTACAACATAAAATGAATGCAGGACCCCCATGTGCATAAAATGTGTGTGGGACGCAATTTCGCAGAAAGATATTGCTTGCAATCAAATTGGCTGTAACCGTTTTTATGACCAATCAAGTGATTGTTACTCAAATGTCAAATTATTTTAACCCTCTTTTAACACTATTAAATTAATAGTAGAGGAAAGTCGCATAATTTCGGATACCATTTACAATGTATTCAATATTTAATACTCGGTATTACTTTTTGATATTTTTTTCATATAACCAGATACAACTTATTATAGCGAACCATGATTTATTATAAAAGCAATTTTATTACAGTTTATTTTTTCCAAAAAACACGGTTAAAAAAAATCAGCACATTTTTGTGCATTTGAAAAAGGGCTCCTAATTTCGGACATATCCGAAAAAAATTTTTCAAGAGTAGATCTGGATCCCATTGCTTATGTTTCTTGTTATTCCTTCACATTTAAGACGTAATTTAATCATTAAGCGATTTTCTACGAAATACTATAGGAACTATAATTTTAGATTCCCAGTTTCGAATATCTTAGTATCTTAGGTAATTTTCGTTTTTTCAAAATTGTTTATCTTAGTTTGTTGTATCATTATAAAAATAATAATTAATGGTTGGTTATCCTGAATAATAATTACCTTGCGGATATCCGAAATTGGGAGTCAAATGCAAAAAAATGATCTATCCGAAATTAGGCAACTTTCTGCTTTTTAGATTAGAAATTTGTAGAATGTTTACGTTTTCAAATTGCTTAATTATGAATAGTGGTACAACTTAACTAACATCATAATTACCCAAGACAGAATCACGAACTTTTATAACGATTATTTATAAAATAAACAAGCATAATAATACAACTGAGCACAAAACTGCCATTTGCAATATAAACGATTTGTGCTGCCATTTAAAGGGGAGAAGCTCTACCGTTATCATATTACAGGACGGATTTAGTTTGACTTTTGGCTTCACATAAAAGTAGGTTTCTGTTTACCTTTGCAGACAGTATCTTAAATACACTACTATCCGAAATTTGGAAACCATCCGAAATTAGGCGCATTTCCTCTATACTACGCAACGAGTTTTTCGAGGAAAATAACGAGTACATTGAAAAAGGTAAGCGACGAGGTGCGTACGCTATTTTTCCTACGGTCATCATAAAAATTTAGTTAATAAAATATTAACATTTTAAAAATTTCGAAATGCTTATTTCTTCTTTTTTTTTCCAAAATAAATACTACACTACATAGAAAAAACGGATTCCTTGAAACAAGGACACGTGTCTTTGGATATGTTTAAAGCCTTATTCTCTTGCTTCAAGGCTGGCATTTTCTTGAACCAAAGTCAATGTCCTTGAATAAAGAGCACGGATTTTTATTCCAAAACCCGTGCTCTTCATTCAAGGACATTGACTTTGGTTCAAGAAAATGCCAGCCTTGAAACAAGAGAATATGGCTTTGAACATATACAAAGACACGTGTCCTTGGTTCAAGGAATCGGTGTTTTCTATGTATAGTTAAGTGTAGTACTGCCACGGAAATCGCTACATCATCTGTGTACTTGTACGGAATGGTATCTTACAAAACGGGTACGGAAGGTTATTTATTTCGCATGAGCGAATTCAAGAAAGATACTTTCCGACAAGTTATGTACACTATTTTTCCTACGAATCAAACAAAAATATAATAATTTTATATAGTCACTTCTAAAATTAGTTTGTTTTCTTATACTGGGTGCTTCACGGTAGACAAATCACGCAATTTGTGGCTTTATCAGCAAAGATATCAAATTGAAATTTTTACCAGTCAATATAAACCTAGTTATCTTCAATTTTTCTCAAACAAAAGTTTGATACTCCACTTTATTTTTAAGCTAGAGCTCCACACAATGTCATGCATCTTTATAACATTTTTTAAATACATTATTTAAAAAAATAACATATTTTATCATATAATAGCTTTTTTACTAAAAACAATATATTTCAATTAAATTTTTAATTAAAAAAAAAAAACTTAAAAAATGGGATTTGTATTCTGGAATGATCCCGCTAACGTAAAAAAGTAGGATGCTATGAAATTAAAATCAAAAATATGTATGTCGTTCAAGATGAGTCATTGATGAAACTAAATGTCAAATCTAATATTTAAATATACATACATATACATAAATATACATACATATATATAAATTATGCAACATAATAATAAAAAGTAAGATTGTTATAAAACCCTAGGAAGAATTCAAATAAAAGTTATTTGGTTTCCCATTTTAAAATAATTTTTAAATTATAAGAAAATATGGATTGGTTTTTAATGTTTTCAAAGTTTGTGGTTTGATTAAAATAGTCTAAAACATAAATTTTAATTCAGCGTAATGCACAGTGGGCCCTAGGGAAAAAAAGTTTTTTTCGCCCGCTAACTAAAACTTGTTATTTTTAAGCTTTTTAAACGAAGATGCTTTACCTTTACTGTAATATTTATAAAGAAATATGACCTTTTGGTCTTGAACTAACTGTTCTTTTTGACCAGATACATTTATTATAATCATTTCATACAAAATAAAACTTTCTTCTATAACATAACCTCAAAATATATGTTAACTGATTCATCCACTAAAACAAATTAAAAACACAAAATTTCAATTGTAAAATCAATTTCAATATTTATAATATTCATAAAACGGTTCAGAAGTATTAATATTTTCATAACAGACACATTTTAACAGAAATTAATCACCAAGCTATAGCTTTTTTAATTTGAAAATTAAACCGCACGCAAAAGAAACGATTGAGTTGTTTTTTTTAGCGATTTGATTGGATAGCAATTTGTCATGGATAACTAGTAATAAGACACTAAAAAGAAATACTTTTTGCAATTTCAAATTAAGTATATTTTAATAATTTATTATAGTTAGTAACAATCCAATAAAAAATATTGTATAATACACGGACAAAAAGTTAAATTTTGATTTCGTAGGTTTATTACCCTCGGGCCGGCCCGATCGGCCGGCCCTCGGCTTCTAAAAACCTACTCAATCAAAAAACTTAACTTTTTGCCCTTGTATTATAAATAACTATTTTGAGATACGATGCTTTAAAATTTACAGCCACACTGAATCTCCATTGCAGATTTTTTAAAAACTAGTCCTATGCAGGGGCGGATTTATTTCACTTGAAGGGGGGCGGCATCCATAAGGAAAAAAGTTGCGCTTTCGCCAAAAATATAATTTTGAAGGTATTTCTATGCTAATATATCTCGCTGGGGGGGGCCATGGCCCTCATGGACCCCCCCTAAATCTCTTTAGGTTTTATTAAGCAAGCATGTAACTGGAATTTAAGCCATAGAGAACCTTTGCAGGTGCTTTTTAAAATAATTAATTTATGATCTATCTAAAATATCAGTTTTAACTTTTTTAATTTTGTGAAGGTTATTTATTAAAAAAGGAAATAGATGGAAATTTGATCTAAATAGAATCGAAATCAGGGAGGAAAATACTAATCAAATTATGCAAAAGAAATTTGTTACTACTGTTGACCCTGCAATCTGCGAAAGAACTTTTTCCATTATTTTTTAATTGGAGCTTATTAGGATTTCGTTCTCGGAAGTTTGGAAGTTTACAGAAACTTTTCGAACATAGTACAAAATCATCTAAATTTGCTTTTTTGAACCTATTTCTATTTGTGGGTCGTAGGCAAAGTATAAAACACGCTGTCTAGTTATAAAAATATCATCAAATAGGGGAGAGTGGGGATGTTTCGACCTCTTAATGTTTAAATCGTTTTATAAAATATTTAATAAATTATTTTATTTTATTTTTTTATACCAATCTATAGTTTAATATGTTTTCTATTAAATAATATAGTACAAGTTGTATTAATTTAAAGTATAATTAGTTTTATAAATTAAAATAAAAATAGTTACATTTGGTTGAAACATCCCTCTAGGGTGGGAGGTTTCAACCAGATGGTGAGGATGATTAAACCAGGGTAAATAAAATTATAAATTTTATTAAAATATAAAAAAAATTATTAAAACTTTATAATATAGTTCTAACATAGTTATAAAAATATAGAACCAACATTAAAATGAACCAAAAATTATTAATGTTTTATGAAAAATAACTAGAACATAAACAAATAATATTAGACTAATATTAAAAGGAACCAGAAATTATTTAACTAATATAAATAAAAAACAATATAAAACTACCTAGCAGGTAATCTGAAAATACGAACCAATATTAAAAGTATATTGGAAAACTAAAAAACAGATTGGATTTTTAATATTATTTTAATTTTTCGAATGTTCCATCCAGTGGTCGAATCATCCCTATATGCTCATATTTTAAATAATATGATGATACCCGGTAAAATAAACGAATTAGGTTAGGTTCAGTGCATGAAAATGAAGCCAATAAAACACTTGTTTGATCATATAAAACCGATTTTGAATAAATTTTACCACTAGAAAAATATCAATAAAAAAATGTAGAACCAAAACCTTATCGGATTTCCACAAAAAATTGATTTTTTCGTAATTTTTCTTAGACCTTTCCGAATTTGACCAAACATTAAGTAGGCACTATAGCCACTAAACTTATTAGTTGGCACTACAGGAAGCACACAAAATTTAAATAGTTTTTAAATAAAATCAAATGCTTGAATCCTCCCACTGGTCGAAACATACCCACTCTCCCCTACATACAGGGTGATCGGTAACTGCCATGCCAAAATTTAATAAAAATATGAAAAAAAGTTTCTATAAAGGTTGGTCCGGAAATGAGCCCTAAGGGAGCTACGGCCCTTCGAAGATGACATATTGAACGGGAAACAATTAAAAGAATTAATTAAATTTTAATGCAGGGTGATTCTTAATTAAAAATTGAGCAAAAAAGTATTCTTCACCAAAACAGCTATATTTAATATATAAAAGGAGTAATAGCCTTTTAAAAAGTGACTTTTTGGTAGTACAAAATGTTACTTCCTCTTAATTGCATTTTTTTTTTGAAAACGGTTGATCCTACAGTATTACCCTATATGACATTTTTTATGTATTTTTACTCAAGGAATCCATATTTTTACAAAAAATCCATAAAAAAGTTTGGGGCAAAAATGTTACATTTTCGTCTAGGACGCCTCTGGATAATTTCAAAAAAATTAACATAAACTTATTGCCCCTATTAATACTAGTAAACAAGCAAAAGCTCGTCGCTCTAGCTTAGAGGGTACCAGAGTTATTAATTAAAAACGTTATTTTTATTACAATTTTAAAAGACCATAGCTCCCTTAGGGCTCATTTGTGGATCAACCTTTATAGGAACTTTTAAAAAGTCCAAAGCTGACAAATTTTAAATTTTAAATATCATTTTATGCTTTTCTAGACGGTAAAGACAATTTTTTAAAATATTTATTTATAAAGCGCGTTTTTGAAAATTGCAATAAAAAATCCAAAAAAGTACTAAATTAGGGCATTATAATTAGTTAGAATATGTTTCTTTTATGGGGTTTTTGTTAGATGTTTTTCAGTAATAAGTTTTTGTGCCTTTTAAATTTTGTTTGTTGGTTTAATCTCGTATTATACTTAATTAAGCATCCCCCAAAAAGTCCAGGAGTTGTGTGGGCTAGTAGTAGAGGGAACCACCGGCTTATAGCTATAAGCTCAATTTTTTTATCACTTCAGGATTTTCGCAAACTTGATTTAAAAAGTATTAAAATTTTAGTTTTTATAAAATACCATTTTTGATGGAAAAAAATAAATTTCTTTTGAATCAGCATACTCAAAAGTACTAAAACTCATTATTGAGTCACTCACCACCATAAAAGAAAACTATTTTAACCAATGAAATATGTTAATTTAGTCGTTTTTGGAAAATATCTTGACGTGGTAAAAAACTAAATTTAGAATCAGCATATATGCATACCAAAAACCATAAGAGTCAGGGGTTAGATTCCAAACGATTTTTTCATTGCGGGCCTGTAATATGAATAATACATAAGAACAAATGATAGGAAAAAGGTTCCTATATTTAACTTTTGAGTTATATCCGGATGTGTTTGATGTTTCTAAGCTTTTAAATTAAGTATTTTTCAAGAATCCTTTCATTCTTTTTGATTAAAGTCAACAACACAGATTATTTGCGATTGTTATAGTTTAAGAACAGATTAAAAGTGACAATATCTGTAAAAGAAATAAAAAAATATTTTATTTTTATGAATAATAAGTTTTTTTGTAAAGGAAAAAGTTACTAGTGGGTTTTTAATAATTATTACAATTAAAGAAAGTGTAAAAGAATAGGATTTCTGTAGTTGAGCTGTCGAGAGAGAAACACAAGTAATACTTGAAAAAAAATATTTATTAAGTATATAAATTTTGAGTTGCTTTTCACCCATGAAACGAACAACATCTACGTTTGGCAAGAATTAGGTAATCCGTTAATCGCGTTTAATTTTTAGCATCAAGTGTTTTAGTATTTATTTATTTATTTGCTATCTTAGATATGCCCTGGATTCGATTTTGTATATTTTTTAGTGATTGTATGGATGAGTACGGTAAAATGACGAACATGTGATTATATTGGAGTAAGAAGGGAATTTTATGATTTTTAATCATTTATAATGCTGATAAATTTTGATTTGGAAGCAACTAACACGTGAAGAAGTTTTTATACATACAGAATTTTTTTATATACTGGCGCATGCGCGAATATAATTACAAATTAGAAAAAACAGCCTTGTCAACAGAAC
>OY294044.1:4185326-4263884 GCA_958510825.1 Brachypterus glaber | reverse complement strand
GGGGGCAGTATAAGTCTGGACACCCTGTATATAGGGAAACAGACAATGTCATAAGCAATCTGTTATACAGAGCGGTCCAAAAGTCACCCCCCCCCTCTTAACTTTTGAACGAGTTAAGATATCGACTTCAAATTTAGAACTCTGAAATAAGACAACTTAAACTATCTTTTTGCATATATTTGATACTTTAAGCTCTTAAAATGTGGGCAGGGGGCATGGGGGGACATTTTATTAAATGGAAAGGGCGGTCGTGTGATACATATTTTAAAGCATATAAAATTCTCTATTTAACTATATATGTTTTAATTTTTTTGAACATTTTTTTTTGGATTTTTTAAAAATAGGATTGAATTCAAATACCCTTTTTCATGAAAAAGGGTATTTTTATCAAAATTTCTCTAAAAAAAATCATTTTTTTTTAATGACTGATTTCATGATAAAAAAACGCAAATTATACTTTTAAACTAATTTAATTGACATAAATAAAAATTTACAAAAAAAAAACTTAAAAAATTGCATTTATTAGTACAAAAAATTAAAAAATCAAAACCTTAAAAAAATTGTTTAAAAAATTAAAAAATATACAGTCCAATAAAGAATTTTATTTACTTTAAAATTATGTATACAGGACCTCCCTTTCTGTTCAAAAAAATGTCCCCACATGCCCACTGCCCACAAAAAGATAGTTTAAGTTTTCTTATTAAGAGTTTTAAATTTGAAGTCTATATCTCAACTCGTTCAAAAGTTAAGAGGGGGGGTGACTTTTGGGCCGCTCTGTATATGAATGTCTATACAGTTGCTTAAACATTGAAGCTTTTGTTATTAAATAAATGCTACAAAATGTAATGAAATAATAGACGGAACGAACGTCGGAGATATTTTTTTGTAGAAATGCTTTTGGAATAAATCGGTGATGGAATCAAATTATAATGGAATTGATTTCTAACAGGACACGGTAATACTGAAGCCATTTTAAGTTTTAAAGAATGTTCAAAGCAGACAACCAGTGCATATTGCTAGAAGGTGTCTAGGCTAATCATAATCATAAACGGCAAATTACCACAGAACGTTTTCGGAGTTCTAAATGGTAGCCCTATTTTTTAGGTATAATTTGAGGCGTATAGTGCAAGAGTGGCCAATATGTGTTTTTTTGAGATTTGCATTTTTTTTATAAATGTAATAATGACATCTATATCTTTCATTACATACCACCCTCATAACAGAGGGTTTTCTTTTTGGCACGATACAAGCATTATTGCATTATTAAAATTATCGGTTTTGTTAGTGCAAGAGTGGCCCACAGGTATAGGCTACCAGTCAAACATATTATTGGGGATGTTGAAAAAGCCAACTGCATCATTAAAAATGTCAATTCTATTATTCTTAAAAAAGCTAACAAGGCAAGTTTTACCAAGGATTTATAAAGATATTTTTAGAAAGATTCTTAAAAAAGCCAAAATTTGTTTTATCGAGAAAGTTATTTGTTCGCCCCAAAATAAATCATTTTCTGCACAAATGCAGGAACGTTATGTTACCAATTTTGTACATTTTGCTTTATTAATAAAAAATAATTACAACTTACCTTTGAGATCATAGGAACTGAAATCCATTTAGGTATTTGAACAATGTTTACGCATTAGTAATTCTTCATTTTTAAAGGTAATTACTCCAAGAACAGTAAAAAAACGTTTATTTAACTATTCCAGAGCATAATTATTGGTATTTTGACTATTCTGTTATTAAATAACGAACATTTCTTTCACATGTAAAAATAATTAAAATTTCAAAGTAAAATGTGAGGTTAGATCTACTCAAAAAAAAAACGTGTTATTGAAGGTCAGATCTCGTTCGTAAAGCCCAAAATGAACACAACGTATAGTGCAATAGTGACCCATCAATTTTTTTCGCTTAGAAAGTAAAAAAAGTAAAATAAATTTGTTTGTCATACATTAACTTAATGTTGGTTGAGTCTAAAAACCCTACCAGAAAATTTTTAAATAAAATAATGCGTCATAGATCAAAGATTAAAAAATCGGAGGAATTTAAATAGCCATTATCTCCATATTTCCATAAAGTGAGATGGGCCACTCTTGCACTATACGCCTCATTTGTAAATGTATATAAAAATTCCAGTTAATAATAATAATAATAATAATGTTTATTAATCTAATTATCACAAAAAAGGATGTTAAAAAAGTCAAAGATACAATAATGATTTTTAAAAATAAAATTTCATACTAAAAATTGTATTACAAAGAATATTACCTATATTATTAATTGTTTGAAACATATTGAAGAAACTCGTCCACGGAGTAAAATGCTTTGTTTAATAACAATTGTTTTAATTCAGATAAGAATGGTTTTAAATTTTTAGACCTTAAACTGTTCGGTAATTTATTATAAAAAATGGCACCTTGGTAGTGAGGATCAGATTCAAAAAGTGCCAATCTATGTCGTGGATACTGCAGATCTCTATTTCTAGTGACATATTCGTGATAAAGGTTTAAAGTAGGTAATGTGTTAAAATTTTGTTTAATAAATTTTAATGTTTCAAAAATGTATAGACACGGCAAAGTAAAAATTGATTCCTCAATAAAACTATTTTTACAAGTATCCCTGTATCGGAGATTAAGCAAACATCTAATGGCTCGTTTTTGCATTAAAAAAGAAGGACATCCTTTTAAAGGTGAGTTTTGGGCTAAATTAGATTAATATGTTTTTGTGGAAAGTGCAAAATGATGAAAAGAAATGATGAAAAACTGTTTACCAAGTTTATTTCTCAAAATTAATGGAGAGCCCCTAGCACAAGCCAGAAGTTTATTTGGGGCTCTCCATGACTCTGTATAAAATTCTAAAACAAATAAATAAATAAATAAATAAATAAATTTGTTAATTTTTTGTTATAGTAAACGTGACAACTAGGGTAAAACCTCCAGTCGTTGGCACTCCGCTACTTATTGGCACTGGAGTGATATTTTCGTTTATATAAAAAAGATCTCCATTGGTTAATTTAACTATATTTTTTACGAAGTGGTAATATTGCTAAATATTATACTTTAAATGCGAAAAACATATTTTTTCCCCCCTGGGCAGTAGAGTCTTAGCAGTTTAGTATGAACTACGTAAGTGTGAATTTTTAAGGTTTGTGCTAGCCTCCTTTTATCTGTAGAATCCAAGTCCGTTCACAGAATTTCTATATTTTTGTTTTCAAAATAAATAATTCAACAAATAAATATACTTTTTGCCATCTTTCATTACATAAAACTGTAATTTTTGTGTTTGCATTTTTTATTAACAGTATCTTCCGAAAAAGATCTGCTGCGATTTTTCTGTTGATGGCTGTGAATATTCTACCAATAGGTATAATGGTTCTTTGCTTTGACCATTTTTTAAAACATAAAATGAATGCAGGACCACCATGTGCATAAAATGTGTGTGGGACGCAATGTCGCAGAAAGATATTGCTTGCAATCAAATTGGCTGTAACCGTTTTTATGACCAGTCAAGTGATTGTTACTCAAATGTCAAATTATTTTAACCCTCTTTTAACACTATTAAATTAATAGTAGAGGAAAGTCGCATAATTTCGGATACCATTTACAATGTATTCAATATTTAATACTCGGTATTACTTTTTGATATTTTTTTTATATAACCAGATACAACTTATTATAGCGAACCATGATTTATTATAAAAGCAATTTTATTACAGTTTATTTTTTCCAAAAAACACGGTTAAAAAAAATCAGCACATTTTTGTGCATTTGAAAAAGGGCTCCTAATTTCGGACATATCCGAAAAAATTTTTTCAAGAGTAGATCTGGATCCCATTGCTTATGTTTCTTGTTATTCCTTCACGTAATTTAATCATTAAGCGATTTTCTACGAAATACTATAGGAACTATAATTTTAGATTCCCAGTTTCGAATATCTTAGTATCTTAGGTAATTTTCGTTTTTTCAAAATTGTTTATCTTAGTTTGTTGTATCATAAAAATAATAATTAATGGTTGGTTATCCTGAATAATAATTACCTTGCGGATATCCGAAATTGGGAATCAAATGCAAAAAAATGATCTATCCGAAATTAGGCAACTTTCTGCTTTTTAGATTAGAAATTTGTAGAATGTTTACGTTTTCAAATTGCTTAATTATGAATAGTGGTACAACTTAACTAACATCATAACTTACCCAAGACAGAATCACGAACTTTTATAACGATTATTTATAAAATAAACAAGCATAATAATGCAACTGAGCACAAAACTGCCATTTGCAATATAAACGATTTGTGCTGCCATTTAAAGGGGAGAAGCTCTACCGTTATCATATTACAGGACGGATTTAGTTTGACTTTTGGCTTCACATAAAAGTAGGTTTCTGTTTACCTTTGCAGACAGTATCTTAAATACACTACTATCCGAAATTTGGAAACCATCCGAAATTAGGCGCATTTCCTCTATACTACGCAACGAGTTTTTCGAGGAAAATAACGAGTACATTGAAAAAGGTAAGCGACGAGGTGCGTACGCTATTTTTCCTACGGTCATCATAAAAATTTAGTTAATAAAATATTAACATTTTAAAAATTTCGAAATGCTTATTTCTTCTTTTTTTTCCAAAATAAATACTACACTACATAGAAAAAACGGATTCCTTGAAACAAGGACACGTGTCTTTGGATATGTTTAAAGCCTTATTCTCTTGTTTCAAGGCTGGCATTTTCTTGAACCAAAGTCAATGTCCTTGAATAAAGAGCACGGATTTTTATTCCAAAACCCGTGCTCTTCATTCAAGGACATTGACTTTGGTTCAAGAAAATGCCAGCCTTGAAACAAGAGAATATAGCTTTGAACATATACAAAGACACGTGTCCTTGGTTCAAGGAATCGGTCTTTTCTATGTATAGTTAAGTGTAGTACTGCCACGGAAATCGCTACATCATCTGTGTACTTGTACGGAATGGTATCTTACAAAACGGGTACGGAAGGTTATTTATTTCGCATGAGCGAATTCAAGAAAGATGCTTTCCGACAAGTTATGTACACTATTTTTCCTACGAATCAAACAAAAATATAATAATTTTATATAGTCACTTCTAAAATTAGTTTGTTTTCTTATACTGGGTGCTTCACGGTAGACAAATCACGCAATTTGTGGCTTTATCAGCAAAGATATCAAATTGAAATTTTTACCAGTCAATATAAACCTAGTTATCTTCAATTTTTCTCAAACAAAAGTTTGATACTCCACTTTATTTTTAAGCTAGAGCTCCACACAATGTCATGCATCTTTATAACATTTTTTAAATACATTATTTAAAAAAATAACATATTTTATCATATAATAGCTTTTTTACTAAAAACAATATATTTCAATTAAATTTTTAATTAAAAAAAAAAAAAACTTAAAAAATGGGATTTGTATTCTGGAATGATCCCGCTAACGTAAAAAAGTAGGATGCTATGAAATTAAAATCAAAAATATGTATGTCGTTCAAGATGAGTCATTGATGAAACTAAATGTCAAATCTAATATTTAAATATACATACATATACATAAATATACATACATATATATAAATTATGCAACATAATAATAAAAAGTAAGATTGTTATAAAACCCTAGGAAGAATTCAAATAAAAGTTATTTGGTTTCCCATTTTAAAATAATTTTTAAATTATAAGAAAATATGGATTGGTTTTTAATGTTTTCAAAGTTTGTGGTTTGATTAAAATAGTCTAAAACATAAATTTTAATTCAGCGTACTGCACAGTGGGCCCTAGGGCCAAAAAGTTTTTTTCGCCCGCTAACTAAAACTTGTTATTTTTAAGCTTTTTAAACGAAGATGCTTTACCTTTACTGTAATATTTATAAAGAAATATGACCTTTTGGTCTTGAACTAACTGTTCTTTTTGACCAGATACATTTATTATAATCATTCCATACAAAATAAAACTTTCTTCTATAACATAACCTCAAAATATATGTTAACTGATTCATCCACTAAAACAAATTAAAAACACAAAATTTCAATTGTAAAATCAATTTCAATATTTATAATATTCATAAAACGGTTCAGAAGTATTAATATTTTCATAACAGACACATTTTAACAGAAATTAATCACCAAGCTATAGCTTTTTTAATTTGAAAATTAAACCGCACGCAAAAGAAACGATTGAGTTGTTTTTTTTAGCGATTTGATTGGATAGCAATTTGTCATGGATAACTAGTAATAAGACACTAAAAAGAAATACTTTTTGCAATTTCAAATTAAGTATATTTTAATAATTTATTATAGTTAGTAACAATCCAATAAAAAATATTGTATAATACACGGACAAAAAGTTAAATTTTGATTTCGTAGGTTTATTACCCTCGGGCCGGCCCGATCGGCCGGCCCTCGGCTTCTAAAAACCTACTCAATCAAAAAACTTAACTTTTTGCCCTTGTATTATAAATAACTATTTTGAGATACGATGCTTTAAAATTTACAGCCACACTGAATCTCCATTGCAGATTTTTTAAAAACTAGTCCTATGCAGGGGCGGATTTATTTCACTTGAAGGGGGGCGGCATCCATAAGGAAAAAAGTTGCGCTTTCGCCAAAAATATAATTTTGAAGGTATTTCTATGCTAATATATCTCGCTGGGGGGGGCCATGGCCCTCATGGACCCCCCCTAAATCCGCCCATGGTCCTATGTTGGACACGGAAAATTAATTCCAGATAATTCTCTTTAGGTTTTATTAAGCAAGCATGTAACTGGAATTTAAGCCATAGAGAACCTTTGCAGGTGCTTTTTAAAATAATTAATTTATGATCTATCTAAAATATCAGTTTTAACTTTTTTAATTTTGTGAAGGTTATTTATTAAAAAAGGAAATAGATGGAAATTTGATCTAAATAGAATCGAAATCAGGGAGGAAAATACTAATCAAATTAGGCAAAAGAAATTTGTTACTACTGTTGACCCTGCAATCTGCGAAAGAACTTTTTCCATTATTTTTTAATTGGAGCTTATTAGGATTTCGTTCTCGGAAGTTTGGAAGTTTACAGAAACTTTTCGAACATAGTACAAAATCATCTAAATTTGCTTTTTTGAACCTATTTCTATTTGTGGGTCGTAGGCAAAGTATAAAACACGCTGTCTAGTTATAAAAATATCATCAAATAGGGGAGAGTGGGGATGTTTCGACCTCTTAATGTTTAAATCGTTTTATAAAATATTTAATAAATTATTTTATTTTATTTTTTTATACCAATCTATAGTTTAATATGTTTTCTATTAAATAATATAGTACAAGTTGTATTAATTTAAAGAATAATTAGTTTTATAAATTAAAATAAAAATAGTTACATTTGGTTGAAACATCCCTCTAGGGTGGGAGGTTTCAACCAGATGGTGAGGATGATTAAACCAGGGTAAATAAAATTATAAATTTTATTAAAATATAAAAAAAATTATTAAAACTTTATAATATAGTTCTAACATAGTTATAAAAATATAGAACCAACATTAAAATGAACCAAAAATTATTAATGTTTTATGAAAAATAACTAGAACATAAACAAATAATATTAGACTAATATTAAAAGGAACCAGAAATTATTTAACTAATATAAATAAAAAACAATATAAAACTACCTAGCAGGTAATCTGAAAATACGAACCAATATTAAAAGTATATTGGAAAACTAAAAAACAGATTGGATTTTTAATATTATTTTAATTTTTCGAATGTTCCATCCAGTGGTCGAATCATCCCTATATGCTCATATTTTAAATAATATGATGATACCCGGTAAAATAAACGAATTAGGTTAGGTTCAGTGCATGAAAATGAAGCCAATAAAACACTTGTTTGATCATATAAAACCGATTTTGAATAAATTTTACCACTAGAAAAATATCAATAAAAAAATGTAGAACCAAAACCTTATCGGATTTCCACAAAAAATTGATTTTTTCGTAATTTTTCTTAGACCTTTCCGAATTTGACCAAACATTAAGTAGGCACTATAGCCACTAAACTTATTAGTTGGCACTACAGGAAGCACACAAAATTTAAATAGTTTTTAAATAAAATCAAATGCTTGAATCCTCCCACTGGTCGAAACATACCCACTCTCCCCTACATACAGGGTGATCGGTAACTGCCATGCCAAAATTTAATAAAAATATGAAAAAAAGTTTCTATAAAGGTTGGTCCGGAAATGAGCCCTAAGGGAGCTACGGCCCTTCGAAGATGACATATTGAACGGGAAACAATTAAAAGAATTAATTAAATTTTAATGCAGGGTGATTCTTAATTAAAAATTGAGCAAAAAAGTATTCTTCACCAAAACAGCTATATTTAATATATAAAAGGAGTAATAGCCTTTTAAAAAGTGACTTTTTGGTAGTACAAAATGTTACTTCCTCTTAATTGCATTTTTTTTTTTGAAAACGGTTGATCCTACAGTATTACCCTATATGACATTTTTTATGTATTTTTACTCAAGGAATCCATATTTTTACAAAAAATCCATAAAAAAGTTTGGGGCAAAA
This sequence comes from Brachypterus glaber, assembly GCA_958510825.1. Lineage (NCBI taxonomy): Eukaryota > Metazoa > Arthropoda > Insecta > Coleoptera > Kateretidae > Brachypterus > Brachypterus glaber. Next base: position 4,255,332 of record OY294044.1, on the reverse strand, counting down.
ATGTTACATTTTCGTCTAGGACGCCTCTGGATAATTTCAAAAAAATTAACATAAACTTATTGCCCCTATTAATACTAGTAAACAAGCAAAAGCTCGTCGCTCTAGCTTAAAGGGTACCAGAGTTATTAATTAAAAACGTTATTTTTATTACAATTTTAAAAGACCATAGCTCCCTTAGGGCTCATTTGTGGATCAACCTTTATAGGAACTTTTAAAAAGTCCAAAGCTGACAAATTTTAAATTTTAAATATCATTTTATGCTTTTCTAGACGGTAAAGACAATTTTTTAAAATATTTATTTATAAAGCGCGTTTTTGAAAATTGCAATAAAAAATCCAAAAAAGTACTAAATTAGGGCATTATAATTAGTTAGAATATGTTTCTTTTATGGGGTTTTTGTTAGATGTTTTTCAGTAATAAGTTTTTGTGCCTTTTAAATTTTGTTTGTTGGTTTAATCTCGTATTATACTTAATTAAGCATCCCCCAAAAAGTCCAGGAGTTGTGTGGGCTAGTAGTAGAGGGAACCACCGGCTTATAGCTATAAGCTCAATTTTTTTATCACTTCAGGATTTTCGCAAACTTGATTTAAAAAGTATTAAAATTTTAGTTTTTATAAAATACCATTTTTGATGGAAAAAAATAAATTTCTTTTGAATCAGCATACTCAAAAGTACTAAAACTCATTATTGAGTCACTCACCACCATAAAAGAAAACTATTAACCAATGAAATATGTTAATTTAGTCGTTTTTGGAAAATATCTTGACGTGGTAAAAAACTAAATTTAGAATCAGCATATATGCATACCAAAAACCATAAGAGTCAGGGGTTAGATTCCAAACGATTTTTTCATTGCGGGCCTGTAATATGAATAATACATAAGAACAAATGATAGGAAAAAGGTTCCTATATTTAACTTTTGAGTTATATCCGGATGTGTTTGATGTTTCTAAGCTTTTAAATTAAGTATTTTTCAAGAATCCTTTCATTCTTTTTGATTAAAGTCAACAACACAGATTATTTGCGATTGTTATAGTTTAAGAACAGATTAAAAGTGACAATATCTGTAAAAGAAATAAAAAAATATTTTATTTTTATGAATAATAAGTTTTTTTGTAAAGGAAAAAGTTGCTAGTGGGTTTTTAATAATTATTACAATTAAAGAAAGTGTAAAAGAATAGGATTTCTGTAGTTGAGCTATCGAGAGAGAAACACAAGTAATACTTGAAAAAAAATATTTATTAAGTATATAAATTTTGAGTTGCTTTTCACCCATTAAACGAGCAACATGTACGTTTGGCAAGAATTAGGTAATCCGTTAATCGCGTTTAATTTTTAGCATCAAGTGTTTTAGTATTTATTTATTTATTTGCTATCTTAGATATGCCCTGGATTCGATTTTGTATATTTTTTAGTGATTGTATGGATGAGTACGGTAAAATGACGAACATGTGATTATATTGGAGTAAGAAGGGAATTTTATGTTTTTTAATCATTTATAATGCTGATAAATTTTGATTTGGAAGCAACTAACACGTGAAGAAGTTTTTATACATACAGAATTTTTTTATATACTGGCGCATGCACGAATATAATTACAAATTAGAAAAAACAGCCTTGTCAACAGAACGTATCTGTGGATACATTAAGAAGAAAAAGAAGACTGGGTATGGAATTATCCAGATCACTTCACCAATGACCCAATCTTCTAGAATAATACAAATACAAATTTATATTGAGCTGGCCAAATTCTATGAAAAGGCCATTGATCTAAAGAAGAAGAAGAGGAACTATATAAATTTCTTACTCATTTAACTCAAGTAAAATTTTTATAATATACTATAATTAACTTTAATTTAAATTGAAAAACATAATATATTATATACAGGGTGTTTGGTAGGAAGTATGAAAAACTTGACAGATTGATAGATTAGGTCATTTCCAACATGTTTTCTGAATAAGACTTTGACCTAATGATAGAGTTATGATTATTTTTCAATATTTATAAAAATATCACATTATTTTACCTTCTTTTCTTTGTATTTTTTCCTTTTGTACTTATGCACTGAAAATATTTTTTGTTGGCATCCTTAATGTATGTTTGTTATTAAATGATGATAATTTTTACAGACGTAATCCAAAATAATAATTGGTGTGCTCACAAACTACACAGAATGGGTTAAAAAAACTTACATCCTATTTTTGTCCTTATGCTTTCCCATTTTGAAAATTTTCAAAGTTTCGGAAAGCCTTGTATTCGTGCAAAAATTTTCAAAAAATTTGTTTGCGTATTTTTGCGTTTTATGATGTTTTATGTTGATATAAATCAATTTCAAGCAAACAAAAAATGTCGCTCAGTCGATCGGTCGATCGGTCTGTCCGGGAAATCCGGGGCACGATAATTTAAGAACGCTTTAAGCTAAAGACTTGAAATTTGGCATAGAGGTATGTTATGTTCTCGCTCGGGATTGTTTTTGGTGAACATTGGGGTGCGGCAAGGGGGAAAATGGAGGAAAATAATTTTTTTTACAAAAAATTGAAAATTGCTATATAGGGGTTTTTAAGGTTGCTGTAATTGAATCTGATAAAAAACAAAAATCTAGCTCCACCCCCGCAGGGGTGAGGGGGTAAATATTTATAAATATTTTCAATATTTTCGTCAAAATTGGTATATAGCGGTTTTTGGGGTCGAAGAATATGAATCTGATAATAATTTTTTTCTAATTCCACCCCCTGAGGGGTGAGGAGTAGTTATCGTAAAATCTGGTATATTGGGCTTTTTGAGGTTGCTGAAAGTCAATAGGATTTTTTTTAAAATCCACCCCCTGACGGGTGAGGGGTAGTTTTCGTGAAAATTTGTATATTGGGGTTTTTGAGGTTGCTGAAAGTGAATCTGATAATAAACAAATTCTAACTCCACCTTCTGAGGGACGGGCAGTAGTTTTCGTGAAAATTCGTATATTGGGGTTTTTCAGGGTGCTAAAACTGATTCTTAAAATATATTTTTTCTAAATCCACCCCCTGAGAGTCCAGAGGTAGTTTTCGTAAAAATTGTTAAAGGTGAAAAATGGAAAAGCTCTTTTACTGGGCAGTGTATTTTTTGAAGTGATTCTATAAAAAATGCGATGGTAGCCACTGTGAAGATTATACTATAGAAAGCGATGATTATGTTTGCGAAATGTGCCAACAACAGATAATTAAGAAATTAGGAATTTCATTGACACTGCTCGTTGACCTTTGAACGCTAAACAATGCTAAATATTTGAATATAATTATCCCTGCTGAAAATGTAAAGTCCAAACCATATAGAACCAACGAACATTTTTGATCTATTTTATTGGCTGAGATAAATATATATATATATATATATATATATATATATATATATTTTTTTTTTTTTTTGTTTTTTTATTGTACAAAATCGTATAAAAATTTTGGTTTTTTGGAACAAAATGCGTATTTAACAAATTATCTGTAAATATTAAAAAATATTTATGGTATTATTAATTTGAGCCATTTCGCCTCAATGATTATTTATATGGATAAAAAATCTAAAACAGAAAATAAAATTAAAATGTTATCAGGCGCAAAAAGTCCAAACCAAAGTTTAAAAATTTTGCCTAAATAAAGAATTTTTAATAAAATTCTTGATAAATCCTTAAAATAATTAAAAAAGAACGAAAAACTGAATAAAATTTAACTTCTAACATTTCGGGATCTAATCTGATCCCGTTGTTTAAAAAAAATATTAGTTTTTGAAAGTATTTGTGCAATATTTGGTTTTATCATTCAAAATATGACAAATGTCAAAATTTGTCATTTCGAAGTAATTGAAATATAATAGTTATTTATGGTACTAGTGGGTAAAGTAAGATATTGCCCATGAGAAAATTAACCTGCGAGGCGTCAGCCAAGCAGGTTAATTTTCGAGAGGGCAATATCGGTTTACCCATGAGTGCCATACAAGGTTTTATCCAATAAATAGCTTAGGAATTCATATTATTATTAAAAATTTTAATGACATTTACAAGAAAATAATTTGACAAGTGACAGTTGAGTGGGTAAAATAAATAATTATCCACTCAATAAAGTAAAATCCACGCGGGGGTTATTATTGAGTTTATCTATTTAAAATAAAGCTGGTAATTGTCTTATTATCTGTATGTATAAAAAACTTTCAGCTCCCAAGAGTCCTTATTTTAAACGAAATACTAAAGAAAATCTTATTAAACTTTTTGCGTTAAGTAATAATCAAATATAGTAAAATCACACAATTTATCATTTTCTCTTTGTTTAATATTACAGGTCCAGAGAATTAAGTTTAGCGGAATTTAAACATTTTTTAGTGTGCTGTAATATTTGAGTGACCCCTTAATCAAGTTATCCGGCTTATCCGAGTTATCGGATAATTATTTAAAAATTTGGTAAGTAGTAGAACCAAATTAAGCCATTTTTAAGTAAAATTGCGTTAAAATAATTAGATTTATCTTAATTATCCGGCTTACCCGGCATTATCCGAGCGTCAAATTGAAACGGGACCACCTTATGAATGTCATCTTTAAGTTGCAAAAAGTTTCATTAAATTCCGTTTATTCTTTCCAGAGTTATGCGGGAACAAACATAAAAAAAAACAAAGTCACACGTCGAATTGATAAGCTCCTTCTTTTTGGAAGTCGGTTAAAAATATGTATATTATAATACACTAATATTAGTGTATTGATTAACAAATTATTTGTCAAACACTTATTATTACTAAATTATCCTTTACCAAGTCTGGCAAGTCTCTTAAAGTGAATGTCTATTTAAGATTAGCGTGTTGTGTTTTAACCGCATTTTGTTTCAAAAAAAAATAAAATATATTTTTTCTACGACTGCTTTAGAATGTTAGCAAATACACACACTTTTCAAACACAGAATGAACCCATTCTAGCTCTAGATACGGTATGAATATTCCGTATCAAGTGTTAGAATGAGCACATGTAGTGCCATCACTTTTTTATAAAAGTAAAGAAAACTGTAGCAAAATTAGCAAAAATATATATATTTTACCAGGAAATATTGAATTATTTAATGCAATTTAAAGTTTTGCGTTAAAATTACAAAAAGTTTATGAGTTTTTCTTAATATTTGACCAGTTTTTTTTATCAATTTAGTTCAAAAAATTAAAACTGCTCCATCTATTGTTAAATATTTAAACCTGATATATATATACAACAATCTAACATAACCTTCAATTTTTGCACTATAATTTGTAAACATGTGCTAAAATTAATTAAAAATATTTTTTAAGTACTGATTTGATAAAATTATTAAATAACATTAATTGCTTTATTTAAAAATATGTGTTTTGTTGCATTTACAATGTCGAGTCACAAAAAACATTGTTTTTAACCTTGTCCGTAGTTTAAAGTCATACAGTGTTTCATATTTGCAGTCGAAGAAAAAGTATAGTCTACAACACGTATGGAATAGTCATTCCGCGCTCGCGGGACCGTCATACTCGCCTGCCGGCTCGTATGAGAAACTTTACGCTGGAGCGGAATATTGTCTATTCGATACCCAGACAGCACATGATATCTTAAAGACGTCTTATTTAGATCTTAATTATGTCTGGACGCCTAAAGACATAAAAATGATATCTTATGGACTTCTTTTTAGGGATGTTTAAAAGATATCTGATTATGATGTCTATAAGATGTCTTTTAGGTATCGGTACAAGGCGTCTTAACTTCGATACTCATCGCTAATAATAAATTAACCACAATCAACCATTAAAACAATTACAATTTTTTTAAAAACAAAAAAATAATTTTTTTTTTCATTTTTTTTTAATTTTGTTTTAACGAAAAACGAAAAAATTAAAAAAATAAATTTTCAAAAAAAAACAATTTTTTTTTTATTTTTTTTTTTAATATCTTTTTTTGACAAACTAATTACCTCTTATTCTAATTCTTATTACGCTTTTTATATCAATACGACCGTACCTAGCAACGTAAATGGGAGGGGGTATTTTTTGTAAAGTCGCCTGTGCAAGGCGTCAGTAAGGCGTCTTAAAAAAGATGTCTTAAAGACGTTACCTTTTGTAACATACGACGTCGTTAAGACGTCTTTAAGATGCATATACGGCGAAAACCAACGTTCTTAAGACGTCTTGAATGACGAGCTACGACATCTTTAAGATCTCTTTAAGTCAACTTTGTGCTGTCTGGGTACTAGTTATAGAATATACTATTTCATGTGCGGGCCTGGCTCCCAAGACGCGTCGCCCGAGCCCTGTTAATTAATTAAACCTTTTCCTCGTTCTAGGACCTATTCTGTCTTGCCAATAATATTTTCCCATCTATAACACTAGGCAACAAATCTCAACTTTTTTTTGCCCCGATCGGAAAGTAAATTTTTCTTACTAATTTGAGGGCGTAGAAACCGAATCTGATCTTAGAAAAATTTCAGCACCTAAAATTTTTGAGATATAAGTCCAGGAAATAATGAGGTTTTTTTTCAAAATCTTTAAAAAAAGAGTAGGATTTTGAAAATTTTAGGGTATATTAAAAAAAAATACTAGGAACTCAAAAATATATATGCCAAGGACCTACTATCAGAGTAAGAACGCGAAAAAAAAATAAAAAGCCTAAAATGCAAGTACAGATTTTACTTAATTGCTCTTTTGTGGTAAAACTATCAAATCTGTATAAAAATTTTATAGGACTTAATTTGTAGATTATAAAATTCTCTACAAAAATATTTTTATATGTATTATTTTGCTTAGTTTGTTCGTAAAAAGTAAATAAATTAAAAAGAAACAAAATTAAAGTACACACTTTTTTCCCGAGCCCAAAAAATATATATTTTTCTTATTATAATTTAAAGGCGCAGAATCCAAATTTGACCTTTTTTTAGTTCATTTTGACCCCCTAGTAATGATTTTTGACAATTTTTAGCATGAGTACGTGGCGATAAGCTTGTCCCCTTATGCACCCTTCCTCTTACCCGCCACCCCTACTTAGTTTTGTCACATTACCCATTTTTGTCACATTATCCATTTTTTTAATATTTTTTTTCATAATATCCCTATTTATTTTACCTATGAATTTAAAGTTTCCATATTTTAAGTTGGGTATTTTTTAACTAATATTGAGTCGCCGAATCGAAATTTGTCCTTGGAATATTTTTATCTCCCATGATTTTAGAACAAAAGAGGGCTAAAATAATGATTTGTTACCACTTTTATCTCATTTTTCTCAGAAAACTTAGGTAATAGAAATATTCTGAGGCCAGATTCGGTTTCAGCGACCCAAAATTAGTTAAAAAACATATGACTCCAATCAGGGCAAGAAACCGTGTTGCCTAGTGTAATTAAATGAACTTGGTTGAATATTTTTCTCTGTGTTTATTTCAACTTTGTGAATTTAAATTATCTGCTTAGCCCTCACGTCCAATAAGCATGATTTCAACCATCCGCTATTAACGACTTTTGTGAAAAACATTTGATAAATAAATTTAATTATATAGATAATTAAATTATACGTTTAAGTAGGTACAATTATAATTAAAATTTACGGTGTTTTATTTAATTAATTTTGATATTAATTCTGTGTATATGTCTAAAACATGTGCTGAAATAACGTGATTTAAATTCAAGATGTGCGACCTAGACTACATGTACATACAAGAAATATTTGTTGAGTGTATTGGTTCAATTGGTTGGATGAATAGTATACTTAAATAGAATCTATAATTTATTTGAGGCGTATATTTACAGTAATATTAATTTGAGCCATTTCGCCTCAATGATTATTTTTATCGACAAAAAATCTAAAACAGAAAATAAAATTAAAATGTTCTTATCAGGCGCACCTATTTCTAGATGCGCTGGTAAGGTATCGCGTTTAAAATAATACTTATCTGCTATATCTTCTTTACCTAAAAAGTATTATTAAGTAGTCAATACCTTACCAAAGTTTAAAAATTTTGCCTAAGTAAAGGATTTTTAATAAAATTCTTGATAAATCGTTAAAATAATTAAAAAAGGAACGAAAAACTGAATAAAAGTTAACTTCTAACGTTTCGGGAGCTAATCTGATCCCGTTTTCAAAGAAAATTATTGGTTTTTGAAAGAATCTGTGCAATATTTGGCTTTATCAATCAAAATATGACAAATGTCAAAATATGTCATTTCGAGGTAATTGAAACAAAGACACCCGTAACAATATAATGGTGTAGAAAAATTAATTTGGAAAGGGCGTTTTTGTTGAAAACGTGTAGAGAAGTTAATTTGGAAAAACTTTTTTATTGAAAAGAGGGTTTACCGCGTAATAATTCATCATTAAGTATTGGTGTCCAAATATTAGATAAAGAAGAAGAGCATTCGCTAATACAGTAATTTTATGAAAATTGATTCTTTTAGCTTTATTATTTCTGTGATAGGCTCTTTAGTTAACATTTTTGTATTATCAAATAAAAAATTATTAAATGAAAAAAAAATAATTAAAATTAATTTCTCTACACATTTTAATTGTTACGGGTATCTTTGTTTCAATTACCTCGAAATTACATATTTTGACATTTGTCATATTTTGATTGATAAAGCCAAATATTGCACAAATTCTTTCAAAAACTAATATTTTTTTTGAAAACGGGATCAGATTAGATCCCGAAACGTTAGAAGTTAACTTTTATTCAGTTTTTCGTTTCTTTTTTAATTATTTTAACGATTTATCAAGAATTTTATTCAAAAATTCTTTATTTAGGCTGAGTTTATCAGTTTATCAAGTGCAGCTAAATTTAGCTGACACGTAATAACCATAGCAACACCAACCAAAATCCAGAATTTGCTCTTAACTGAGACTATCTTTTAGATAAGGTTTTAACTGTACACTGATAAACTGGGTTTTAGGCAAAAATTTTAAACTCTGGTAAGGTATTGACTAATAATATTTTTTAGGTAAAGAAGATATAGCAGATAAGTATTATTTTAAACGCAATACCTTACCAGCTCATCTAGAAATAGGTGCGCCTGATAAGAACATTTTAATTTTACTATACTATTACAATAACACTAGGCAACACGGTTTCTTGCCCTGATTGGAGTCATATGCTTTTTAACTAATTTTGGGTCGCTAAAACCTAATCTGGCCTCAGAATATTTCTATTACCTAAGTTTTCTGAGAAAAATGAGATAAAAATGTTAAAAAATCATTATTTTATCTCTTTTGTTCTAAAATCATGGGAGATAAAAATATTCCAAGGACAAATTTAGACACGGCGATAAAATATTAGTTAAAAAAGTCCCAACTTAAAACATGGAAACTTTAAATTCATAGGTAGAATAAATAGGGATATTATGAAAAAAAATATTATAAAAAAAATGGATAATATGACAAAACTAAGTAGGGGTGGATGGTAAGAAGAAGGGTGCATAAGGGGACAAGCTTATCGCCACGTACTCATGCTAAAAATTGTCAAAAATTATTACTAGGGGGTCAAAAATGAACTACAAATATGTAACGTAATATGGTTCTTATGTAATAAAGTAACATTTTTATGATGTAGAACCATTAAAAAAAAAAATACACAATATGTTGTTTTATAAATTATTTTTAAATTGGCATAATTGCCTGTACTAAAATTTAAAAAATAAGACGTGCTGGATTTTTTTCAAGGTCAAATTTGGATCCTGCGCCTTAAATTGATAAGAAAAATAGATTTTTTGGGCTCGGAAAAAAAGTTTACACTGTGTACAATAATTTTGTTTCTTTTTCATTTATTTACTTTTTACGAACAAACTAAGCAAAATAAAAAAATATTTGTATAAATATTTTTGTAGAGAATTTTATAATTTACAAATTAAGTCCTTGTATATAGATTTGATAGTTTTGCCACAAAAGAGCAATTAAGTAAACTCTGCACTTTCATTTTAAGCTTTTTATTTTTTTTCGCGTACTTACTCTGACAGTAGGTCCTTGGCATATATGTTTTCGAGTTCCTAGTATTTTTTTTAATATACCCTAAAATTTTTAAAATCCTACTATTTTTTTTTAAGATTTTGAAAAAAAAACGTCATTATTTCCTGGACTTATATCTCAAAAAATTTAGGTCAGATTCGGTTTCTACGCCCTCGAATTAGTAAGAAAATTTTACTTTCCGATCGGGGCAAAAAAAAAGTTGAGATTTGTTGCCTAGTGTAATTACAACTAATCTTCCGGCTATTTAATTTAAAAGTTTGAAGGTATAGTTTTCGTTAAAAATGTATTATTCTTGTTCGTTTAAGATTAAGAAAAATGGGAGACACTTCATCTGGGTTTAGTTTGTTTTTTGTTATTTAGTTCTTAGTCATCTGTTTTTTGGACAGCTTTATTCAAAGGAAAAAATGCGAAAAGAAAAACAGACCTGAGAAAAATATACGAAGAATCAAAGAAATAATTCCAAATGAAATAACCCTAACATTTATGTGCTAATCCAATGGAGATTTCTCCCGTTAGATTAGACAGGGACAAAAGTTCTACCCAAAAAGGATAGAAGACATACATACACTCCCACTTCCACCCAACCAAACAAATTGTGTATTTTTTCTTTGTTGAACAAATACAATATTTACTTGGCCGGGCAAAAAGTGTAACTATATTTATTTTATTAAAGAAATTACTGGCGCCATCTAAATTTTAGTAGAATTATCTTATTCTACAGATTCACATTAGTTATGTTCGTTCGTGCCGCTCACTGCTACACTTTCCGGCCAACCAAATAAATACTGTATTTGTTGTATGAAAAACAAATACAGTATTTATTTGGTTGGCTGGAAAGTGTAGCACAAATGAGATAGAGATAGGGTAGACGTATTTTGTTTCATAATTCTAGTTGTAGAGAGCTCCATTATCGAAAGACCAATACGTTGTAATAGTATTACCCTTTTACGGTATCATCACATTTTTTACATTTCTTTAGTATTCTAAATTGGAATTTCTTATAATTAGTCTCAAAACTAAATTTAGCTGCAAAGAGAAAGTGCCTTGGCATAATATTAGCCCGTAACACCACACTGTAAAAACTGCATGTAAAATAATGTAAAAATACATTAATTTACATAGTACGGAATAGTAAATTTACTATTCTGGACTATGCATAATTCATGAATTTATGTAAAATAATGTAGAATAATGTAAAAGAATGTAAAAGAAGGTAAAAGAATGTAAAAGAATCCAAAAGAATGTAAAAGAATCCAAAAGAATGTAAAAGAATGTAAAATAATGTAAAAAAATATATTTACATTTATTTACATATTTTTTCATGATTTTACAATGTCGGGCTTTGTTATTTTAAGACCCGCGTGCGCTTTGGACAATAACCAAGAAGGCGTCGTATCATGAGACGGACCGTTCAATATTGTTATTGTTAGAGAGATAGCGACGCATGCTGCTAGGTTAAAGTGTTAAAAGTGTAAAAAAAGGTAAATATTATTTATGTACGATATTTAAATACTTTATTTGTGGCCTAAAATTTACATTCATTATAAATTACGATCTTTATCAACCAATAGATCTTTAAAGAAAGATGTAAGCAGTTTATACTCGTATTAAGGGTGCAAATCGTTTGGTTTATTAAACCAAATGAACTTTACGCTACGATATTTCAGAAAAGCTTTTACACAGAGACTTGTAATTTGGAACAAACATTTTCTAAGTAGTAAATATTTTTTTTCAAATTTCAAGTCTCTATGTCAAAGCGTTCTTGAAATATTGTAGTGTTTAAGTTGTTTTAAAAGCACTTTTAACATGACTGTGTGTTAATTTTTTAAAACATTATTAAACACACCATAAGTATTGTAGCCAAATATAAAAAAAAAATATAAAATATATAAATCTCTCAAAGTATGATAAATAATCAATGCCCTTTATGACATTAGTATACAACTGCCAGTTTATTTCAAATTCCGTTTTATTAGCGATTGTAGAAAATAGCAATCTGATAGTCTTTAGTAGACAGAACGCCAACCTAACAAATCAAACCAGGAATAAAATAGGATTATATAGAAAACCAAATAATTGCAATTTGAAATTCTCATTGGATGATTTTAGCTCTTTTAAAGAATATTTATTTAAGGAGACTAAAGCCTAAAGGAACAAAAATAGCATATTCTTTATAGGTCATTAATTAGAAACTCCTCAGTAAGAATAAATATTAGTATATTAAAGTACTAGTTTCATAACATACGTTTTTAGAGCACGAGTACAAGTTTAGAAAACGAGCCGCTTGCGGCGAGTTTTCTTTAGTACTAGGCTAAAAACGTGTTATGAAACGAGTGCTTTATACAATTTTTCTATTTTGCTCTAAAATTAAAAAAAAAACTTACATTTAAATTGATGACTGATATTATAGTCATCTCTTCTCATTTTTACTGCAATTAACCAAGCCACAATTTTAACATGGTAAAAATAACCTAAACACAAAATTTTGTAAAAAATTCCACTTTAAAGCGACATTGAGATTAGCCCGGAAAACGTCCATCGATAGGCCAGGTCTGTTGCCAACCCAAAAGAATAAAAAGTACAGACCTCTTATGGGCCTATAAGAACACGCAAAATGCGTGAGATTATGTGCCTTAAAGAGTCGCAAAATAGAAAAATAAATAAAATAAACGAGTCGTAAAGATATGTAATGCTACGCATTCCATTATATACTATTCACAGTGGATGGTGTATTGCATTTTTCCAAATACTTATTTTCGCAAGTTAAAATGATCTAAAAGTAAAAAAACACAAAAAAACAGTGCGGGGATGGGCCTCGAACCTGGAAAATTTTAACTGGAACCCGGGGATTAAGGCGAGGGAAATGTTATTCAACAGATTTTGTGTGTTTTATAGGCGACTTTGCATTCAGGTGACGATTGGAAAAAACAGACATTAACTGACCTCTACACCTTGAGTAGACGAAGCACCAAGTACCGTCGCCTCGGTACTTGGCCAAATTGAACACCCTGTATATCGTTCCCCCAGTATTGGTTTGTCGTATCTCCATTTTCGTAGATTTTGAGATTTTTACATATTTGTATATCTACAGTTAAGGGAACGTTCAAGTATTACGTAACGCAAACTGTACCAAAATTCATGTGTTAGGGGGGGTAGCCAAAATATGAAATCTCTACAGCCTTGAATAACGCGAGAACCGAGGTATGAAGTGTATGAACTTTTGTATATATTGATATATAACATATATTATTGGGACGATAATGTACTTGCATTTAGCTATTAGTAATATTAGTCATATTTATTAAATACGTCTGACAGAATTCTAAATATACGTGCATAACCTGAAGTTAACCGATTTTCATAGCAATACTCTCCTAAAGATTTTTAAAGTGTAAATAGGCTCGTATTACATTGCTTTGTTGTAAAACATAGGAAATATAAATGTTCTTGTTTCTACTAAAAACCCTTTTCTTTAATCTTGAATAGAAACGTATCGTATCATTTCCTTTGTAAGATATCTAGGGTATGAAAAGATAAAGAAGTTTAAAGCAATCAAAAAACATCAAAGATCCAAATAAAAACAACATGAAAATTATTTTAAATTAAAATAATATAAAGTTTGAAAAAATATATATATATATACAGTGCGCGCATTAAGTCTGGAATCACCCGATTAACTTTTTAGTTACAAGTAAAACACAAAAACCCTCGGATAGGTCGATTTTTATTTTTAATTTTGCAAATTATGGTGTAATAAAAGTTATTAAAATTTGCGCCCCCTTGCACCCTCACCCCCCAACTTTTTTTTTTCAAATATTTTTTCTATTTTGCTCTAAAATTAAAAAAAACTTACATTTAAATTGATGACTGATTTAGGGATTTTTGTTTTGGATTGGCATTACAGTTTACACCATGTTTAAAATTCTAAGAACAAATGATATTTTGATATATTTTATAGTCATCTCTTCTCTTTTTTTACTGCAATTAACCAAGCCACAATTTTAACATGGTAAAAATAACCTAAACACAAAATTTTGTAGAAAATTCAACTTTAAAGCGACATTGACATTTGCACGGAAAACGTCAAGCGATAGGCCAGGTCTGTTGCCAACCCAAAAGAACAAAAAGTACAGACCTCTTATGGGCCTATAAGAACACGCAAAATGCGTGTGATTATGAGCTTATAAGAGTCGCAAAATAGACAAAATATATTTATTCTGAATTTTACCCCATTATTTTTGTGAACGTCTAAAAAAACAATGTATGTGGCAGGCCCGAATCTACTTTTTTGCTGCACCCGCCTTTTTGGAAGTCTCGTACCTTGACTCACAAATCAGACTTGTCCAGCGAAGTCTTTGCTGATCGAGTCTAGCAAAGTGGTTTCGGCCATGACGCACACACTGTTTTTTAGACGATCACAATAAAAAGAATGCGTTAAAATTGAAAATAAAATTAATTTATAAGTGTTTTTGAGGTTATATTACTAATCATTGTTTTTTGTTTGATCATACGCGAAAAACAGTTGATTATAAAAGTTGGTATTTTATTTCCAAAAATATTAAATATTGACTTTAAAGAACTGCCACAATTATACAAATAAATGCAAACAATACCTCGTCCTACGATTCCAAGAACTCAATTACAAGAACTATTAAAATCTTAATTAGTTTTTTGTTTGTTTATTGCTAACTATTCTAATTTATCTGGAGGATACAGGGGAATTTGTAACAATCAAAGTCTCTGCGCATAAGGTCGATTTGATAAAATCAAAGCTTTTTTACATTTTTTTACATTTTGTTAAATTTTACATTTTGATTAACCTCGTACTATTCTACTTAATTAAGCATCCCCTAAGTCCAGGACTTGTGTGGGCTAGTAGTAGAGGGAACCACCGGATTTAGTTGACTTTCGAACCAATTTATAGGGAGTGTCCTCTTCACTTACGCCTTCGCCAAATTTAAATTATTAATTAATTGAAAAAGGCAATCGGCGCCGGTGAGAATCGAACACGCTATTTTGAGTAGTAAACTCGTCAAGTACGACGCGGTAGTCCACTACATCAATCCTCCCATAAAATAAAATACTTGTAGCTTATAGTTGTATTTTATTTACATAATCTGGCTATTTGCCTCTTTATAAAGAGGTATGTAATTAAATAAAATATTAAATTTAGTTTTGATTGTTTCTCTAGCTTTTGTAAAATCGACTTTTTGCAACAAATACTTTGATCTTTATTCCCCTGTACCTTTTATTGGTTTGCGTTATCTAAAGAGCAAAGAATGAAGTGAAAATGGTAGGGGTTAACCACATGTGAGTTCACTTACTCGAAAACATGTTTAATAGGTTTTAAGATTTTAATTATAAAGTTAAACATTCCCGATATAAAAAAGGGCTCATTTCCAGACCAACCTTTATAGGAACTTTTTTTCATATTTTTTAACGTAGAATCACCTTTTAAATTTCTGGAACTTATTTCTAAATAACCCTATATGTTCATCGGTAAGCTACATAAAGTACTTTTGAATCCGGTTTATTTTTGGTGATTAGAGGCCCAAGAAAGAGGCTAAAGTGGGGTAACCTAAAAAGCTAATTTTAACTTGGGGACCATAGTAACTTTAAATATGATCCCAACATTCGTTGAATTTTTAATACTGAATGTTATTTATTAATACATACAGCCTGTTCCAGAACTCGCGTACCGAAATTTAAGAGGTGATTCTACATCCAAAAATATGAAAAAAAGTATCTATAAAGGTTGGTCCGGAAATGAGCCCTAAGGGAGCTACGGCCCTTCGAAGATGACGTATTGAATGGGGAACAAAAAAAAGCACCAATAAAATTTTAATGCTGCAGGGTGATTCTTCATTTAAAACTGAGCAAAAAAGTATTATACACCAAAACACCTAAATTTAATATTAAAGGAGTAATAGCCTTTTAAAAAGTAACGTTTTTGGTGGCACAAAATGTTACTTCCTCTTAATTGCATTTTTTTTTGATAACGGTTGCTCCTACAGTGTTACACTATATGATATTTTATATGTATTTTTACTCTAGAAATCTATATTTTTTACAACAAATCCAAAAAACATACACATAGAAAAGTTTGGGGCAAAAATGTTTTAAGCCTCATATATTTTGTCCGTCTGGGCACGCCTCTGGATAAATTAAAAAAATAAATTAACATAAACTTATTGCCCTTATTAATACTAGTATACATGCAAAAGCTCGCCGCTCTAGCTTAAACGGTACCCGAGTTATTAATTAAAAACCTTATTTTTATTACAATTTTATAGGGCCCTAGATCCCTTAGGGCTCATTTCCGGACCAACCTTTATAGGAACTTTTTTATATTTTTGGATCTAGAATCACCTCTTAAATTTTGGCATGCCAGTTATGGATCACCCTGTATATTTTATTTATATCGTCACCATTGGTATTTAATACTTTACTTGTTTTTATTTTTTTAAACATAAAATAGCGATACGTAACGCTACATCACTCCCCCTATTCCTCCTCGTAACGCATTGTAACGCTAAATACTTTTCCTCTTCCCCTACGTTATACGTTAAGATAAAAACCTAATATTTAATACTACACTTAAGTAACAGAACAAAAAAATAATCGTAACTATAACATACTAGTATGGCTTGAAGAGTGTTGTTTAAATGACGTCATAGTTGGTTGGTAAAGTAGGACACTATTATACCAAAATCTATTTTGAGGTTAAAAAGTTGATTGAGTTGTTTATTTTGCGATATTTGAAATTGAGAACCAAAAATGAGGTCTACAAGGAAAAAATTAGGCTTGTCCTAACTTTGCAAGAACATTTTTGCACAAAGCTTATAAATTTACTTTTATTTAACTCTTTTATTATAGGTACCTACATTATCCACGAATGATATGTGACGATTATTTAAAATTATTTCAGTTTAATCCGTCCTTGCACAAAAAAGTGCCTGGGAAAACAATCTTACCACAGATTTCATACATATATATGAGATCTGTGAATCTTATAAATATTTTTTACGTCTGGCTTAGGGAACTTTCAAGTATTACGTAACGCTTCTAGGGGAGTGGGGGTCATTTTGGAGTGTTACGCCCATGTTAATGGTATAGGAAAATAGCGTTACAGGGGTGGGGGTCCAAAATTTGCGTTCCGTAATACTTGAACGTTCCCTTACCCTACTCTATTTACCTAACCTAGTTACCTAACCTATTTTCTTCTCTTCTTGTTTAAAAAAATATGATTTAGAGTGGACAGAAATATAATAGAAATGGATAGAAATACTTACTATTTGAGCAAACCACCTAGGGTACGTGGTTACTACGAATAGTTAGTGTGACGTCATTGTTTGTTGTAGTTAAGTAATAAAATGTGTGTAGTATGCTATTCTTATAGAGTCCACAAACTTAGATAGAAGGCACATTACCACATTTTTAAGGCTCAGGAGTGGCCACTGCCTCTCAAAGGCCCATCTACACCGAATAGGCGTGGAACGAACCTCATCTTGTTCCTGTGGAGCTCCAGTACAAAACATCAATCACATTATGCTAGAATGCCCTCAATACAGAAACGAAACAAACCAGCTCTATAGAACATTGGCTCACCATCTTGGAAACCCCCTTGATATTTCCACTATTCTCGGCAACCCAACATCCGCTGTAATTAAAGCAGTTAATTCATTTTTCGCCTCAATCCATTTAAACATCTGACAACCTTCCATTTTATCTATTCTCTTTCTAGACTTACCCCACCCCCAAAATAAAAGACAAGTAGAAACAGTAGTAGTACTAGTAGTATCGCTTAATTAGAAAAAACATTTAGTAGTGTAATAGAACAAAAGTAGTGCAATAGAAACAAATAGTGTAAAAACAAAATAAAATTAGTGACATATACCATTTCAAGGCCTGGACCACGAAAAACCAATTTAGCATATAAATTTCACGACCGGACCACTGGCCGATATGGTTATTGTATGACCAAGGCCAATAAGAAAGGAGGAAGAAGAAGAAGATGCTATTCTTCATACTAGTATGTTATAGTTACGATAATAAAATTTGGTTATATTTTGCTATTTATCAGGTTATGGCAAAAAGATTTTGATTTTTATTTTTCCCGTGTACAAAATTAATTTTCTTACTTGCCTTTTCTGGAGTCATATGAACTCTGTCGGTGGACTAATAGCACGTAAAATTGAGAAATGTTGCCTTTTTGCAGTATAACCCCTAAGGTTAGTTCGGTTTAATCCTTTAAAGAAAAATTCTCCTGCTAGACTTTACACAAGATTGCTTTTTAATGATATTTCCTTCATACTTGTGTTTGAAAAGGATTCGCTCTAATGCTTCAGTTTACATTGTATAACAAATATTGTATATTTTTATTTTTAAAACATCAATAAACACGTACAGGTTATTTAATAAAATATAAATGATACTTTTTCTACGACTGCTTTAGAATGTAAGCATATACACACACATTTCAAACACAGAATGAATCCATTCTAGCTCTAGATACGGTATGAATATTCCGTATCATGTGTTAGAATAAGCACATGTAGTGCCATCTCTTGTTTATGAATGTAAAGAAAACTGTAGCAAAATTAGCAAAAATATATATATTTTACCATGAAACATTGAATAATTTAATGCAATTTAAAGTTTTGCGATAAAATTACATAATGTTTATTAGTTTTTCTTAATATTTGGCCAGTTTTTTATCAATTTAGTTCAAAAAATTAAAACTGCTCCATCTATTGTTAAATATTTAAACCTGATATCTGTCACAACGATCTGACATAACCTTCAATTTTTGCATTATAATTTTTAAATATGTGCAAAAATTAAAAAAAACTTTTTTAAGTACTGATTTGATAAAATTATTAAATAACATTAATTGCGTTATTTAAAAATATGTGTTTTGTTGCATTTGCAATGTCGAGTCACAAAAAACATTGTTTTTAACCTTGTCCGTAGTTTAAACCATACAGTGTTTCATATTTGCAGTCGAAGAAAAAGTATAGTCTACAACACGTATGGAATAGTCATTCCGAGCTCGCGGGACCGTCATACTCGCCTGCCGGTTCGGTTCGTATGACAAACATCCCCTCGCGCGGAATATTGTCTATTCCATACTAGTTATAGAATATACTATTCTTCACTTTTAAGAATATTCTCTTTATTTGATTCACAATAAAGGGTGTTTCATAAATATAGCTGATCACTCCTAGATTCTACATTTAAAAATATAAAAACATCTATAAACGTTGGCCTCACAATGGGAGTATTCCCGAAACGTAAAATAATAAAAATTTTCCCATAGTTACGTCCAATAGTCAAAATTTTTAATAATCATAAGAAATTAAAAAAAAAAGAATTCCGGCGCTAATCGGTAAACCCTGTATTGCATTGTTTGTCTGTTTGGGAATTCAACTCTATGTGCGTGGAGTTTCGCTACAGCAAACGGTGAATTTGACAGTTGACGTTAACAGTTAAACGCTCATATGGTTTTAGCTGAGTTTAGCTGCCTTTAACTGAGCTTTGATGGTGAAATATTTCGATCAAAAGTTTTAAGGTTTACAACCAGTCAGACAGGCGGTCAGATCGATATACCTACGTTTTAAGACATTCTACCAAGAAACCAAGAGAAAGAAGTGAACGGTCACCAATGTTGTTGCACCAGCACCGATTCTACGACGTCGTGTTCGACATTAAATGGCCCTTTTCAGGGCCACAAATTTTATTCAGAGAAAAAAGAATCTTACATCAAACGTTTGGACTTTTTACCCCAGTTACAGGGTGGCCTTTGAAAGGGACGGGTGTAGCCTTCTTGGCACATTCCAGTGCAGCGAATTCACCATCTTCTATGATGTACCTAGAGTATTTTTATATTAATGTATTATATACAAGTTAAAGTGAACCATATATTTATGGTTATTAATCACGTGAACTGTTGAATTTTAAGTTAATAATAATGGACGTTTAAAGATATTTTTTTTTTGGGTTTTTAATGATAACTTTTTATATTAGCGTGGAAATTAATACAGTAGTAATTTATCAGTGATAGTGCGCAAGTCAGGATACATATCCGATTAGTACTTGCGCACTGGAAACCTCTTGATTATAGAGAAACCCTGGTTAATTATTCGGAAGAAAAAGACCAACTAAATAGAGAGAGAGAGAGGCTTTTTACCCATCTGTTGCCCCCTCGCCGCAATTTTTGAAAATTTTAACAGCGCGACATTCTAAACCTGAAAATGTAAAAAATGTGTGGGGTTAGAAGCCCTCAAAAAAAAAATAAATAAATAAATCGCATTTAGTTTTATTTTCAAAATAAACGAATAAACGATGATGAATACTGTCATTCAATTGGCGTATTTTAATGGAAGGAAATTGTCAATTAAGAACATTCGAAACTATTTTGCTTTTACAGTTTTACGGTTTAATTAAAACAAATTTTGGGTGAGTAATCTACTTAGTAACTTTAACTTATAATTGCTAAAATTTCTGTATATAGCTCGGTTGTCCTAAAGCCAATATAAGTTTTTCAATCAGATCGTTATCAGCATATATATATATATATATATATATATATATATATACAGGGTGTCTCAACGAAGCTGACTCTGTCGATATATAGTAAAGTATCCACTTTAGAGAAAAACTTTAAAAAGTTGTATGGTTTTCAAAAGTCACATTCTAAAAATATTTTGAAATATACAGGGTGGTCCTTCTAGGGTGGGTAACATCCGATCTAATTTTTTTAAATGGAATGGTTTATCTTTTATTATGTCATATTACTTGTCATAAAAATACCTAAAAGTCAGATGTTAGCCACCCTAGGAGGACCATCCTGTAAATTTCAAAATATTTTTAGAATGTGCCGTTTTTAAAACCATACAACTTTTATCTTTAAAGTTTTTCTCTAAAGTGGATACTTTACTATATATCGACGGAGTCGGCTTCGTTGAGACACCCTGTATATATACTTTTAAAAGTTCTTGGTGATAGTCAGGACTGTCTCTTTACAAATTTATGTATAATTTGGAAATTTATATAACAATTATAGTTAAATTTTTGCCTTAGGATCCGAGAGTCTGTTCATTTCATTTTTATCACACTGGCAAAAATTTATTTTTTTTTCCAGTGTGTACTCTTTGAAACTGAATCGCATATTTTAACCCTATCTTATACCCTTGCTAGTTTAGATCCGACGTTTATAACGTTGGATAGAGCGGAAAAAACTGATTTGAACGCCATCTCTAACTTAATTCGAGAAAAATGTGGACATTGCACCATTTGATTCTATATCCCTCAAATATTTTTCTCTGTATTTAAAAGGTCAAAATATATAAATTATTTTAATTTCAGTCTGTGCAGTTCGTTTCTCACTATATGTATGTCTTTTGTTAAAATGTATATCTGTGATTTCTGTTTTAATTTTTATTTATTTATTATCTATATATTTAACAAAGAAAAACTCTATTAACAGTAAGTTTTTAAAACAATTTATTTTTACCCTTCTTTTTTTTAACTTATTCTTAATATCATTCATTAAACCCCAAAAAATCAATATAACCAAATATATTTTTTTTTATATATTATTTTTTTTTTAACTTGAATTATTAACTAATTTATTTATTATATTTGAAATGAAATGAAATGAAATTTATTAAATAGGACTTGCCTAATATACACAAAAGTAATTATACAATGTTCTTTATAAACAAATATAAATATGTTATAATAATAAACATTAAATATAATAACAAAATAAAAATAATAGAATATATAGATATAAAAAAAAACAAAAATATAAAAGAGAGATGGTGAAAAAAAATAAATAAATAATAATGAGAAGTAATGAGAGACCTTAGTATAATTAGATTATATTAAAGCAAAGTAAAGCAAAACACAGTTACAACAAAATGTGTTCAGAAAGACGATTTTTAAAAATTCTTAATGACGGACTATCCTTAATAAGAATTGGTAAATTGTTAAATGCATTAAAGCCTTTGTGAAATAAAGAATTTATTCCCCTTGTGGTATTTCTTTTTTACTTGAATGTTTTTAGAACTATTTTAAAATTAGAAATGTTGTTTAACATAATTTTACATATTTATATTTTTACAGTGAAGTAGCTTTTCTTAGTAAAATTGTTTTTGTATTTGTTTTTAGAGCCCTGAGGAAGTAAATATATTTTACGAAACGTCGGCAGGTTTAAAAAAGTAGTTTTTCTTAAAGAAAAAGACCTAAACCAAACTAAAACTTAATATAGTTTAAAGGTATAAAAGGTATTTAACAAAGAAAAACTCTATTAACAGTAAGTTTTTAAAACAATCAATTTTTACCCTTTTTTTTTATAACTTATTCTTAATATCATTCATTAAACCCCAAAAAATCAATATAACCAAATATTTTTTTTTATATATTATTTTTTTTTAACTTGAATTATTAACTAATTTATTTATTATATTTCTTTTTTACTTGAATGTTTTTAGAACTATATTAAAATTAGAAATGTTGTTTAACATAATTTTAGATAATATATAAAAATATAAATATTATTTATATTTTTACAGTGAAGTAGCTTTTCTTAGTAAAATTGTTTTTGTATTTGTTTTTAGAGCCCTGAGGAAATAAATATATTTTACGAAACGTCGGCAAGTTTAAAAAAGTAGTTTTTCTTAAAGAAAAAGACCAAACGAACCAAACTAAAACTTAATATAGTTTAAAGGTCACTAAACCAAATTTATTTTACAAAATATATATATCCACTTTATTTATATAGGGTTTTCTGTAGTTAATATCCGGGATCGGCTAGATTCATTTATTACATCCCTTAAGGCATTTAGGTAGCATGTGTTTATGGTAATAATAATAATAATAATAATAATAATAATAAAATTTATTTTAAACTGCCGTAATACAAGGTAAATGGGTTAAAACAAGTCAAAAAGTACATATAAAAAAATATTTGAACAAAATTCTTAAAAGAAAACAAATTAAAATAATTATTATCTACATAACATTAAAATTCAATAAATATTATTAAATTAATTTATATTTAAAAATTCTTCAATACTATAAGGCTCAACATTCAAAATATAATTAAAAACTTGTCTTTTAAATGCTCTTAAGTTATAAATACTTTTAATGTCTACTGGTAAGGCGTTAAAAAATTTCATGCTCATATACGAGGGGCCCTTTTCCGATAAACATAAACGGTGTCTTGGAAAATTATAATCTTTAAAGTTACGGGTGGGGTATTTATGACTCTTTTCATGATCTAAAAATTTGTCTTTAAACTTAAAGTTAAAAATCAAACATTCGAGAATATATAACCCCAACAGTGTTAAGAAATTATTTTCTATGAATTTACCCCGACATGATTCTCGTGCAGGCAAATTTAACATAATTCTAATTACTTGTTTCTGAATAGTGAACAGGCTTTTAATATCAGAACTTCCCCAAAACAGTATTCCAAACTTTAATACAGAAACAAATGAACCATAGTACACAGTCTTTAGTGTAGTATACGACACATAATCCTTGATGACTCTAATACTATAAGATTTAGAATTAAGTTTTTTTCCCAATTCTTGTACATGACCTGACCAATTTAACATAGAATCTGTGGTTACACCCAAAATTTTGACACATGATTCAAGGTCAGTTTCTTTATTATCTATATTTAAAGAAGTTATTTCTTGAGCTCTATTGGTTTTAAAAAGTATGAATTTAGTTTTGCTCTCATTAAGTAGTAGTTTATTTGCCACTAACCATTCTTTAATTTTAAGAAACATTTTTGTTGCCTCCCTTTCCAAAGCATCTAGGTTTTCTGCTCTTATCAACATGTTTGCATCATCTGCGAAGTTAATCATTTCATGCGAAGTATTTAATAAAATATTATAATTATTATATTATAACCCTGATAGCACCAAAACCTTCTAAGAATATTCTTAAAATAAATAGCCGGAAGTACAGCATGCTTCTTAGAAGCATGTCTATTTTGCTCAGGATATTCTAAGAACGATTAAAGAAATGCAAAGGATACCGTTTTAATCGTGCTGGGAGTTCCTAAAAGGTTCTTAAAAGCCTCTGCATCAAATAAGAATGTTTTAAGAAGCATGTTAAGAATATTCTTAAAAGTAGGTACATGTACTTTTAAGAATATTCTTAGCATGCTTCTAAAAATATTCTAATTTGATGCATTTAAGTAATAATATTGAATATTGCGCATGCGCAAACAAAGTAGGTAGGCGTTTCAGAATTCTGCATTAATGCAGTTTTCTCTTTCTTTCAATTTTATTTTATAATACTCTATCCTTTTTATGGAGTGATATCATAAATTTGGACATGGCGAAAATTTTTACATCTTTGTGATAAACCTAATAATTAAAGTATATAAAAATCTTTAGATATAGCATCCATCAGGTAAGATTCATATGGGATATGCAATTTTACTGTGAAAGTAAACTTTGTACCAAACATAAAAATCATGCGCCACACAAAAATCCAATGTTTAGAGAAAAAAATAGTAAATAATTATCATTTCAAAAAATAATAATTTTAATTTTTTGTCTAAAACTATATAATAATGACTTTATGTCTAAAAATACATCCATTTCTACTACTACTACGGTAAAACTTATGTTATTAACTACAATTTTAAGAATATTTGTAATTCTAACCTAATAAAATTAAAATATTATAACGCCATATTACTATTCTAAAAACATTCCCATTAGAATATTTTAAGAATATGTATTTGAGCATATTCTTAGCAAAATACTCTAATCATGCTTAGCATGTGCACTATAGCATTATTCTAAAAATATTCCCATTAGAATATTTTAAGAATATGTATTGGGAATATTCTTAGCAAAATACTCTAATCATGCTAAGAATGTTTAGAGTAGAAGCACTTATGCTACTACAGCAGTGCACCTTTTAAGAACATGCTTAGCATGTTTACAGCATTATGCTAAGAACCTTTTCAAGAGAACGATTAAAAAACCTTCTTAGGATGAAGTGTGTTATCAGGGAATATCCTACTATATTCAAGACGATGTCTTTTGTCATGCCTGAGAAACCGCTACTTATAATTTTTTTAACACGAGAGTAAATTAAGGATATTTTGTCCATGTTGGTTATTTTGATTGTACCATCACGGCCCTTAAATCCAGCTACAGCAAAGATCCTTGCGAAATCCCCAATATTTAAAATTATAGTTGCGTAGATCGTGACATATGAGTTATTTGTCATTTTTAAAAAGTAGGGTTAGACATCCTGTCATTCTGAAATAACTATATTTTATTTTTATTATTATCAATATACAAATATAAATAGTAACGATAGTCCTGAGGTTAGTTTAAGTTTTAAATAATGGCCAAATCAAACTTAAAGTATTATAAGAAATTCATAATAATAATGTAAAGATAAAAAAATGTGCTTTGTGTTAATGTTTATTAATTAACTGCAGTGCCTTGCACAAACTTTCAAGTTGAAATGTAGGATTTTTATAACTTATTATTAACTAAATTTTGTTTTGTTATAATGTATTTTTGGTAGAAGCTGGTCTGTGAGTGGAACATTTTGGACGGCCCGAACCTTCTTTCCGATTTATTACACCTCGTTCTTCTATTCTCTTTTTCGTGCGGCAAACCGTATTCGTTGAAATATCCAATTCATAAATAAATAATTATAATTATCTATCGCTCTTATACTAAAACCATAATTTAGTCTTGCTGTTAGAATTTCTTTTTTTAATTCGCTTGGCATTATTAAAAAAATATGTCAATTTAATTATTACCCAATTGCGAAAATCAAAAATATTGAGATCCATAATTTAACGTATTAAATGGCATCTTAATTAAATAATCCATCAATCTATTTTTCAGTTAACGTACAAAGTGATATTGGTAGACTGCAGTTTTGGGCTACTGGCCCTCTTTAGTACCAAGAGTAAACTTTATTTACTTCTGAAGACCAGTCATTAGATTGTAGAATGGCTTGGATAGCCGACCTAGGTCATCAAATTTTGTCATTTTAATATCCGATTACTATAGATCGAAAATATTTTAAATTTGTCAAATAATTCTAAAACAAAAATATCTTCCTACGATATAAGATTAAAAAACCATAACTACTTTAGTGGGTAGTTAAATACCCAATTGCTGGTAGTAAGTGTGTACAAAGTATTACATTCTTTGGGATTACAAACTTTATTAAAAGTTATTAAAAATGAAATCACGATGTATGTCTAGAAGGCGGTCCCGCGGTAAAACCACACAATTCTATCATCTATAAGGGCATTAAGAGAGAGATAGCAGGTATAAATCGAGAATGCGAAATATAGACAACCAACAAACGAACTAATAACTCTTCTTTCTAGAATACGCATACCGTTAAAATAAAGTATCGGCAACATCTCGGTTTGTTTGTAAACAAATAGTAGGTATATTCAAGCCTGAACAATAACAGTTACCAGTAACTGGTATTGTTGTCTCTGTTAGAACAAAGATGTGCGAGTAAGACAGACGAATGTTTATGTTGCCGTCAGTTTTAACGAATGAAATGCCTATTCTAGAGAGAAGAGTTATTAGTTCGTTGCAACCAAAATGAAAACTTCGACATTTTTATACATTTGTAACAAACTTCACTGCAACTAAACTTTTCAATATGGCGTCAAAATTCATACAGTTTTTGTAGTGGGAGAGAAGGCAAGCAATTATAAATAAAACAGGTAAGGTTGTGTATAAAATAGTATACAAACCTTGGTTTAACATTCCATCTGTCCTTCGGGAATTATCAAACTTCGGAGCTATGCTCCTTGGTTTGCTAACTTTCCCTCAGGAAATGAAACAGTTTCCACCTCGGTTGTTATATACTATAGTTAGCCTTCCTAATAGTTAGCCTTCCTAACTTTATCTTGTATACCTACATCTTTATGCCCGTAAGAAAGGCTTAATGGTATTTAGAATTAAGACATACAAGACGTCAAAGAATTATGTAAAGTTTTACATGATTAATTACTTTTTAGTGTTAGTGACAAGTTGGCATATTTTGAAACAAACTTTTTTTTTAATATTTTAGATATCACAAACAGGTAATGTCATAAATATTTTAGTAATAAACAGGTTTTACGCTTTGGTGTATAAATTTGGTTTAATAATAGTTATAAATACCTAATTAATTACGTTAATTACACGGTACGACAGCAAAAAAAAATTCTGGTATCGGACTATTTTTTTTAAACTAATTTTGGGTCGTAGATTTTGAATCTGTAATCAAATTTTTCGGGTCACGTCAGGATTTTTTTCTATATGCACTCAAAGTTGCTAATTTAAACTATTTTATAAGGCGTTTTTCCCCTAAAACTCTGGCATTGGAGCATATATTTTTGATCCAAACCAAGGTTTTTAAGTTATAAAAACGAAAGACAAGAACGCATATGCTGGCAGAACATTTCTGGATTCTTAAACATGACACAGATGTAACCCAGTACAGTAGGCAAATAAAAAGAGCTAAAAAATTAAATTGGTGTACAGATATTGATTACAAACCGTCTTGACTTTTGTTTTATATTAAACGCCTGCCACTCACTGGCATATCTGGCACGAACAGAGCTATGTGTGGACGCAAATGCGCGTAATAAAATCTTTTGGTTTTCACGCAAGATAAGATGTACGAATGGTGCCAAACTCCCCCTACCAGTTTACATACATAACTTTCCCATTTTTCACCTCCGCCCGTAAAATGGATTTTTTATTATCAGATTCACTTTCAGCAAACCATAAAAACCTTAATATACCAATTTTCACGAAAACTACCCTCTGCCCCTAAGTTAGAATTTTTTTATAATCAGATTCACTTTCAACAACCTCAAAAACCCCAATATAACAATTTTCACGAAAACTACCCTCTGCCCCTTTGGGGGTGAAGTTAGAATTTTTTCACGAAAACTACCCCTCACCCCTCAGGGGGTGGATTTAGAAAATTGTATTATCAGATTCACTTTCAGCAACCTCAAAAAGCCCAATACACCAGTTTTCACGAAAACTACCCCCACCCCTCAGGGGGTGAAATTAGAAAAAAAGTATTATCAGATTCATATTCGTCGACCCCAAAAACCCCTATATGCCAATTTTAAAGAAAATATTAATAATATTGAAAAATATTTACCCGCTCACCCCCTCGGGGGTGGAATTAGAAAAGTTTTTTTTATCAGATTCAATTTCAGCAACCTTGAAAACCCATATATAGCAATTTTCAAATTATTCTAAAAAAAATGTATTTTTACCCATTTGCCCTCCTTGCCGCAACCCATTGTTTACCAAAAACAATCCCGAGCGAGAACTTTTGGTAACATACCTGTATGCCAAATTTCAAGTCTCTAGCTTAAAGCGTTCTTAAGTTATCGTGCCTATAAGATTTTCCGGACAGACCGATCGACCGACCGATCGACCGAGCGAATTTTTTTTTTGCTAGAAATTGATTTATATTGACATAAAACGTCATAAAACGCAAAAATACACAAAAAAAATTGAAAATTTTTGCACGAATTCAAGGCTTTCCGAAATTTTGAAAATTTTCAAAATGGAAAAGCAAAAACTTGAAAAAAGTGCGAAGTTTGGATTTGTGGGCCGGTAAAAAATTAACTAGGGTAGATATTTAAAATCTGCAAGTAATGGCATGAATCATTTTTATTTAGCAACATTTCCATAAAAAAAAATTTTTAAATCTTGCGGATTTTTTTGGGCTAGAATGCATACAAAAAAAACATTGTACGCTATATCTCAAATTTTGAGGGTCTACGATTTTTTTAAATATCAGATTCGGTTTCAGTATCAAACTATGATGAAACGTTGCAAGCACCCTGTCAAAACATCGGCACTATTATACACTAGAGCCATCTAGTTTGCAAATTTCAAACTAGGTGTTTTGTTTGATTTTAAATTCTGTATCTTTAAAACATTATATTCTAGCAAAAAACTGTATATAACATCTTTTATAGGGCTTAAAAAGAGCTTTTATTTAAAATATAATTTTTTGAAATCGGGTTATAAATATGTAAGATATGCTAAAAAAACTTTTACTGCTTTAAAAGCCAATATCTCGAAAACAATGCGTTTTAGGAAAACATTGTTTATAACATTTTTTGACCAATTTAAAATTATCTTTTATATAAGTGCTAAATTAACCAAATACAATAATAATTGCCTTAATTATAAACAAAAAGCGCTTAAAATGGGACTATTACCCTATTTTTACCCCCTTACCCCCAATCGTTTACCCCCAAAATCTAATCAACTCTTCGGAATACGATAAGAAACAATATGCAAAAAACCGCAAGTCGATATCTCATGTAGAAATGGAGTTAGATAGTTTACACCCAGACAGACAGACAGAAGGACGCAAAAATTTTTTTTACTGATTTCGAATGGTCTAAAACGTCGAAAAATGTGAAAAAAACGTGGTCAAAGATTTTGACTTCGGCGAAGATTTTATTAAATCGGCACTATTAGTAGCACTAAGTGCCGATGTAAAAATTCAGAGGAATACCATAGTCTTCTTTAGAACTCCGGACTTTTTTATTTATTTTGTGGGGCTGTGTAATCAACAGAGTTGATACTTTATATTCACAGGTAATTAATTGATGTTAAATACATTGTATATTTATCCGATTATTCTCGGTTTTCGTTATTAATGAGTCAATATGTTTGTTTCATATGTTTGTTTAATGTTTGTTTAATCTCGTACTATTCTACTTAATTAAGCATCCCCTAAGTCCAGGACTTGTGTCGGCTAGTAAAGTATATTTTTTTAAGGTATAGTTATTTTAAACCTTCCCGCTTGTAAACAATCTCGAAATTACCATAACAACGTAAGATACGCATGCGTCGTAAGCGAAATGACTAGGCCCAACTTACACAACCGTAAAACGTTGACGTGCCATTAACGAAAACAAAACAATGGTTTATTCCTCTATATTAATGGAATAAAAGCGATTTTATAAGGAAATTTTGTTTCTACAGGAATACAAAAGTGTTTTTAGCAACAGCTCTATCAATTCTCTTTTTTTACATCAAAACATCATAAAAACAAAGTAAGTAAACAAAAATTATAAGTTTTGGTTATGTTGACATCAAAAGAAGCCCCATGCTTCAGTGTAAATTGGACTTTGTGGATTATTTAGCGGCAAATTTAAAATAACTATACCTTAAAAAAATAAACTTCAGTAGAGGAAACCACCGGCTTATACTGACTTTCGAATAATAATGACCATAAACATGAGGCTTGTTGAAAAAGGAACAATTTGATCTGACTGTTAATGTCACATTTAATTTGGCGGTTTTTATCATGATTAATTACACCGGCACACAAAAAAAAAAAATTGTCTGTACACCGGGCGCCACCTATCTACGGGCATGTTTTTCGACCCGCTGAATACGAATTTCAAGTCAGTTTAGGCCGTCCACCCTTCAATTTCGAGTAAAAAATTTTTTTTCTTGCCAAAACATCGAATTTTCGCTATTTTTTGGGTTTTTTTGCAATTTACTCGAAATTGAAGGGTGGACGGCCTAAACTGACTTGAAATTCGTATTCAGCGGGTCGAAAAACATGCCCGTAGATAGGTGGCGCCCGGTGTACAGACAATTTTTTTTTTTTGTGTGCCGGTGTTACCAGAGTTGATACTTTGATTACAATAACAGGGTCGGACAACAGGAATTTTAAATTATTTCTAATTTTTGGTGAGTTTGTTTAATACATACCTATGCCGTATAAGATGATATGTCTGTATACAGACATATAATCTAATTCGGCATAGGTATGTATTAACCCTTTCGCTCCTGTAGGGACATATATGTCCCAGCAGATGTTTAAAAAATTCTATAGCCAAAAAGAACATTTAAAATTCACAGAACAGGGACATTTTAGTATTTTATAGTATAAACTTGATATCAAGTGATATCAATACTTAACTATAAGTTACTAATAGGATATTTGTGCAGCTTTAAAACACTATATGTGACCCTGCACAAAGAAACCCAGTTAGTATGTCAAATTAACGTATTTCATTTTAGGTCGGATTCTTATGTAGAAAAGTTATTTACATAAGAATCAGATATTTTATTTTTTTTTTAATTTGGCACACTAACTGGGTTTGTTTGTGCAGGGTAACATAATATTTTATACTGGGACAAATATATCCACTTATTTTTTGTAAAAGAACATTAAAAAAAATCACTTGTTTTGTACGTTTGATAGCATTTTATTTTATATACACAAAAAAAGTTTCCGAAATGAAAAGAAAACAAATCTGGATCGAAAGGGTTAAAGAAACTCACCAAAAATTAGAAATAATTCAAAATTCCTGTTGTCCCACCCTGTTATTGTAATGAACGTCTAGGTAAAGGTTAAGTTGACAACCGGGCCATGGCCATGGCCCATGCATGGGCGTCGTTTCTCAAAAAATTTAGATGGTTTTACTAATTATTTTACATCGGCACTTAGTGTTACTAAGAGTGCCGATGTATTGAAATCTTCGCCGAAAAGTCAAAATCTTTGACCACGTTTTTTTCACATTTCTCGACGTTTTAGACCATTCTGAGTCGAAATCAGTAAAAAAAAAATTGTCTGCCTGTCTGTCCGTCTGTCTGTCTGGGTGTAAAGTCTCTAACTCCATTTCTACATGCGGTTTTTTGCATATTGTTTCTTATCGTATTCCGAAGAGCTGATTAGATTTTGGGGGTAAACGATTGGGGTACGGGGGTAAAAATAGGGTAAAACTCCTATTTTAGCGTTTTTTGTTTATAATTAAGACAATTTTTATTGTATTTGGTTAATTTAGTACTTATATAAAAGATAATTTTAAATTGGTCAAAGAATGTTACAAACAACGTTTTCCTAAAACGCATTGTTTTCGAGATATTAGCGTTTAAAGCAGTAAAAAGTTTTTTTAGCATATCTCACATATTTATAACCCGATTTCAAAAAAATATATTTTAAATGAAAGCTCTTTTTAAGCCCTATAAAAAATGTTTGCTAGAATATAATATTTTAAAGATACAGAATTTAAAATCAAACAAATCACCTAGTTTGAAATTTGCAAACTAGATGGATCTAGTGTACAATAGTGCTGATGTTTTGACAGGGTGCTTGCAACGTTTCATCTGGTTTTAAAATAAAAAAAACAGAACTGGCGAAAGTGAATCTTCACAATTCAAATATGCTGCAGTATTTTTTCTCGAACTTATTTCTGAATAACCCTGTATAGTATAACAAATATAATTAGTTTTTTTTTCAAAATTGGCTATATAAGCTTATTAAATATACACGGTGTATTTGAAATAGGGTCCGAAATTTTAAGGGGTGACTCTACATCAGAAAATATGACAAAAGTTCCTATAAACATATATCTAAAAATGCGTCGTAAGGGAGCTACGCCCCTTTAAAAGTGGCTAAAAAAATCGGTTTTTATTTAATAACTGAGGAACCCTTTGAGATAGAGCAACGAGGTTTTGCACGTGAATTAATCTTAATAAGGTTCATCGTCGAATGTTATTTTCATGTACTTATTTTTCCCAGGGGTGTGCGAAACGGGGGAGGGGCTTATCAGTATTTTGTCCCAAACTTTTTTCTGTGTAACTTTTTTGTAATTTAGAGTAGATTTTTTTGTCACTGTCGTAGCTACTCGCCGCGAAAGGGTTAAGTTTATCGTGTAAACAACCCAACAAATAAGTTAATTACGAAATTCTGAATGGAATAATATTTACTATATACAGTTGCGCAATGTTGAAAGTTTAATTTATTACCCATCTAA
Source organism: Brachypterus glaber (assembly GCA_958510825.1). Classification (NCBI taxonomy): domain Eukaryota; kingdom Metazoa; phylum Arthropoda; class Insecta; order Coleoptera; family Kateretidae; genus Brachypterus; species Brachypterus glaber. Next base: position 4,222,545 of record OY294044.1, on the reverse strand, counting down.
GCATAACGATTAATGTAATTCTCATTTTCTTAAAAGCCCGAGTGTCTCTGTTAGGGTGAAGCATGGAATATAATAAAAGCTACACAGGCCCACAAAATAAAAAAAGTGGTCTGTGCTGGGGTTGAGACCCACCTACTCTTATGTATTTTGGGATGCTAAACACGAATCTGTCATAAAAAAGGCACTTCATGGGCTCATTTCTTTGCTACACTCAAAAAAGACCATCTTAAAATACATAAGAATAGGTGGGTCTAAACCCCAGCACAGACCACTCTTTTTTTCGTGGCCACAGACAGTTTTTCCGGTGTAGAAAAAAAATGAGCCCATGAAGTGCCTTTTTTTATGACAGATTTGTGTTCAGCATCCCAAAATAGATAAGAATAGGTGGGTCTCAACCCCGACACAGACGACTATTTTTTTTGTGAGCCATGCTGTTTTTTCAGTGTAGAAAAAAAAATGAGCAAATGAAGTGCCTTTTTTATGACAGATTCGTGTTCAGCATCCCAAAATACATAAGAATAAGTGGATCTCAACCCCAGCACAGACCACTTTTTTTTTGTGGGCCCAGACAGTTTTTTTAGTGTAGAAACAAAATAAGCCCACGAAGTGACTTTTTATGACAGATTCGTATTCAGCATCCCAAAATACATAAGAATAGTTAGGTCTCAACCCCAGCACAGCCCACTTTTTTTCTTTTGTGGGCCTGTGTTATCAATCATCTAGTAACCATCAAGTTATTAGTCCCAAGACTTGTTTGAGGCAGCTAATCTATCAAAAAAATCTTAATAATAGTATATTGTTTTACTAAGAGGAAAGTGAAGCTTTTTTTACTAGTCTGTAGAATTTACGCGAAGCGGAGTCCGAAAACTACAGACGAGTAAAAAATCACTTTTCCTTTGAGTGAAACATACTATTTTTTCTTCAAGCATCCTATATATATTTTTTTAAATATTAATTTTTGAACTTAATTTATTCAGTAATAAAGTATGTTTTTTTATTAAAATAGGCCAATAAAACTCTTTCGAAATAAACTTAAACCCTCCTTAGGTCATTTTAAATTTTTTTCGTAGCCTAAATCGTACACTTTTCGCGATTTCGATGGTAACTTGCAATTTCGGAGAGATTTGTAGGTGTATAAACCATATATTCTTCTTCAATCATTATTAATCAATTTCTCACAAGGTTTTTGCACAGAATCTCGAGTCAACCACCTGTTTACATAATAAACAAACAAGTTTGAAGTATAAATGTCATCAAAGTCAAAGAGTGCTACCGCCAGTGGTGGTTTTGCTAACTAACTTTTTTTACGGCGTACAATAATGAAACAATTTTTTTAATGTAAAAAAAAGATCACTTTTAACTAGTGTATTCAGTTATAAAATATGAATATTTTAGTATGCTTGAAGAAAAACAATATGTTGCCATTAAAAGTCCTAAAAATTGCCTTTGTTTATTCCACAGTAAGTTATAGTCAGTCATCGGCGAATTTCCAGTGCTCGCATAGGCGGGGCGTCGATTCTATAGTTGACGCGAGGTTTTAAATATTTACATTTTTATTTTCTTCGAAAAACACCGATATATTTACATATTTATAGTTAATATGTATATTCAATATTGTTGTGTGTAACAAATTAGTCGTCAAATGTTTCGATTTAGTGACCTTTATAAAAATTTCCCTCATAATTCGGCAAAATTATTCCGTAAGCCTATGTTTCTCTGTTTATTTTCAACGTTGATGAGTCATAACTGAATTTATTCCGATTAAAGGTTATAGTTCTCCGCCTTAAACAAAGTCTCCTGGACTTGGATGCTTAATTAAGTAGAATAGTACGAGATTAAAAAATAAACATAAACTGTTATCTACGATTTGGTAGTGAAGAAGGACCGGGTATTTGTTAGCCAAAAAATAATCATTAGCCTTGTGTTAGACCTAACTTACAGAAATTTCTGTAAAGAAACTTTCAAGGACAAACATTTGCTTACGTTACGTGCATATTTATTTTCAAGTTACTAACCTATGTTTTCAAACAAATAGCATTTTGCAAAAACCTTTTTTAATTTATGTTTTTGTCAGGTTTTCTTAATTTTTAACTGTTTTTGTTATTTTGTATTTTTTTATTGATTATTTTGTACTTTAAAAATCCTAGTGTTTGAAGCTAACTTCATAGACGTTAATAATGTGGCCACCCTAATTTACCACAACATAACGTCTTAACAAATTCACTTTCATTTAATTATCCTGGTACTTATATGCAAAGTAATTTTACATACATCCAAGGCGTCTTAGCTCCCGAGAATCTTTGAGGTAAACACAATCGTCATTAATGGTAAATACCATAGTACAGGGCGATTGAAACTTAAGTACTTAGAGTAGTATCGTAGAATAAATATATAGCTGTCCCTGGCTAAAAAAAAATATTTCTACTAAATAAATACGCTTTTATATCAAAAAGGACGTTTTATTTTAATAAAAGCAACCATTTATGCTTTGTTTTGTACTTTTGACATATAATCTGTATTATATTAAAAGAAACACCTAAGCAAATAATTTTTGTCAATGTTATCTTAGAAAAAAAAAATACCACCCAACATAGTTATGTTATTGATGTTATTGATTAGTTAATCAAAAACTGTCCCATTAGAATTGAGTCAGTTGTGTGACACCGCCATAGAGAAGGAAAGAGAACCATTAGTCCAGCCTGCGCAAGATTATTTTGTGACATAACGGGGCAGCGAAATGACGTAACGCAATATATCTGTCCTTGCGCAGTACGCATCTCTATCAGCTGTGAAATGCTGTCGGTCGTAAAACAATTCATCACCCCAGTATTCATTTGTCTTATCTCCAAAAATCCCCCAGTAAAAATCTTAAAATGTCCAAAAATAGAGATATGGCAAACCAATACTGGGGTGACGAATTATTAGTAGTTTGTTTATACTGTCAGTACTGTCAGATCGTCGTTTGTTTCTGTTCATTTTTCGACTACTGTGTTTTAATTGTTTTTTTGCTGCATTTGTTTATAACTTTAAACCTAACCTGTATTAATAAAAATCTGGGAAATTTAGTTTTTCAGTATATATTTAGTTTTAAGATAGTTGCCTAACGCGTTTTCGAAAATTGCTTTTTCATCATCAGGGCGATTGGCACTGAAAAATAAGGGCTAAATTAGGATTAACAAAATCAATAAGGGGGCTATTTTGAGGTTAACCTGTATTGTTGCTTTATTTAGTGCAATTTAGGGTCAATCCCTGGTGTACTCAAAGTAGGTGTACAAAATCCGGAAACTCAAACACACCTCGAAAAATTCCTATAAAATAATTTAAAAAAACTATTTCGACGTTTCTTCGTAGATAATTATTGTTTTTTGTTAAATTTTTTACAATTTTTATTTGACACACAAAACAAAGGTTAAAAAATACTCGTCAAAAACATTAATAGTAGTGCGCATGTGCAAGTTTATCTCAGATGCGCTAGGCACATTTATCACAGTATTCCGCAACGGCTTTGGAGGTCTTTCCTTGTCTACACTGTAAAAACGAATTGGTAAAATTTCCGAATGTATCGTGGGTAATTTTGTGGCCAGAACATATTCGGGAAAATTACAAAAAAGTTGTGAAAAGCAATTTACATAATAAATACTGTTTATTTATTTAAATAATAGTTATCTAAATTTTACAATTTGTAAATTGTAAATTTCCAGAATAAAAATTGGATTTTTTATAATTACAAAACATTTACAAAAATAAATTGAATTTTACACATTATATATTGTAAATTTCAGGAATAAAAATTAAAATTTTAGTTTTTTTTTAATGTAATATTACAATATATATTCCTTAAAAACTAGATACAAATTTTGTAAAATTCACTAGTGAATTTACCTTGTAAATTTACAACTCGCTCGTTTGGTGCAATAATGGATTAGTTTACACCATAGGTACTATGTTTTAAGTCCAGATACTTTTTGTCTACCTATCTCTGTGTACAAAATCCTGTAAACAGAGATACGTAGAAAAAAAGTACCTGGACTTAAAATATTGTACCTATGGTGTAAACTAAGCTAATGTCACAACTCAAAACCTTTCTATTTTTTAGTTGTTAGCACAGTAAAAAGGTAAAATACCAACGTTACTGTACGAATAATTTAAAAATAAATATTATTTATTTTTTAAATTGTAACACAGTTGCATCAAATGGGCCAAGTGTTGCATTTAAAATTAAAAATTGAATAATGTATAATATATAATATTTTAAATAAAACAAACAATAAATTTTTTATTAAACTTTTAATAAACACAAAAAGTCGAAGTTATTTTATATTTATATATTAACTTACCAAACGGATGGGCCAAATCAGTTTAATAAATTTTGCACCAAACACGTATATCATTGATATATATATATATATATATATATATATATATATATATATATATATATTACAAACTAAGCACAACTTTAAAGAAATATTTAAGCTTTAGGCTAATAACTTGTACCTAGTATTGCAAGAACTATATCTATATAAAAGAACTATATTAGATTTATCTGTATAAAACAAAATGTTATTTTCTTAATGACTATACGTAAATACATCTATACAGATATTATCTTATATATTGAGCATACGACAATTCACTGCACATAATTTTCACGATTAAACAAGTTATAATACTCAAAAACAGCAGAGCGTCGACATGTGTACCTGTCTAAATGTTATTTAATAGTCGATTAAATCAATCATGGATGCCGCGCATGCCCAGAGTGTTGGGATATTAGATTCCGAAATATATTTGGTAAAATCACAAAATTCCGTAGGAATATTGCCAAATTACGTTATACTTTTACAAAACATAATTTGTGATTTTAAATTAGAAAAAGACATTTTGAAATTACAAGATTCATATTTAAAAATTACAAAATTAATTAATGATATCACAAAATTAATTAGTGATATTACAGTTTTTGTGTAAAATTCCAAAAAAAGGTAAAAATATAATAAATCTGTAAAAATTCAAAATAAGTTGGGTATTTTTCACAGAACCAATATTGTAATTTTCAGTACCTTTTTATCAGTGTATGGACACCGCTTGTTAGTTCCAATATAAATTTACAAAAGGCATCTAGCGCATGTGCAAAGCTTTTAATAAACGCGTAATAATTAACGAACTATAAATAAAGTTTTAATTTTAGTTAAAAAAGTCAAAATATGACAAATGTCAAAATGTGTCATTTCGAGGTAATTGAAACAAAGACACCTGTAACAATAAAAAGGTGTAGAGAAATTAATTTGGAAAAGGCGTTTTTGTTGAAAACGTGTAGAGAAGTTAAAAAGAGTTTTTTCCAAATTAACTTTTATTCAGTTTTTCGTTATTTTTTAATTATTTTAACGATTTATCAAGAATTTTATTAAAAATTCTTTATTTAGGCAAAATTTTCAAACTTTGGTAAGATATTGACTAATAATAGTTTTTAGGTAAAGAAGATATAGCAGATAAGTATTATTTTAAACGCAATACCTTATCAGCACATCTAGAAATAGGTGCGCCTGATAAGAACATTTTAATTTTATTTTCTGTTTTAGATTTTTTATTGATATAAATAGTCATTGAGGCGAAATGGCTCAAATTAATAATACTGTAAATATATACACGGTGTATTTGAAATAGCGTCGGAAATTTTAACAGGTGATTCTACATGATAAAATATGACAAAAAGTTTCTATAAACATATGTCTAAAAATGCGTCATAAGGGAGCTACGCCCCTTTGAAGTGGCTAAAAAAATCGGTTTTTATTTAATATCTCAGGAACCCTTTGAGATATATCAACGAGGTTTTTTACGTCAACTAATCCTACCAAGGCCCGTTTTTATGTGTTATTTTCATGTACTTATTTCAACCAGGGGTGTGCGAAACGGAGGGGGATTATCAGTTTTTTGTCCCAAACTTTTTTCTGTGTAACTTTTTTGCAATTTTATTTTTGAAATATGATTTCTCAGGTCAAAATACATAAAAAAGGTACTCTTGTTGTAATACTCTTGGATTAACCGTTTTCGAGAAAAATTAATTTGAAGGTGAAATTCCACGGTTCGAGGACGAAAAATTAAATACTAAAATGTTGAAAACCAAAATTTTAGTGATGCAGGGCGAATGTACATTAAAAACTAAGAAAAAAACCTCATATACAGGTACTTCCAAAAATCAATCCTAATGGAGCTATGGTCTCCTAAATATGCACCATTTTTAAAGGGCTATGGTAGCTTTAAAAGCGTTTTTTCGACCTACATGTATGGAAACTTTTTTTCTTAGCTTTTGATGTAGAATAACATTGCATCATTAAAATTTTGGTTTTCGACATTTTAGTATTTAATTTTTCGTCCTCGAACCGTAAAATGTCACCTTCAAATGAACTTTTCTCGAAAACGGTTAATCCTACAGTATTACAACAAGAGTACCTTTTTTATGTATTTTGACCTGAGCAATCATATTTCAAAAATAAAATTGCAAAAAAGTTACACAGAAAAAAGTTTGGGACAAAAAACTGATCAGGCCCCCCGTTTCGCACACCCCTGGTTTAAATAAGTACGTGAAAATGACATACAAAGATGGGCCTTATTAGGATTAATTCACGTGCAAAACCTCGTTAACATATCTCAAAGGGTTCCTGAGTTATTAAATAAAAACCGATTTTTTTAGCCAATTTCAAAGAGGCGTAGCTCCCTTATGACGCATTTTTAGACTTATGTTTATGGGAACTTTTTGTCATATTTTATCATGTAGAATCACCTGTTAAAATTTCCTACCCTATTTCAAATACACCCTGTATACGCCTTAAATAAATTATAGAATCTATACCTATAACTATAGGTTTATCATATCAAACAATTATTGGGTAAAATTGTTACTTATTAGTTTACAAGCACCAATCCAAAATATCCATAATCCATGTCCATGGGCAATATACAGAAACCTCAAACAATCTATTAAGTCATCTTTGAGCAGATTGCTTCTTCAAAGCCCTTTGAAAATAAATTTATAAAATATTACTTTGAGATGAAAACAATCAGTCTAAAGATCCCATAAAGGTTTTAATACAGGATGATTCTTAGATTGCTTTCCCATTTTGAAAACTTTGAAAATTTCGGAAAGCCTTGTATTCGTGCAAAAATTTTCAATTTTTTTGCGTATTTTTGCATTTTGTGAAGTTTTATGTCGAAATAAATCAATTTCAAGCAAAAAAAAATTGTCGGGAGGTCGATCGGTAGATGGTTCTGTCCGGGATACTTGTAAGCACGATAACTTAAAAACGCTTTAAGCTAGAGACTTGAAATTTGGCATACAGGTGTTTTACCAAAAGTTCTCGCTCGGTATTGTTTTTGGTGAACATTGGGGTGCGGCAAAGGGTGGAAATGGGGAAAAATACACTCCACCCCCGCAGGGGTAAGGGGGTAAATCTGAGTGGTGAGGAATAGTTTTCGTGAAAATTGGTATATTGGGGTTTTTGAGGTTGCTGAAAGTGAATCTGATTATAAAAAATTCTAACTCCACCCCCGAGGGGGTGGGGGTAGTTTTCGTGAAAATTGGTATATTGGGGTTTTTCAGGTTGCTGAAAGTGAATCTGATAATAACAAAATTCTTACTCCACCCCCTGAGGGGCAGTTTTCTTGAAAATTTATATATTGGGGTTTGTGAGGTCACTAAAACTGAATCTTATAATAAATTTTTTCTAATTTCACCCCCTGAGGGGTGGCGCGTAGTTTTTGTGAAAATTGGTATATTGGGGTTTTTAAGGTTGCTGAAAGAGAATCCGACAATAAAAAAATCTAACTTCGTGAAAACTGGTATATTTTTAAGGTAAAGGTAAATCTGATAATAAAAAATCCATTTACGCGCGCAGGTGAAAAATGGGAAAGCTCTTTTACTGGACAGTGTATTTAATTTCGTATCATGAATGACTTTTATTTAATTTATAGTTTTTATTTAGTTATAAACAATATAAACATAATACAAACTAATAGTTTTATATAATAACTTTTTAGTTTTAGCAAAGAGGTTTTGCACGTTAGCTAATCTCAATAAAGCCTGTCATGTCATTTTCGTGTAGTTAGTTATACATGATGTATCACTTTTGTGCCCCAAAGTTTATTCGATGTAAGTTTTATGTAGTTGTATTATTCATCAGGTAAAAATTCATACGAAAGGAACTTTTTTATTCGCTTGTATTTCAAAGTGATATTTTTCGGTTAGAAATGTCAAGTTAAAACTGACACTTTTGTTAAGAGTTTGTCTTTTGTTCGTCCCTTATGGAAAATTGCATAGCAGTTGTGTTTGTCTTTTATTTTACGTTGGTGGGATGCAGCCCGCAAAAGTACTTTTGCAGTCCCTTATGGAAAATAGTCAGATAACTGACAGAACCAAATTAAAACTAATTTTACTTATTATTTTTACCTTTTTTTGTTAAAAATATCAAGCGAATAAAAAATATCGTATGATGCACGCACGAGAATCTATATCTATATCTCTGTCTTACGCGGTTGTGAATCTCGGCTCACGCCTCTCCGCATGCGACCGAGAAATATTATTTCTCGTCCTTGGATCATAATATACCAAATCTTCAGATTTTTTTATAATTTTATAACAATTTTAGGCATTTTATGACAAACTTTATGACAAAATATTTGAACAAAAAAGCGCAAATCTTCCATTTTAAATCATTATTCTACAGCACTTATCTTTAGCCAGGGCCAGATCGAGCGAGTCGAAGTACCGGGGAAACTTTTTCCCGGATCCCTATTTTTCCAATACATAATTTAGTTACGGCACTTGTAAATGGGGCTGAAGTGACGCCCCTCCTAAAAAATGGTCGTCAGTTCTTCATTAGCTAAGTTAGCGCCGCAAAGGAAATTTTTTAAGAACAAGTTTTTTTTTATTTAAGTAAGTTATACAATCTTAAATAAAAAAAACTGAAGGAAGACCAAGCAATGCAAGCAAAAAATCTTACAATTTTGATGGTCTATTTAATTTTAAAACAGTGTTGAAATTCAAAATTTTATAAAAATGCAAGATCACAAAAAACAAAAAAAAAACTTCTTTTCCAGGTTGCTCTAAATTAAACAGTATGAGTATTTTTATGAAATTTTATGACTTTTAAGACAGTAATTTTATTTAATGACAATTTTAGGACAAATTGGGTCATTTTATGACATTTTATGATTTTATGACAAGTGGGAGGCCTGTAACCGTTTAAAAAAAATTACCAATTTCCGTTACGAATACCAAAAATGCCCCCTAACCGCATCAAAAAGTAGGTAAGTTAAGGGAAATTTTGAATAGTTAGAAAATATTTATCAAAAAGGCGATAAGCTTGATTTGTTTTGATCATCATTGTTTTTTTTTTTTTGGAAAAAAGTTAGTAATTCTTAAATTGAAAAGGTGCAAAATTATCCTTTATCACACCAAAAAAAATCCACACCCTTATTTTTACAAAAACAATCCCAACCTAGAACTAATTAGCTTTGGTTCAAATTTAAATCTTCATCTGAAAGCCTTCTTGAGTTATTGGCAGCAAAAGGTATAATAACCAGTAGTCGGCGAATTTCCAGTACTCACATAGGCGCCGCGTCGACTCTAGCGTTGAGGCGAGGTTTTAAATATTTACATTTTTATTTCTTTTTATCTTGATTTTTTTAATGATTCCCTTTAAACGTGTAAGGTGGGAAAAAAGTTATCGATAAAAATCGAATGTCGGTTTTTTTTTTGAAAAAACCGATATATATATACATATAGTTAATATGTATAGTCAATATTGTTGTGGGTAACAAATAAGTCGTCAAATGTTTCGATTTAGAGACCTTTATAAAAATTTCCCTCATAATTCGGCAAGATTATTCCGTAAGCCTATGTTTCTGTGTTTATTTTCAACGTCGATGAGTAATAACTGAGTTTACGCCGACTACTGATAACTATTTGTCAAAACTGCTTTCTCCAAAATAATGAATTAGTCTGTCTTAATTATTTAAAGAAATGGTTTAATCCGAGTTTTTCACTTTAAATGTAAATAAATTTTATACCAAAGCTTTTATTATCAAAGCTAACAAATAAAATCTGCATAAATAATATTTGAAAAAGAAAATCCTGCCTTAAGACCGCTTATCCTTTGTTCTTTCATCTTATTTCTAGCCAATTAACCGTCGAAGAGGCACTAGGTTTGGCTTTATGAGACCAATCTACACGAAAAAAAATCCTTAAATTACTTAATCCACATGCTCTTCAGTCTGAAGAATTCAGACGACCGTGAAATTGTCGTATAGAGGATAATAGTAAACAAGCCGTGAAGATATGTATTGCTACGCATTCTATTATATATTATTCACAGTAAATGGTATATTGCATATTCCAAAATATTAAAAAAAATATATTAAAAAAAACTCACGTACAGAAATTTGAGGGTATACTAAAAATCCTCTGGAAAATAGGAAAAAAAATTCAAAAAAAATCCATCTTTAATACTAATTAAAAAGGAAGCTATTTAATCTGACCAATCCTGTTGCTGATGTTAAATTACTTACAAATTAGTTTTTCCCTACTTATTAGTAACTATGGTTGCATTTTAATTGTTGACGCGTGCATCGTTTGTGACTTTCAACTTTAGAATCTTTTTAGATTATTATATTTTGGCAAAACCGACAGAGGCTATCAAATATTCTATTTTTATAGGGTCACTCCATCCGGCAGTGTTTTTTTGACAATAATAAATATTTATGTCACATTAATCACAATGGCAACCTACAGAATATGTACCTGCAATAATTAAATTTGCTTCCATAGCTACAAATTCAACTTTTAAAGGTAATTTAACATCAGCAATAGTATTGGTCCACTTAAAGCGTTCTTATTTTTGAATTGAACGATGATGGATTTTTGTTGACATTTTTTTTCATATTTTCCAGAGGGTTTTTAATATACTTTCAAATTTCTGTACGCGAGTTCTGGAACAGGCTGTATGTTTAAAACCAAAATTTCAATTTTTCTTTACATGTAGGTCGAAAAGTCGCTTTAAAACTACTACAGTAGCCATATATGGGTATTTATATATGGTGTATTTTTAGGAGAGCATAGCTCCCTTAGGATTGATTTCTGGAAGTACCTGTATGAGTTTTTTTTCTTAGTTTTTGATTGCATCATTGAAATTTCGGTTTTCAACATTTCAGTAATTAATATTTCGTCCTCGAATCGTGAAATTTTTACTGGTAATAGAACAAGAGTACTTTTTTCATATATTTTGACCTGAGTAATCATATGCTAACAATAAAATTACAAAAAAAGTTTGGGACGAAAACTAAAAAGGTCCCCTAGTTAAAATAAGTACATGAAGATGGGCCTTAATAAGATCAGTTTACATTTAAAACTTCGTTGCTAAATGTGAAAATATTCCTATTAGTTAATAACAAACCGAATTTTTTAGCCACTTCCAAAGGACCCTTACGACGCATTTTTAGATATGTTTATAGGAAAATTTTTACATATTGTACTATGTAGAATCACCCCTTAAAATCAATGATCCTATTTCTGACTAACCCTGTATAGGTGGTGCCTATACAAGGATTAAAACCTTCTAATTATAACATTTTGTAGTAACTTAATAATTTCCTGAAAATTAGTGCAGTGAATACTACGCCAGAGCAACGCTTTGACAAAATTTATTATAGAAGCGTGTAAACTTACAATGAAAGTTCAGTTTCACACGATTCTATAATTGTTATAACAGTCTTTTACATTTAGAAAGTCCAAGTAAATAATAAAATTTATCCAATACATACAGATAATAAGACAATTACCAGCTTTATTTTAAATAGATAAACTCAATAATAACCCCCGCGTGGCTTTTACTTTATTGAGTGGATAATTATTTGTTTTACCCACTCAACTGTCACTTGTCAAATTATTTTCTTGTAAATGTCATTAAAATTTTTAATAAAAATATGAATTCCTAAGCTATTTATTGGATAAAACCTTGTATGGCACTCATGGGTAAACCGATATTGCCCACTAGTACCATAAATAACTATTTCAATAGTAATCATTAGTGTGAAAATTAACCTTACATTACAAACTCTGTCAAATAACACAGTTTTACTTTATCACCCTTTTCGTTGCCAACCAAAAATATATACAGCGTTATGATTTATTTTAAATCTGTCTAAAACTGTAACAAGAGCAGCAATGTTGATTTTAATTATTTATAATAGCGTCGGCTTACAAGTAAAAGGCACTAAGTCACTTTTTTGCAAAAATGGGATTTTAAGGGTACTGTAATTAATTTTTGATGATCTATGTACAGGTAAACCGAACTAACTTCTAGGTGGACTGCCAAGAGATTTCCCACTATACAAAACGCACCAGTTTGATTTTGAATAAAATTTTATCTGGCAATAGGCACTAAGTCACTTAATGCACTTAGTGCGTTTTACTTGTAGATTATTTCAAATTTTTCTGCACTAAGCGACTGAGTGTTTGTTTGGCGAAACGTGCATTTTTGTAACAATTATTACAAAAATTAAAAAACAACAGTGTAAGTTAAATTTGTCAATATCTCAAAACCATGTTTTTGGACTTAGTGCTCTTTACTTGTAAGCCGACGATATAATACTACAGTATCTAAGAAAGAAACTTTTAATTTTATACAAAAACAAAGTAATATTACCATATTTTTAAAGTATTTTTACCATATTATTAACCCATTTTGGGCCATCAGACCCATAGGCACATCATTTATATAAAAACTACATTATTTAACTTGAAATTTCATGTCCGGCTTTAAAACTATAGTTTTGCTTGCTTTACATACCATAGTGTTAAATTCACTTACTTATGGGAGAGTTAGCTCAGCGGTCTAAGGCATCGATATAGCATTGACACTGAGCCAATGATCGTGCGTTCAAATCTCACAGGCGCCGATTGCCTTTTTCAGTTAATTAATAATTGAAATTTGGCGAAGGCGTACTCCCTAGATATATTGGTTCGAAAGTCAATTAAAGCCGGTGGTTCCCTCTACTACTAGCCCACACAAGTCCTGGACTTAGGGGATGCTTAATTAAGTAGAATAGTACGAGGTTAAAAACAAACATATTAACATACAGTGCGGTCCAAAAGTCACCCCCCCCCTCTTAACTTTTGAACGAGTTGAGATATCAATTTCAAATTTAGAACTCCTAAATAAGACAACTTAAACTATCTTTAAGCATATGTTGGATACTTTTATCTCTTAAAATGTGGGCAGGGGGGCATGGGATTTTTTTTTAAATGGAAAGGGGGGTCTGTGATACATCATTTTAAAGACTTTAAAATTCTCTATATAACCATATATTTTTAAACATGTTTTTTAAGGTTTTGATTTTTCAGTTTTTTGTGATAAAAAAATAAGTTTTTTTTTTGTTAATTTTTATTTATGTCAACTAAAATTAGTTTAAAAGTATAATTTACTTTTTTTCATTATGAAATTAGGCATTTTTAAAAAATTGTTTGGATTTTTTAGAGAAATTTTGACAAAAATACCCATTTTCAACCCTATTTTAAACCCAAAAAAAAAAATGTTTAAAAAAATAAAAAATATACAGTTAAATGGACAATTTTATAAGCTTTAAAATGATGTATCATACGACCCACCTTTCCATTTAAAAAAATGTCGCCCCATGCCACCCTGCCCACATTTTAAAAGCTAAAAGTATCAAATATATGCTTAAAGATAGTTTAAGTTGTCTTATTTGAGAGTTCTAAATTTGAAGTCGATATCTAAACTCGTTCAAAAGTTAAGAGGGGGGGGTGACTTTTGCACCGCTCTGTATAATACCCATTGACGGACATGAAATGTTGTGCAGCGATGCTTCTTCAAGTTTATAGGTCTTTTTGCAAAAATACCTGAATCTGCTGGCAAACATTTCAATTTTTATTTACGTGTAAATATAGTTAACCATTAAGGTCATATATGTACCAAAAATGAAGTTAATAGGTACTGAATATGTTTTTATACGCAAATTATCAGTTTTAAACTTTTTTGGGGACCTAACATGTTTTAAGCCCTTGCTAGGTCTCTAGGTTTAGGTCCCAAAGTTGAGGACCGATAAAAGTAAAATTCTGGATTTGTCTTATACTTGTATGTAGGAATAAGAAATAGTTATTTATGGTACTAGTGGGTAACGTAAGATATTGCCTATGAGAAAATTAACCTGAGGCGTCAGCCAAGCAGGTTAATTTTCGAGAAAATCCAATAAATAGCTTACGAATTCATATTTTTATTAAAAATTTTAATGACATTTACAAGAAAATAATTTGACAAGTGACAGTTGAGTGGGTAAAATAAATAATTATCCACTCAATAAAGTAAAAGCCACGCGGGGGTTATTACTGAGTTTATCTATTTAAAATAAAGCTGGTAATTGTCTTATTATCTGTATGTATTGGATAAAAATATTATTTAACACGAAGGTGTATTGGAGATTTATAAACTATAGTTTTAAAGTCACGTCTTTTAATATTCAGTGACGGACATGAAATGTTGGGTGTTTTTAATAAAATTTAAAGTACAATGGACAGCAGTCCAATGCGTTAGGCAACATAAATTTAGGTCTTCAATACCAACCCAAAAATAAAATTCCCTAAAAATATTATATTTGGATTTTATCACAGTGCAACAAAAAATGTGCATGATATGCAAAATTATTAAAGAATACATAAAACAGCTTATTAAACACAAAAACAAGTACAAAATCTTCACACACAACGGGGTATTATCAATGACTGTCAAATTAAGGAGTAGGAAACTTTAGACCTACTGTACACATAGCTGTGTTATAAAAATTTAAAAAAAAATAGTTTTTTACTTAAAAAAAAAAACAAATATCTTATCTTCGTGTAATTTAAAATATAATCTAAAATGTTATTTTTACCTAAAATATGCATAATTTTATTTTAAAACAATAATAATTATACTTTTATCTCTTTCTGTAGAACTTCTCTCTTTATCTAATCTAAATAGGAGGCAGTCCATTGTGTAGGATAATGGCTCTCCATTTGTAACGAAATATACAGTTTTGAGTTTTACGGTGTATATATTCGGGCCATGCCGGGCTTATACGAATGTCTCCCCACTCCCCCTGACTATTGGAGTATTAGATAATATAGCTAATTCTAAGGTTGGCACGTAGGTTACATATTACCAAAGCCCTCTTACTTAACACATGATGTGTAAAGCAAGTAGGCTTTGGTACTTTATTGATTGGAAGCAACACTGTAAAAAGAAAAACTAAATATTCAATTACAAATAGATAGGAAGTTATTATCCTATACAATTATACTTTAATTAAAAAAAAAAAACACAAAATTTTTCGTCCGTCACAAAATATTAAATACGTGACATGTCTACGTGTACGGTTCTATAGTTTTGTTTATTGTTCGTAATTGTTTATTTAAATAATATTTATCCAATACATACAGATAATAAGACAATTACCAGCTTTATTTTAAATAGATAAACTCAATAATAACCCCTGCGTGGATTTTACTTTATTGAGTGCATAATTATTTATTTTACCCACTGAACTGTCACTTGTCAAATTATTTTCTTGTAAATGTCATTAAAATTTTTAATAAAAATATGAATTCCTAAGCTATTTATTGGATAAAACCTTGTATGGCACTCATGGGTAAACCGATATTGCTCTCTCAAAAAATTAACCTGCTTGGCTGACGCCTCGCAGGTTAATTTTTCATGGGGAATATCTTACTTTACCCACTAGTGCCATAAATAACTAAATGTAGTGTTTTAAGTATTCTAAGCTTGATAAAGTCTTAATTAAAGACGAAACGTCGCTAGTGCATAAAACTTAGTGTTTTTATTTAAAGTCCTAGTCCCGATATTTGTTTATTAAAAATATAAAAGTTGGTTTGACATATTATAAATCGTAAAAAAATAATCTTCCTAATTACACATGATTCTTCTAATTATCCAGAAAAATTCACAGTTTTCATTCAAATTTGCTGTCAAACGAAATAATTACTCCAGGGGCAAATTTTCATGAAAACAGCGTATTTTTCCCGCATAATTATCAGCCTCTTGTGTAATTATATATGAGAATTTTATAAAAAAAATTAAAATTTTAAGACGATATGTCAGATACCAAGAATAAATAATAACAAAAAGTGACAAAAATCTGAATTTTTGCCACTGATAATTTTGAATACTAGGTATATTAAAATTATTTAAAAAAAAAAGTCGGCGACTTTTTTTAATGTCCGATTTTGCTAAAATTTGGATTTTATGTCATTATATAACGTTATATAATTATATAACGTTATAATTATAATCATGGATAATCATAGTCAAAATCAAATTTCCTAAACTTAAAATGTCGAATTAAGAATAGCGAATAAATTTTTTCATTGTTGTCAAAAAAATAAATTGAGGATCATTTTATCTTTTTATTTTCAAACATGGATATGGTTTCAGCAACCTGGGGAACCCCCTAAATGCTTTTTATATCAAAGTTGATTAAAATTCCTGAACTTTTCAGAACGTATTGGATCCGCCATTTTGAATTTTTAATTTTTAATTCTAGATTCGGTTTCAGCTATCCTTAACAAAACAAGATTTTCTTTCCAAATACTAGAAAAAAAAATATCAGTTAATTTGAAAACAAAAAACAATATATTGTGTCCATTAGTGAAGAACATTTCTTTTTATTACTTCTTCTTATTTCTTTCCAATTTATTAAATTGTGATTACTATTATTATTGATAACACTAACCGACAAGGTTTTTATATAATTAAGTAATGAAAAAATCTTGCTATTAAGAACACTTTAATATTTGTTAATACTTTGGAATCTGTACACTTTTCTGAAAAATTGATACCACATAAGTGACGTTTCAAATGTCAAATTTTATCTTAAAAGCGTGTAAACTTACAATGAAAGTTCAGTTTCACACGATTCTATAATTGTTAGAAAGTCCAAGTAAATAATAATATTTATCCAATACATACAGATAATAAGACAATTACCAGCTTTATTTTAAATAGATAAACTCAATAATAACCCCTGCGTGGATTTTACTTTATTGAGTGCATAATTATTTATTTTACCCACTGAACTGTCACTTGTCAAATTATTTTCTTGTAAATGTCATTAAAATTTTTAATAAAAATATGAATTCCTAAGCTATTTATTGGATAAAACCTTGTATGGCACTCATGCGTAAACCGATATTGCTCTCTCAAAAAATTAACCTGCTTGGCTGACGCCTCGCAGGTTAATTTTTTCATGGGGAATATCTTACTTTACCCACTAGTGCCATAAATAACTAAATGTAGTGTTTTAAGTATTCTAAGCTTGATAAAGTCTTAATTAAAGACGAAACGTCGCTAGTGCAAAACTTAGTGTTTTTATTTAAAGTCCTAGTCCCGATATTTGTTTATTAAAAATATAAAAGTTGGTTTGACATATTATAAATCGTAAAAAAAGAATCTTCCGAATTACACATGAGTCTTCAAATTATCCAGAAAAATTCACAGTTTTCATTCAAATTTGCTGTCAAACGAAATAATTACTCCAGGGGCGACGCCCCGGTCGTAATTATTTCCATACAGCAAATTTTCATGAAAACGGCGAATTTTTCCCGCATAATTCTCAGACTCTTGTGAAATTATATATGACAATTTTACAAAAAAATTTAAAATTTTAAGACGATATGACAGATACCAAGAATAATAAATAACAAATAGTGACAAAAATCCTAATTTTTGACACTGATAATTTTAAATACTAGGTATATTAAAAATATTTAAAAAAAAAGGTCGGCGACATTAGTACTTTTTTTAATGTCCGATTTTGCTAAAATTTGGATTTTATGTCATTATATAACGTTATATAATTATATAACGTTATAATTATAATCATGGATAATCATAGTCAAAATCAAATTTCCTAAACTTAAAATGTCGAATTAAGAATAGCGAATAAATTTTTTCATTGTTGTCAAAAAAATAAATTGAGGATCATTTTATCTTTTTATTTTCAAACATGGATATGGTTTCAGCAACCTGGGGAACCCCCTAAATGCTTTTTATATCAAAGTTGATTAAAATTCCTGAACTTTTCAGAACGTATTGGATCCGCCATTTTGAATTTTTAATTTTTAATTCTAGATTCGGTTTCAGCTATCCTTAACAAAACAAGATTTTCTTTCCAAATACTAGAAAAAAAAATATCAGTTAATTTGAAAACAAAAAACAATATATTGTGTCCATTAGTGAAGAACATTTCTTTTTATTACTTCTTCTTATTTCTTTCCAATTTATTAAATTGTGATTACTATTATTATTGATAACACTAACCGACAAGGTTTTTATATAATTAAGTAATGAAAAAATCTTGCTATTAAGAACACTTTAATATTTGTTAATACTTTGGAATCTGTACACTTTTCTGAAAAATTGATACCACATAAGTGACGTTTCAAATGTCAAATTTTATCTTAATTTTGTTTTAATTTTTTAACTAGTTGCGCTATGACATTTTTAATAAACTCTAACGGACACCAGAAATGCTAAAATAAATTATTCTCTTAACTTGTATAATTCTTTAAATTATAAGGTTTTAGGCGATTCTTGAATTTGGTGCCCATGTACACCCCTGGTACCATGGTACCAAGGTTATTTTTAAAAATT
Organism: Brachypterus glaber; assembly: GCA_958510825.1. Taxonomy (NCBI): domain Eukaryota; kingdom Metazoa; phylum Arthropoda; class Insecta; order Coleoptera; family Kateretidae; genus Brachypterus; species Brachypterus glaber. The sequence continues at coordinate 4,203,826 of OY294044.1, read as the reverse complement.
CAATAATTTGTTAAAGTATAAGGAATCAGTATTATATATTACATTACATGTTGGTTTAACCTCTTACTGTTCTATTTAATTAAGCATCCCCCCAATTCCAGGACTTGTGTGGGCTAGTAGTAGAGGGAACCACCGGCTTATACTGACTTTCAAACCAGTTTTTATAGGGAGTGTCCACTTCACTTACGCCTTCGTCAAATTTCAATTATTAATTAACTGAAAAAGGCAAATCGGCGCCAGTGAGAATCGAACTCACGCTATTGGCCAGTAGACTTGTCATGTACAGACGCGGTAGACCAATACACCAATCCTCCCATATGGTTATATTCTTATTATTTTTCTTTTAATTAATAGGATCTATACAAAAAACTGATCTAGCATAATTCCTATGTTTTATAGAAAAAATAGGTTATGAGACTCGCGCGCTGCAGCGTATTATATCTGACCTAAAAACACCAACAGGCAAAACTGTTAGATCAACGTTATTATTGTTTAAAGTTATTATTTATAGCCATATTAGTGTGACAGTTAGTGATAAAATATCTATCTAAATCTAATATTGTCATAAACAGTTTAGCCCCAATCTACAATCTACACATGGTGCTTACGAACAGGACACAATATGGCGGATTATGACCATCACATGCCTAGATTAATTGCATAATGCATAAACAAGATTTTTTTTATTTATAAATATTACATTTGAATCCTTGAGTTTTAAAACGGGGTCATGTCACATTTTTAGTCAAATTGAGTTAGGGCATATCCACAGGCTCGTATAACAACATAGTACACGGAAAGAAATTAGTGGGCTCTGCGCTATACATTATAAGATATTTGGTAACAGTGGCAAATTATAGTGATTTAAGCTATAGATTATAAGGGACACAATAACTAATAATGTTAAAAATAAATTGGAAACGATTATATATATTACAGACACGATTATATTTATTACAGGCACTATTATAAATTTACAGAAATTTTATTATATTATAAAAATTATTAGCACGGACAATAATTAAATCTATTTAAGCTATAAATGCCATACTATTTGTTATATTTTATTATTCACTAAACAATTAAAGTATTTCATATAAATTTTTACACTGACTGCCATAATTGTAAGAGAAAGCCTTGTATTTATATAATAAGCGATTATAATTTGCTTGGTATGTGTGTTATAGCGCTCCTAGCTATAATTTTTTTTTTCCGTGTAGGACACAAAAAATTATTATTGTTAAGTTTTAAAGGGGGTTACGTCCTTAGGGCTAAAGTAGCGCAAAAAAGCGACTTATTATACTATTCACAGTGCCTGCGCTAGAACAGTATTATACGGTAGTTTCGAATTTTAAACATTTTTCAAAAATCGTCCTAGACAAAAAATTCTTGGATATAAATTATAAACACGATAACCCAAGAACGAATAATCCCATCGACCTGAAATTTTCAGGAAAAATCAAGTTCTACACACAGTGCGACCCTGTTATGTTTAGGTTTTTTGGAATGACCACACAAATTTTCCTTTAGTTGTTATATACCGCTTGTCAAAAATTTTGTGAAAAAATTGGAAATGATCTCCCGGCAGTAGTTTACATAACATACGTATGTTATGTGAAGTACTACCGTGAAACCATTCCCTATTTTTTTCAAAATTTTGGGATCGTGCTGAGGGGTAGGTTTCAAGCAACAAATCTCGATGCGGTATTTCTCTGTTTTGTTTGACGAAAAATTTTTTTTACTGATTTCGACGTAGAAAGGTCTAAAACGTCGAGAAATGTGAAAAAACATGGTCATAGATTTCAATACATCGGCACTCTTAATAGTACTAAGTGCCGATGTAACAAATGGACATGGGTTGATGGTAACAGAACACTCCTGTTAGTTTTTCCTCGGGTGATTTGTGCAAGGGGTGTCGGCTATCTTGAATTTTAAGGGTGAATGCGGTTATCTTCCTAAATATGTATCTTTTGATAAAAATGCATATGCATAACTTTGATAAGGAGCAAATTTCCAACAATTTTTGTTAAAATATTTTTTTTATTTTAATAATAACAATCGAGTTATATTCAAAAATAGCCATTTTGGGGGTAAAATTGTTTTTTTCGATTTTTTAGCCAAATTATTCCTCGGCGGATAAAAGTGTTTAGGGAACGTTCAAGTATTACGTAACGCAAATTGTACCAAAATTCATACACTTCATACCCTGGTTCCCGCGTTATTAAAGGCTGTAGAGATTTTATATTTTGACTACCCCCCTAATACACCCCCTATTTGGGGGGTAGCCAAAACATTAAATCTCTACAGCCTTTTATAACGCGAGAAACGGGGTATGAAGCGTATGAATTTTGATACAATTTGCGTTACGTAACATTTGAATGTTCCCTTATGAGCAAACTTGACTTTAAGGTCACAACAAGGCCGTTTGTTAATAAAAAATTATGAAAAAATTGTGTTTCTTCCCTATTTATTCTAAATCACTGTCCTGTGTAAAACGCATTTTTATTTAGTTCGAATGGGCTTTAAAAAAAATTAAATCTGAAAAAAATATTTTTTTTACAAAAACCGGCTGTGCGCTACCTCTAAATTAGTTTTTCCTTAATTATGAAAAAATAGGTTGTTGGGGGTAAGACTTTTAAAATTCAAAAGATAGTCGAAACTTTGGACACCCTGCCCCACAGTAGGGGCTCTTTATGGCTGGAGTCGACAATTTGGACTTCAAATCATCGCATAATTCAGGCTAAATATAAGTTCCAAGTTAAGGCCTATCCAGAAGCTTACATAAGAACATAAAACATAAGAATGCGATGCAGTGATTGGCTTACAAGATACATGGCGGCATATCAAGCCAATCACGGCATCGCATTCTTATGTACGATGTTGTTATGCGAGCCTGTGGATATGCCCTTAATGCTTTAGCTAAATTATTTTTGCACGAAATTTTAAAATTGATAATAAAATGAGCTTTTATGATTTGGACTTTAAATAACAGGTAAATGTCAGTACAATCATAACATAATTAAATTTTTATTGGCAAGAGTTATAGTTTATTTATTCCTTCCATAAGGAAACATATAATAACTTGCATTAAAATTTTAATATTTTTATAACATAATCATTTGCGAATAGAACTAGCATCTGTGTCAAGAATTCCCTTGCGCCTTTACAATCACGCTGAAAAAACTCTGGAAACATTCTAATAACATTTTGTAATCATGCTGTTACCAGAGTATTTCCAGAGTGTATTTGTGCCCTTTATCCATAACGTTCCCAGAGTAAAATCAGAGCGTTTTCAGAGTGTTTTCGTTTGGACTTTTTTTTTTTTTTTTTGAAAAAAAAAAAAGTCCAAACGAAAACACTCTGAAAACGCTCTGATTTAAAAAAAAAAAAAAAAAATAAAAAAATAAAAAAATAAAAGTCCAAACCCACTTTGGATCTACTGTGAATCAAGCCTGGAACCACTCTGATTCAACTCTGACAAAATGGCACAAAACCACTCTGGAAACACGTTGGCAGCAGAATGTTTTCACTCTGACTCTGTTTCCAGAGTGTTTCCAGAGTAAGTTGAAGGTCGCAAGGGTTATAATGGCGGTTATTTTCTACAGTGCTGCCAAGTATGAGTAATTAAAAAAATTAATTGGCCCTCAGGCCTCATTTTGAATAGGTTGTAAGTTTGGCGACCTGAGTTTTAATTTTTTTATCTGAAACTATTTTTTTTATTTTCTGGTTATTCCTCGCTGCCATCTATCGGCAACGTCGCAAAGATTCTTCATCAATGAAATGAAATAATTATGAATGGGCATACTTAAAGTTGCTTCCTATCTGTTGTTCGAATCCTTACTACTAGTAAATAAAAAGACAATGCTATGCAATGCTTCTTTATATTTTGCATCGGCACTTAGTGCTACTAAGAGTGCCGATGTATTGAAATCTTCGCCGAAAAGTTTTTTCTCGACGTTTTAGACCATTCCGAGTCGAAATCAGTAAAAAAAAATTTTGCTTCCGTCTGTCTGTCTGTCTGTCTGTCTGTCTGTCTGTCTGTCTGTCTGTCTGTCTGTCTGGGTGTAAACTCTCTAACTCCATTTCTACATGAGATATCGACTTGCCGTTTTTTGCATATTGTTTTTTATCGTATTCAGAAGAACTGATTAGATTTTGGGGGTAAACGATTGGGGGTAAGGAGGTAAAAATAGGGTAAAACTCCTATTTTTAGCGTTTTTTGTTTATAATTAAGGCACTTATTATTGGTTTGGTTAATACGAGGGGTAATTTAAAATAAGGCAAAAAGACCAGAGCTGCTGTTAGTAGGATTTGAATGCTAAAAATCAATTTTAATAGTCTAATAGATTTTGCTTTCCATTTTTACCTCTCGGCGTTTCAGGAAAAAATAAGATGATTTAGGTAAAAAATGTTTGCTTTTTTCTTCTATCACAATACTTTCTTTATGAGAAAGTAAAAATGGGAAAGCAAAATATATAAAGACTATTAACATTGATTTGCAGCCCCCAGCAGCTCTGGCCTTTTTGCCTTCTTTTAAATTACCCCTCGTATTAGTCAGATACTACCGTACTACTATAAGCCTAATTAGGTACTTAGTTCAAACTGCCAGGAGTTAATATTTTTATCTGCTTATCCGCTATAAAAATAGGATAATGTTGAAGCAGTTTCTGCCTGCGATACGATTTTAAAAGATAAAAGCCTTTTATAATGGGCTAATGTATGCTCCATAATGCCTATTAAAGAATATATTTGCATTTTAAAAATCATTAAATTTCAAAATTAAATAATGACGTTTGTGTCAAATATTTTTATCTGATTTTAGGTGGCGTCAACATTCGACTGTCTTTAACTGTACGATAGTTATCGCTCTCGCTTCGGTCTCGTTACGGGCGAGAGGCCTCTCGTTATCGTTACAACGATACGATATTTTTAACCTCTCGATATCGTTCTGTTCAACGATACCGAGATGATAGCGAGACGATAGGCCTTAGGCGGTAACACTACCTAAACTAAAGTTACAAATCTTTGAAAATCTAATAAATTTCACAAATAAAATATATAAAAATTGCTACTACAATTTCATACTCCGAAACTGTATTGATATCATTTTATTTTCTTGACAAATAAAATTGAATCTATTATATTTCCCTAGCAATGATGAAAATACGTGAAAATATCATCTTACAAAAAGTTTTGTTCATTATAGAACAAAAAAAAGGAAAATTCTATTACTTAGCAACAGATAGAAAACTTTTTATTTATCAATCGTTTGGTTGACCATGACAATGTTTTTTCTCAATTTCTTTTAGAAAGCTATGGAAAATACACTGCCAGTAAAAAAGCTTTCCCATTTTACCACCTGCGCGTAAAATAGATTTTTTATTATCAGATTCACTTCCAGCAACCTCAAAAACGTCAATATACCAATTTTCACAAAAATTACCCCCCACCCCTAAGGGGGTGGGTTTCAAAAAATATATTTTAAGATTCATTTTTATCAACCTCAAAAACCCCTATCTACAAATTTTCACGAAAATTTGGAAAACATTTAAAAATATTTACTTCCTCACCCCCTCGGGGATGGAGTTAGAGAAATTTTATTATCAGATTCAATTTCAGCAACATTAAAAACCTCTATATAGCAATTTTAAATTTTTTCTAAAAAAATGTATTTTTCCCCATTGCCGCACGCCAATGTTCACCAAAAACAATCCCGAGCGAGAACTTTTGGTAACATACCTATATGCCAAAATTCAAGTCTCTAGCTTAAAGCGTTCTTAAGTTATCGTGCTTACAAGATTTCCCGGACAGACCGATCGACCGACAATTTTTTTTTGCTTGAAATTGATTTATATCGACATAAAACGTCATAAAACGCAAAAATTCGCAAAAAAAAAATTTGAAAATTTTTGCACGAATACAAGGCTTTCCGAAATTTTGAAAATTTTCAAAATGGGAAAGCAAAATGGTAGGTTGATATTTTGTATACGTATCGGGAAAAATACAATGTTTTTTTTTTCAAAAGTCGCTAAAACTAAAAGTTTTTTACACTAGGGCCCATGATCAATTTCAAATTGATCACTTGGTCGTATTCAACAATACAGGGGCTGAATTATTCATTCAGGCTGTATCTTCCTATAAAGTTGGTCCGGAAATAAGCCCTAAGGGAGCTACGACCCTCCTAAGGGTACATCTGGAAAGTAGTTTTTATTTAATATCTCTGGAACCCAATGAACTACAGTAACTATTTGTTCCACATGCACTGTAAAAACTGCATGTAAAATAATGTAAAAATACATGAATTTACATAGTACGAAATAGTAAATTTAGTATTCTGAAATATGTATAATTCATGAATTTATGTAAAATAATGTAAAAGAATGTAAAAGAATGTAAAAGAATGTAAAAGAACGTAAAAGAATGTGAAAGAATGTAAAATAATGTAAAATAATGTAAAACAATATATTTACATTGATTTACATATTTTTACATTTTTACGACAGCTGAAATCTCAAAATTAATCTGCCCAAGTGGGCCCCCATTTTGGGGAGGTGCCACTAACAATAAAGAACTTAAAACGCTCGAAAAAAAAATAGATTTGGCAACTGTATTTCTGTATTTATGATAATGTTATGTAATTTTTTAATAAAAGGCATTCACATTAAATCTTTTAGTCACTTCATTACAGTCTGCCGAACGAGGTGGATCTTTCGTGATTTTTTGTGTGTTTTTAGTTCTAAACAGTGTTAGTCTACGTTTTTTGTTTTTACTCTATATCGGACTATTATGAATCGCTTTTCAACCACGAATATATATATGTAAGTAATTTTGATTATTAAGATAAATATTTTTCAGCAAATATGAGCAACTTTTACACGATTTTGTACAATTTTTAAACAAAAACCATTAACCATTTCTATTGTTTTGGTTTAAATTTTTTATTTTTATTAAATTTTATTTTCGGTGGACTAATTATGGACTTTTATATAAAATAAACAGAAAATTTAGCTTGGTGCTATAGTGGTAAAAGTACTGTATAAGTCTTTGGGGCAGTATGTAGGCTCAATGTGGGTTTTCAAACGGGCGGCCAACGAACCAATGTTTGATGGCTACTATTAAATGTTTCCGTGTATGTTTGTTTGTTTCCCTCTAGAAGCTAATCTTGTTGACAAATAAGGTTTATATTCTTCTTGATCATACACTTCTCTCGGAAAGAGGTGGGACACTTAAAATTGTTTTGTCTTATATTGGATTGACTTGTAAATAAAAAAAAAATAGATAATATGAACTACTTTTAAATCAGTTTAATTTAGTCTTTGTGGGCCCCAGATGCTCGGGCGGCCCAAGTTGGGTCCCCATTTTGGGGAGGTGCCACTAACAATAAAGAACTTAAAACGCTCGAAAAAAAATAGATTTGGCAACCGTATTTCTGTATTTATGATAATGTTATGTAATTTTTTAATATAAGGCATCCACATTTAATCTTTTAGTCACTTCATTACAGTCTGCCGTATGAGGTGGATCTTTCGTGATTTTTTGTGTGTTTTTAGTTATAAACAGTGTACGTTTTGTGTTTTTACACTATATCGGATTATTATGAATTGTTTTTCAACCACGAGTATATGTAAGTAATTTTGATTATTAATTTATTTATTTTTCATTTCATTTTTATAATAAATAGAAAATTTAGCTTGGTGCTATAGTGGTAAAAGTACTGTATAAGTCTTTGGGGCGCGGGAAATTTTTAAATTTTGGGGGGGGGGTTACGACAGCTGAAATCTCAAAATTAATCTGCCCAAGTGAGCCCCCATTTCGAGCAATAACACTGCAAAAAACTTCCTAACATTTATTATAATAAAATCAACAAAGATATTTCTGACTCATATGATAATGTTATGTAATTTTTTAACAAAAGGCATTCTAAATTTAATCTTATTCATTTCATTACAGTCTGCCGAATGAAGTGGATCGTTCCGTGTTTTTTCTTGTGTTTTTAGTTCTGAACGTTATTAGTGTATGTTTTGTGTTTTTACACTAACTATATATGGCTTGTCGGACTACTTAGGAATAATTTTTCAACCGCGAGTGTAAGTAATTTTGATTACACTGGTCTACAAAAAAAAATCTTCTCCAAGGACTAAACCTCATCATGGCTTAAATATTTTTGTGTGCTGAAACCGAATTTTCAATTTAAAAAACTTTCTACCGCGTAAATTTCGAGTAAATCCCGGTTTTTATTAGACATTGGTTATACGTGCATAAAAAAGTAAACTTTTTCGGATTCATCAGCACACAAAAATACTTAACGCATGATAGGTTTTGGTCTTTGGAGAAGATTTTTTTTTTCTTTTTTTGTAGACCAGTGTTATTAAGATAAATATTTTTTAACTTTGAGCAATTATAAGTAACTTTGGGGAACGGAAAATTTTTAAATGGGGAGGGTTTCTAAAGTTTATTATGATAATGTTAAATTTTTTAACAAGTGCCATTAGGTTTATTTTGGTTCTGAGGAATCATAGTTCTGAACTGATTCGGAACGTGCGCAGTTGCTACAGAGCATTGTCCAGTTGTCACTGCGTCAGTTTCGAATCAGTTCAGAACTAGTTCCAAAACAAACCTATTGTAAACTAAATATTTTAGTCATTTCATTACAGTCTGCCGAATAAAGTGGATCGTTTTTGTTTGTTTTTTGTTCTAAACAGTATCAGTGTATGTTTTGTGTGTTTTTTTTATAATACTATAGTGTATTTAGGAATAATTTTTAAACCGCGAGTAAATGTAAGTAATTTTAAAACGATTTTGAACAATTTTTAATTACACAGCCACACAAAAAAAATGTCAAGTGTTTTTTTGGAGACCACTGTATTACCGTGTATTTTATGGAGCTGAACCCAAATTTGAGGTCAAAATAGCAACTCATCGGATTAGTTTTGGAAATAAACTCAAAAAATGTTAGGGAACGTTCAAGTATTACGTAACGCAAATTTTGATCATTTTGGACACCCCTCCCCCTGTAACGCTATTTTCATATACCATTAACATGGGCGTAACACTCCAAATGACCTTCCCCCCCTAGGAGCGTACGTAATACTTGAACGTTCCCTTATGCTCGTTTTACTCGAAAATAAGGTTTTTTAAGGTTATCTCCAAAACTAATTGGATGAGGTGCCTTAAAATGATAGTAATAAAATGGTCTCCAAAAAAAAAATCCGGACCTTTTTTTTGTGTGGCTGTGTTATTTTGGATTAGAATTTTCATTATTATTAAATTTTATTTTTTTTTGGGTTTAATTGTGGACTTGTGAATAAATAAAACAGTTACTTTTTGAAATATTTTTGAATATAGTATTTATTATAAAAGGAACGTTCAAGTATTACGTAACGCAAATTGTAACATAATTCATACACTTCATACCCCGGTTCACGTGTTATTATACGTTATAGAGATTTCATATTTTGGCTTCCCCCCCCCAAATAGGGGGTGTGTTAGGGGGTAGCCAAAATATGAAATCTCTACTGCCTTACATTACGCGAGAACCGGGGTATGAAGTGTATGAATTTTGGTACACTTTGCGTTACGTAATACTTAAACGTTCCCAAAGTGCACTATTTTGTGCACTTTGGCTCAGTTTACACCATGGGTTCTATATTTTAAGTCCAGGTACTTTTTGTCTACCTATCTCTGTTTATAGCATTTTGTAAACAGAGATAGGTAGATAAAAAGTACCTGGACTTAAAATATAGTACCCATGGTGTAAACTAAGCCTTTAACGGCGGCTATATTTAAAAGTTTATTTTTAAATTAATTTTTTTACGAGATGACACTACTATCGGATCCGTGCACTATAGAATTCTATCAGTCTCATGTATAATTGCGGCAAATAATAGATTTATATAGCTCACGGAGTCCACCTCATACATTTTTTGTGAACTTTTAAATATGGCCGCTGTTAAACTATTATATTAAATACGGATTAGTTTCATATTACTCTTTTTCGAAAAAGTACTTAAAAAAATAAAAACCTATAAAAACGAATTTTTGTTATGCGACCAATATTAAGCCCGATTTTTATCAAAAAAAATCCCATCCGAGAACTCGTTATGTCCTACAGCCGCCAGTCCGATGCTGATTTAACGTCCAAAAACGTATTAATAACTTATTAAGTTATTTTATTTAAACTGTTATTTAACTTTGATCTCGATTATTTTGAGGTAATGTTTTTAAACTAAATCTTTTTGTTACAGAATTACATAAGCTGGAGAAGTCAGTCATATAAACAGAGACAGTACAGGTAAGAAAACCTAGTAGTCCAGTCAAATAACGAAAAATTCCTATGTAAAATTGCAATAAATGTACATGGGGTGATACTTTAATGGGTAGTAGTGCATAGTATCAGAACACTCCTGTTAGTTTTTCACCGGGTGATTTGCATAAGGGATGTCCGCTATCTTAAATTTTAGGGGTGAGTGCAGTTATCTCGCTAAATATGCATCTTACGATAAAAATGCATATAACTAATTTTGTTAAGTAGAAAATTTCCAACAATTTTTGTCTAGATAATTTTTTTATTATATTAATAACAATCGAGTTATTTAAAAATGGCCATGTTGGGGGTGAAATTGTTTTTTTCGATTTTTCAGCCAAATTATTCATCGAAGGATAAAAGTGGTTATGAGCAAACTTGTAGCTCTTGAAGTATTATATGTTATGCTTTTTCATAAGTATTTTGTTACGGTTACAGTGGGCGGTTGCGCCCTTTGTAACCGTACCAAAGTACCTATGAAAATTAATAGTATATGAAACTTAAAGAGAATTTCGAGAGCTACAAGTTTGCTCATATCGTCCGATGAATAATTTGGTTGAAAAATGAAAAAAACCAATTCCACCTCCAACATGACTATTTTTAAATTAACCATTGTTATTAATATATTAAAACAATGATCCCAATAAAAATTGTTGGAAATTTCCTCCTTAACAAAATTGGTTATATGCATTTTTATCGCTAGATAAAATTCAAGATATCGGACACCCCTTACGCAAATCATTGAGTGAAAAACTAACAGATGTGTTCTGTTATCATCCACTACTACCCTTTAAAATATCAGCCCGTGTACATTTATTGCAATTTAAATTTATTATTTGACTGGACTATAGGTAATTAACACTAATATGTTATAGGATATAGGCAAGATCTATGTGAGTTTGTTTTTAACTGCAATGAAAACAACGGAAGTGGAAGTAGTGCTAATAGAAGAGTTGTGCCAAAAGGCATAGTTAATATAAGGCACAAAAGCAAAATAGTTTGGAATCTAAAACCGCCAAGAGTATAGAGCCTAATATAATATTTTTTACAGGTACCATCAACTGAGGTGACTTCGGACGGAGTAGGTGACTTCGGACATTTTTTCGCAAAATCTTCTGAACCAAAGCACGTGTGAAAAATTTGTGCGTTTGTGTGTAAAAGTTGTGGAAATGAACCCCACAACTTGAACACACAACCCCACAACCCCACAACTTTTACACACGTGCTTTGGTTCAGAAGATTTTGAGAAAAAGTGTCCGAAGTCATCCTACCCCGTCAGAAGTCACCTCGGTGTTATAAATATTTTTTTACAGTTTAATCAAAAAAGAACATTGTTCTTATTAATGTGTTGTTTGTGTTCTTATTTTACACGCATATATTTTTTTATATATTTTTTTTCAGGTATTATTTTTTATTTAATGTATTTTATTTCTTTCAGGTACTATTATTTTCTTTTATGCATTATATCACTGGGTTAAAATGATAAGGTTCTATGTTCTATAGAAACCCCATAATGAAGATCTATATTTATTATATACTCTATTGTGTTGTTTGTGTTCTTATTTTACACACATATATTTTTTTATGTATATTTTTTTTTCAGGTATTATTTTTTATTTCATGTATTTTATTGTTTTAGGTACTATTATTTTCTTTTAGGCATTATATCACTGGGTTAAAATGATAAGGTTCTATGTTCTTTAGAAACCCCATAATGAAGAACTATATTATACAATGTTGATTTTATTATTTTCTTTTTTTTCAGATAATGCTATATAATATATAGCCTATATTGTGCATTAGGTATTTTTTGAAAAAAAAAGTGTTCTTAGGTTAAATATTCTAAATATTTATTTTTTTTCAGGTATTAATTACATTATAATGTAATATTAGTTTTTATTTGAAAGTTTACTAGGTTTGGACTTTTTGTTTTGTTTATAATAAGTTTGGTTATATTTATGTATATTTTTTTCAGGATATAAGTGTTTTTTATTTATAATGTTATTATTTTATGTATTTTTTTTTTTTTTTGATATGTTTTATAGGATATTTTCGTTGGTTATATTTTTTTCGGGTATTTATTTTTTTTACAGGTACAAATACAATTTTAATCTACAATCAGATTAAAATTATAGGATAGTTACATATTGTTTTATGCAAAAATATGCTAGGTATATTAACTGTAGGTTTTTGGAAGTTTATAGGCCTATAAACATAAACATTAAGGATAATATCCTTAATATAATAACATAGTAGCATGGGGCGTGTAGAATAACCTGGGGTAGACTAATACTAATATGTAAATATTATTTATTTCAGATATATCAGAAAGAAGGATTTAATTAAAGTTTTAATTTTTATTTATAATGTGTTATTTTATTTTTTAGATCTTTGAAGGACAACTTTTACAGACAGTGTATTCAGAACTTGTAAGGTTCCTTAAGGTAAAATTGACAGCTAGTAACAGTAAGTTTTTTTAAGGTTAAGGTTTTTTCTTTCCATTCAAGCCAAGCCAATTTCCCCCACCCGGGAAACGAACCCGGGTTGTTGGCATAGTTTCCCCAAGGTTTAATTTAGTATATAGTTAAATAGCCAAAATCCCCACCAATTCCCTTAAGGGGGAATGGATAGGCAGGGTTACACGAACAGGTAGTCAATATCAGCAAAAATTCCCTCAAGGGGGAATGGATAGGTAGGGTTACACGCACAGGATGTCAATATCCGCAAAAATTCCCTCAAGGGGGAAAGGATAACCGCGAACAAAAGACAAAGGAACAGACGGACATTTGAGGTGTTCTCTCTGGATGGTCGACTTTTTCCCATACACGCCAGGTATCTCGAAAGAGAGAGTAGTACCAACCCTGACATCGGTGAGACCGAACTTACAAAGTGGGCAGTTGTCATACAAGGGTTAGGTATATATAGTGTATGTTAAATTGTCGCCTGACGAGATTATACTCCACGTGTATAGGCCTACTGAGGGATCCTCAGAGGGGAACTGAGGTTTTCTCACTGGGGAACGGCACGTTAACCGTAACGCACCTAGTGCTTTACCTCCTGGGTGGTGTGGAAAAGAGCACAACTCTTCTAGTTAGAGGTGGTAAGTGTAAAGAGTAAAAAAATGTCTATCTGTCTGTCCATATTTTTGTCTTATGATATGTAAACCTTATAATTATAAGTTAACTTTTGAATGTAATATCGGTTTTCAAAAATTCTTTCGCTAAGCAGATTGAATTTCTTTATAAATAATAGTATATTTCCAACCTAATAAGAAAATTAAACATCATTATATCACAATAGAGTTCCTTTTCAAATTAAACTTGGCGCCCCTACAAAAAAAATAACGGCGCCCAAAAAAACACCCTAAGACAAAAGCTTTGTCCCTGACGGTTTCTACCAAACTTGGCGCCCTGCAAACAAAATTGGCGCCCACGCCTATGGGGGGGGGTAATTACCCCCATTACCCCCCCTCTCATCTACGCCCTTGACTTGGTTTATAATTACTATTACTGTATTCATAAAATAAACACGAAAATGCATTTTTCTTGGTTATTTGTGGGTCGATTTCAAACTTAAAATAAGTGTTTGATAAAAAAAAAAACTAAAACAATTATCTAAATAAGTAAAAATAATATTTAAATATATATATATATATACAGTGTGGTCCAAAAGTCACCCCCCCCCCCCCCTTTTAACTTTTGAACGAGTTGAGATATCGAGTTCAAATTTAGAACTCTAAAATAAGACAACTTAAACTATCTTTTAGCATATATTTAATATTTTCAGCTCTTAAAATGTGTGCAGGTGGGAATGGGGGGACATTTTTTTAAATGGAAAGGGGGGTCGTGTGATACATGATTTTAAAGTTTATAAAATTCTCTATTTAAACTAACATTTTTAAATTTTTTAAAAATGTTTTTAAAGGTTTAGATTTTTCAATTTTTTGTGCTAAAACATTCGATTTTTTAAGTTTTTTTTCATAAATTTTTATATACTAAAACAATTATCTAAATAAGTAAAAATAATATTTAAATATATATATATATATACAGTGTGGTCCAAAAGTCACCCCCCCCCCCTTTTAACTTTTGAACGAGTTGAGATACCGAGTTCAAATTTAGAACTCTGAAATAAGACAACTTAAACTATCTTTTAGCATATATTTAATATTTTCAGCTCTTAAAATGTGTGCAGGGGGGAATGGGGGGACATTTTTTTAAATGGAAAAGGGGGTCGTTTTAAAGTTTATAAAATTCTCTATTTAAACTAACTAACTAACTAACATTTATAAATTTTTTAAAAATGTTTTTAAAGGTTTAGATTTTTCAATTTTTTGTGCTAAAACATTCGATTTTTTAAGTTTTTTTTCATAAATTTTTATATACGTCAACTAAAATTAGTTTAAAAGTATAATTAACATTTTTTATGATGAAATTAGGCATTTTTAAAAAATTATTTGTTTTTTTTAGAGGAATTTTGACATTAATACCCATTTTCAACCCCATTTTAAACCCAAAATTTTTTTTTTTGTAAATTTAAAAATATGAAGTTAAATGGAGAATTTTATAAGCTTTAAAATAATGTATTACACGACCCCCCTTCATTTAAAAAAATGTGCCCCAAGCCCCCCTGCCCACATTTTAAGAGCTGAGAGTATTAAATATATATGCTAAAAGATAGTTTAAGTTGTCTTATTTAAGAGTTCTAAATTTGAAGTCGATATCTCAACTGGTTCAAAAGTTAAGAGGCGGGGGGTGACTTTTGGACCGCTCTGTATATATAATTTTCAATTCATTTTAATAAGTTAAAAAAAAAAATACCCCCAAATTAACTTTCCCATATACCTATCATAATCATAATCATAATCTTTATTGGTGCTAGCACAATTACAAAATTGTTTACACAAGTCAGTGTGTGAATAAATAAATAATTTAAAAAAATAAAAAAAAAAATAATATACAAAATCCTCACAATTCCCCTAGTTCTTGAGGCACAACCTTCTGCAGAAACTCCTCTGCGCAGTAAAAGGCTTGAGAAAGTAGCCATTTTTTGATATAGGTTTTAAATGGGTTCAAAGGCAAATCTTTAATATTTTTTGGTAAATGATTGTAATAGGCAATGCCATAGTAGTTTGTGCCATTTCTACTGGAGCGAAGCCTCAGAAATTCAATTCTTATTTTATTTTGAGTGGTAGTGCCGTAATTATGATAAGAACTATTTATGTTGTATAAGTGAATATTTTCATGTATATAAATTAAGCAATGTAAAATATATAAACTAAATTAAATTGTTTGATATTTACAAATTTAAAAAATCTATATAAAACATTTTACTATTCCTTAAAACGACTTTTGTTTGATTAACGCAGTCGTCCCTCCGAAGTGACTGATCGATTTCGTGCTTTTTAGCACTCTTCAGAGCCACATATCGGTAGTAGGGACAACTACGAAAATAAAATCCTTTCCATATATCTCTATATGGAGTATAAAAGTCGTTGTAAGGAAAAGCAAAAACAGCTAGCGACATCTACTGCTAAAAGCAGAGACTGGATAAACCTATCGACAGTCCAAAAAAAGGAAGCAGTTATTGGTTTCAAGAACCTGTTGCATATAGGTTCTTGAAACCAATAACTGCTTCCTTTTTTGGACTGTCGATAGGTTTATCCAGTCTCTGCTTTTAGTAGATGTCGCTTGCTGTTTTTGCTATTCCTTACAACGATTTTTAAACTCTATATAGAGATATATGGAAAGGATTTGATTTTCGTAGTTGTCCCTACTACCGATATGTGGCTCTGAAGAGTGCTAAAAAGCACGAAATCGATCAGTCACTTCGGAGGGACGACTGCGTTAATCAAATAAAAGTCGTTTTAAGAAATAGTAAAATGTTTTATATAGATTTTTTAAATTTGTAAATATCAAACAATTTAATTTAGTTTATTAATTCAGATACCACTGTAAAAGGTGACCTCCTAGCGTTTAGGATTCAATTGGCGGCAATGTCCACCGTGGCATTGATTAATCTGCCCCCTATCGACAGCGTGCAATAGGTTCTTGAAACCAATAACTGCTTCCTTTTTTGGACTGTCGATAGGTTTATCCAGTCTCTGCTTTTAGCAGTAGATGTCGCTAGCTGTTTTTGCTTTTCCTTACAACGATTTTTAAACTCTATATAGAGATATATGGAAAGGATTTAATTTTCGTAGTTGTCCCTACTACCGATATGTGGCTCTGAAGAGTGCTAAAAAGCACGAAATCGATCAGTCACTTCGGAGGGACGACTGCGTTAATCAAACAAAAGTCGTTTTAAGGAATAGTAAAATGTTTTATGTAAAATATATAGTGATGGCAAGGTTAAAACTTTATATTCAATAAATTTGCTTCTGACATCATCCTGATAGGCTATCTTACCTATGATGCGCATGACTTTTCTTTGAAGTCCAAAAATTCTTGGCATACAAGAGGCATGACCCCAGCTTATCAGACCATATGCCATCTGAGCTGAGAAGAGGGCATGGTATGCTGTTAAGAGTATATTCAAGCCTACTGTACCAGAAAGCTGCCTAATTAAGTACACATTTTTATTTAATTTCTTTGCCAGATATTCAATATGTTGAGACCAGGTGAGTTTTGGGTCTAAATATACGCCCAAAAACTTTGCCTTTTCAGGATTTTCAAAATTTTCTGTCAGTCTGTGGGTAAACAGCACTTCGACAGTTTTGGTTTCGTTGAGTGCTAGGTAATTTGCACCAAACCATCCTTTGGCATTTGACCCTAACCCTGTGTATTAAAAATTTAGTCAATTCGACAGAAATTCCATTTACATATAAAAGGTGCCAGCTCCTTTATCACACAAAGCAAATTAATTTGAGACAAATAACTTTGTGTGTGGTTAACCGGTTAGTAAACGAAATTAAAAATTAAATTTCACGGGCTGTGAATCACAGGACTATATTACTAAGCCATTGTGACAAAATTGAAAACAAATTGAAATTTGTTTTTCGTCTATCCACATTGGGGTATTTCATAAAACACGAATTTATTAAAATTCGTGAAAAATTCAATAACTAGATTCTGTGCCAAATTTAATCTAAAAAATAATAACTGTTTTCGAAATCCATTTTCATAGTGGAGTTTTGATAAATCAAAATTAATAGTATATTGGAAAACTGGAAAATGGATGGTCGGCGTAAAACAGAAGGAAAGAGGCATGCGTGAAAATGAAGAGAAGACGGGACGAAAGGAGTGAAATTTTTTGTAAACACATATTTGGACGATGTATCAAAATTAATGGAGAGCCCCTAGCACAAGCCAAAAGCTTATTTGGGGCTCTCCATGACTCTGTAATATAATACTAAATAAATAATAATAATAATAATAATAATAATAATAATAATATTAAAGTACTAGCAAAATAGAAAAAAAAACTTACATTTAAATTGATGACTGATTTAGGGATTTTTGTTTTGGATTGGCATTACAGTTTACACCATGTTTAAAATTCTAAGAACAAATGATATTTTGATATATTTTATAGTCATCTCTTCTCTTTTTTTACTGCAATTTACCAAGCCACAATTTTAACATGGTAAAAATAACCTAAAACAAAATTTTGTAGAAAATTCAACTTTAAAGCGAAATTGACATATGCACGGAAAACGTCAAGGGATAGGCCAGGTCTGTTGCCAACCCAAAAGAACAAAAAGTACGGACCTCTTAGGGGCCTAAAAGAACACGCAAAATGCGTGAGATTATGAGCTTATAAGAGTCGCAAAATAGAAAAAAATTATTATTTCTACTCCGAAGTTTTTTTATTGAACCAACTTATTTAATAGTACCTAAATACCTAGCTTACCTAAAAACTTGACAATTACATCTGTATTGTTTACTAAGTAATAAGCTGCTATGTAACAAAGTTCAAAACTACGCTTTGATTTACAATCTACTATGGTCTGTTTCATCAAGCAAGATAGTAAATTAAAAATCGCACAGTGAATATTTTCAAAACAGATTCGAATATTGGATGTGCGAATATACTGCGTAGTTTTGTTTATAAAACATAACTATACTCGTGTCAATCTGAGAATGCGAGAATGCCACAAAGATGAAACGACTCATTCTACTTTAAATCAATACGGTATAATTATAATAATTGATATAAAACATTTTACTATTCCTTAAAACGACTTTTGTTTGATTAA
>OY294044.1:4040223-4185126 GCA_958510825.1 Brachypterus glaber | reverse complement strand
CATTTTTATAGAGAATTAAGTAGTCTTTATTCTTATGAAAAAATAAATATTATATATCAATAAAATTTTGAGTTATAAGGGGATAATTAAGTTAGTGCACTTTTTTTAATAAATTGACAATTAAAAAAAAAAACTAACCGTCAGATTTTTAATTTTTGGCCTTAAATCCTTAGTTATGTCATAAATATCAAGATTATCAAAAAAAAAATAGTGACGGTCCGAGTTCGTAAATTACCTCCAAAACCGCAGCGTGATATTTCTTTTTATTATTGGTATTTAAATAAACTCAAAATCGTGCGATTCCACCGCACTTTCTTCCCCGGGAAAATGTGCAGATAAGTTTTGATTTATCTATTATTTTGTTATTTTTGTAATCGGTTTGCATTTATTTTTAATGATTATGAAAAAGTAACCTTCAAATGAATGTATTCGTGCAAAAAGGGGGTTAAGTACACCTGAAAGAATTTTAAGAAAAAACGATAAAAACTGTGTGAAAAAGGAATTTCCTAACCATACTAGGTCTAAGTATTCCTCATATCAGTAGGTATTAAAAATGTATTGCTTTTAGTTTTACAGGGTACCTAATAGGTACCCTTCCTACCTAATAGGGGAACGTTCAAGTATTACGTAACGCAAAATGTACCAAAATTCATTAGATATATTCAAAGAATTGGATGGCTGAGAGGCTAATGTGCTGCGACCAAAGGGAGGTAGTACAATGGGCCCAGTGCATGTAGATAGCTACCCTCCACCCTAATAACCATAACCAAAACCACGTAACGGAAACCAAAAATGCTAGTTGGGAAGCATTACATATCTTCAAGATAATAAAGTAAACGATAATAATAAAGTAAACGATAATACACGGAAAAAAAAATTATAGCTAGGAGCGCTATAACACACATACCAAGCAAATTATAATCGCTTATTATATAAATACAAGGCTTTCTCTTACAATTATGGCAGTCAGTGTAAAAATTTATATGAAATACTTTAATTGTTTAGTGAATAATAAAATATAACAAATAGTATGGCATTTATAGCTTAAATAGATTTAATTATTGTCCGTGCTAATAATTTTTATAATATAATAAAATTTCTGTAAATTTATAATAGTGCCTGTAATAAATATAATCGTGTCTGTAATATGTAACTAATCGTTTCCAATTTATTTTTAACATTATTAGTTATTGTGTTCCTTATAATCTATAGCTTAAATAACTATAATTTGCCACTGTTACCAAATATCTTATAATGTATAGCGCAGAGCCCACTAATTTCTTTCCGTGTAATGTAAACGTAGACAAGTTAATAAAAGAAAAATTAAAAATAGACTTAAAGACATACCTAGTTGGCTTGTTCTCAGGTCTATTTGTATTCCTGATTAATATCCATCTTGAAGGTATTTAAGACGATAAATTAGATTTCTACATGCACCTGCGAAACTAATGTTCTTAAGATCTTAGCTTACGATCTGATAAAGACATGTTCCATTTAAATCCAATTTTCTTTGGTATTTAGTAAACTATACACGGTGTATTTGAAATCGGGTCGGAAATTTTAACTGATGATTCTACATCATAAAATATGACAAAAAGTTCCTATAAACATATGTCTAAAAATGCGTCATAAGGGAGCTACGCCCCTCTGAAAGTGGCTAAAAAAATCGGTTTTTATTTAATAACTCAGGAACCCTTTGAGATATATCAACGAGGTTTTTGCACGTCAACTAATCCTACCATGTGTTATTTTCATGTACTTATTTCAACCAGGGGTGTGCGAAACGGGGGGGGCTTATCAGTTTTTTGTCCCAAACTTTTTTCTGTGTAACTTTTTTGCAATTTTATTTTTGAAATATGATTCCTCAGGTCAAAGTACATAAAAAAGGTACTCTTGTTGTAATACTGTAGGATTAACCGTTTTCGAGAAAAATTCATTTGAAGGTGAAATTCCACGGTTCGAGAACGAAAAATTAAATACTAAAATGTTGAAAACCAAAATTTTAATGATGCAATGTTATTCTACATCAAAAACTAAGAAAAAAAGTTTCCATACATGTAGGTCGAAAAACCGATTTTAAAGCTACCATAGCGCTTTAAAAATGGTGCATATTTAGGAGACCATAGCTCCGTTAGGATTGATTTTTGGAAGTACCTGTATATGAGGTTTTTTTCTTAGTTTTTAATGTACATTTGCCCTGCATCATTAAAATTTTGGTTTTCAACATTTTAGTATTTAATTTTTCGTCCTCGAACCGTAGAATTTCACCTTCAAATGAATTTTTCTCGAAAACGGTTAATCCTACAGTATTACAACAAGAGTACCTTTTTTATGTATTTTGACCTGAGGAATCATATTTCAAAAATATAATTGCAAAAAAGTTACACAGAAAAAAGTTTGGGACAAAAAACTGATAAGCCCTCCCCGTTTCGCACACCCCTGGTTGAAATAAATACATGAAAATAACACATAAAAACGGGCCTTCGTAGGATTAGTTGACGTGCAAAACCTCGTTGATATATCTCAAAGGGTTCCCGAGTTATTAAATAAAAACCGATTTTTTTAGCCACTTTCAAAGGGGCGTAGCTCCCTTATGACGCATTTTTAGACATATGTTTATAGGAACTTTTTGTCATATTTTATGATGTAGAATCATCAGTTAAAATTTCCGACCCTATTTCAAATACACCCTGTATATCTTAACAGTCTGAAATTAAATAATCAAGATGCCATAGGTACAAGGAGAAAATTGTTTTAGCAATTACACAGGCCTACAAGGAATTTGTTTTTTCGGAGTTTCAAACTCTGCTTGCATGCTAACTTTATTTCTAAGATTTGTTCTCATAAAATAGGATTTTTGTAGTAAACTGTTTAACTAGTGACCGTGTACGGTGACGTACTTAGTGGTCTAGGAGTGTGGAAAGAGACATCTTTGTATGTTATTTTTCTACGACTGCTTTAGAATGTAAGCAAATACACAGACATTTCAAACACAGAATGAATCCATTCTAGCTCTAGATACGGTATGAATATTTCGTATCAAGTGTTAGAATCAGCACATGTAGTGCCATCTCTTGTTTATAAAAGTAAAGACAACTGTAGCAAAATTAGCAAATATATATATATATATTACCATGAAATATTAAATAATTTAATGCAATTTAAAGTTTTGCGTTAAAATTACATAAAGTTTATTAGTTTTTCTTAATATTTGACCAGTTTTTTATCAATTTAGTTCAAAAAATTAAGACTGCTCCATCTATTATTAAATATTTAAATATCTGTCACAACAATCTGACATAACCTTCAATTTTTGCATTATAATTTGTAAATATGTGCTAAAATTAAACAAAAATCTTTTATAACTACTGATTTGATAAAATTATTAAATAACATTAATTGCTTTATTTAAAAATATGTGTTTTGTTGCATTTACAATGTCGAGTAACAAAAAAAAAATGGTTTTTAACCTTGTCCGCAGTTTAAAGCCATACATTGTTTCATATTTGCAGTGGAAAAAAAGTATAGTCTACAATACGTATGGAATAGTCATACTTGCCTGCCGGCTAGTATGACAAACTTTCCGCTCGCGCGGAATATTGTCTATTCCATACTAGTTATAGAATATTCTATTCTATTCTAAATATTTATTTAACTAAAATTTTTTCTATATAAACATAATACGATTAAAGTCCTATCCAGAAGCTTGCATAAGAACATAAGACATAAGAATGCGATGCCGTGATTGGCTCATGGCATCGCATTGTTATGTACTAAGTTGTTATGCGAGCCTGTGGATATGCCCTTACCTAAAAAAGCTTTTATAAAAGATAACATACGTCTTTATTTAGTGTAAGAAAAGTAGAATGCGATTGGTTCTTTTTCAATTTACTCAAAGAGGTCATTTATAAAATAAGTTAAACCTTTAGGAAGGGAGGGGATCATGGGGCGTCGGACTTTACAGCGAAAAAACAACCGCGAAGACCATTACCGCGCAGTCCATTACCGCGACAAGCCATTACCGCGCATGTCCTATACCGCGAAGACCATTAGCGCGCAGTTCATTACTGCGAACGGTATTTACCGCGTATGACTTTTACAGCTAAAATCGTTATATATATTTTTATTTTTTGTATGGGTATTTCGGTGGGATTGATGGTAGTTTGGTTTGTTTAGTAAACATGGGAAAGCAAAATATATAAACACTGTTAAAATTGATGTTTAGCCGTGTTTAGAACTCAAATCCTACAAACACCAGATCTGAAATTTTTGCCTTCTTTTATATTACCCCTCGTATTAGTCAAATACTGCCTTACTTACTATAGTCCTAGTTAGGTACTTAGTGCATCTGCCAGGAGTTCATAGTATAGTTACGTAAAGAAAATTTTGATCATTTTTGGACTTTTAAGTTTATTTAATAAGTATGGATAATCAATAATATTTAGAAGTAATTTACATAAAAAAATAATAGAAACGGTGTGAAGCCATATTTAGCCAATTTTAGCTCAAAAAAATTAGTTATCCGCCTCCCACTTCATTTGAAAACTGGAAAAAAAAATTAAAATTAATTTTCAATTGAAATACGCAAGGGGGACTTAAAACAAATGCCTTAGTATTCGGCTTGTATGCATGAAAACTATTGCAATTGATGTTTTGGTTAGAATCTGATAAAGACTTCACTGAAGTGCGGTGAAATAGAATATTTATTACATCGGCACTTAGTGCTACTAAGAGTGCCGTTGTATTGAAATCTTCGCCGAAAAGTCAAAATCATGATCACGTTTTTTTCACATTTTTCGACGTTTTAGACCATTCCAAACGAAATCAGTAAAAAAATTTTTGCCTCCGTCTGTCTGTCTGGGTGTAAACTCTCTAACTCCATTTCTACATGAGATATCGACTTGAGGTTTTTTGCATATTGTTTCTTATCGTATTCCGAAGAGCTGACTAGATTTTGGGGGTAAACGATTGGGGTAAGGGGGTAAAAATAGGGTAAAACTCCTATTTTTAGCGTTTTTTGTTTATAATTAAGGCAATTATTATTGTATTTGGTTAATTTAGCACTTATATAAAAGATAAATTTAAATTGGTCAAAAAATGTTATAAACAACGTTTTCCTAAAACGCATTGTTTTCGAGATATTGGCGTTTAAAGCAGTAAAAAGTTTTTTAGCATATCTCACATATTTATAACCCGGTTTCAAAAAATTATATTTTAAATAAAAGCTCTTTTTAAGCCCTATAAAAAATGTTATATACAGTTTTTTGCTAGAATGTAATGTTTTAAAGATACAGAATTTAAAATCAAACAAAACACCTAGTTTGAAATTTCCAAACTAGATGGCTCTATTGTACAATAGTGCCGATGTTTTGACGGGGTGCTTGCAACGTTTCATCTAGTTGTAATTTCAATTCTAGTTTGAAGCTTTGATGTTTGATTTGGAAATTGTTGCAATAGAATTTGAAACCTCTCAGTCACATACATTTTACAAATCAATTAAAGATATTGAATTTTAGATGTTCTTAAATTCTCCGCAGATTGACAGAAATCGAGAAATGTGAAAATTTAATATCCAGTTTTATGCATACACGGTGTATTTGAAATAGGGTCCGAAATTTTAAGGAAATCAGAAAATCAGAAAATAAGACAAAAAGTTCTCATAAACATATGTCTAAAAATTCGTCGTAAGAGAGCTAAAAGCCACTTTACACGGAGCAATTTGTGCGCAAGTTTGATGCTATGCAAGTTTGTTGCAAGAATGATTCAGTCACTGCGCATGCCTTCAGGCAAGTTTGAGGCCATGCATCAAATTATTTAGAACATGTTCTATTTTTCGGCGATTTTCACGCCTGTTTTATGGTTATTTTCGTGGTACCAACCTGGAAAAAAAGTTACCAAATCGATTTCATTTTACTAATATAGTAGCAACTGCACATGTTAATAATTATTTTTATTAATAATAGGTCGGTCTGTCTAACTAAAAAACTTCCTTAAAAAATCAAATGCTAGGTTATGTTTCTGTCAACAAACGCAGAGACACGTCAAAATTGTCTGGTTGGCAGCACTGTTTACATTGCAATATATAGCACCAAACTTGCGTACAACTTGCTCCGTGAAAAGGCAAATCAATGTCCAATTGTCCTCATGCTATATCTGGCAGCAAACTTGCATAGCATCAAACTTGCGTACAAATTGCTCCGTGTAAAGTGGTCTTAAGCCCCTTTGAAAGTGGCTAAAAAATTCGGTTTTTATTTAATATTTCAGGAACCCTTTAAGCAATAGAAACGAGGTTTTTCACGTGAACTAATCTAAAAATCGAAAAAAAAAATTCAACCCCAACATTTTTGAATATTTATAACTCGATTGTTATTAATATATAAAAAAAATATTTCAAACAAAAATTGTTGGATGTTTCCTTAACAAAATTGGTTATATGCATTTTTATCGTAAGAACCATATTTAGCAAGATAACCGCACTCACCCCTAAAATTCAAGATAGCGGACACCCCTTACGCAAATCACCTGGTGAAAAACTAATAGGAGTGTTCTGTTACTATCCACTACTACCCTTTAACATATCAGCCCGTGTACATTTATTGCAATTTTACATAGGAATTTCTCGTTATTTGACTGGACTAACAATAAAAATATAAGAAAATAGATGGCTGGATTAGGGTAATTTATATTAAAAAACTGCCGACGTTTCGTTGGCTTGATTCCAACTTCTTCAAAAGGCACAAGTAAGTTACGTTTTCTTCGTTAATATATAACAATTAAGGATTGAAATAATAAATATATAATACATAATGGGTATTCGAAATACAAGAAAATAAACAAACATGTGTAGATAAGAAATTTCAAGTCGTGGACCCACAAAAAACGCAAGATTTAAATATGCTAAAATGTCAATTTTACTAATTATTTTATAGTTTAAGTAAGATTTTAAGAAATAGGTTAGATTAATTTGACAATTAATTGTCAGTTCTTTGAAAGTTTATTACAGAAGATGCATGCGCATAATGTTGAATATTAAAAAAATAATAATAATAAATAATAAACTGAAAAAACATTTAGAATATTTAATCAAATCAAAAATTAAAACACAATATTTAGTAAATCTTATGAAAAAATAAAAATTTGAACTGTACTAACCAAACATATAATTTATGAAAATTATGATTTTCGTTTAAAAAAAGGGTTTTCCGGAGGTTTTTTTTTCGCTTTTTTAATTTTGAAACTATCGATGCGGCGACGGGCGATGGTTTTTGACCCAGGAAAATTTGTATTGTTTATAGCATGCACCGCTTCTTATAAATGGTATTCTCTCAAATAATTAAGTAAATTTTCATCCTGTATTTCATTTGATATCTTCTTTCTTTCCGAGTCTGCACGCCCTTTCCTCCCCCACCAATTTTTTCTTCAATCTTAACTATTTTTTTTTTCTATGACCTTAACATAACTCTCCGAAACACTAAATAACCTTGCAACAATTAAAGGTCTCTATAGCCAAAATCACTTCCGTACACCCTGCTTCCAATATACTAATAGTTTGAGATTTCTTAACATTTCTTAACGCATTTCTAATTACTTTATAATTATTATAAGTAATTTTGACAAATATTGTCAACATGACAACGGCTTTGTTTGTATTGAATTTACACAACTAAATTTTCAATCTTGTTTTTTTCTCGGATCCAACTGTACCAGTGCTATACAAACGTATACGTTATTGTTCGCAACTCGTTTGCGACAAGTCCTTAGTGCATGATTTTTTGACTTCGCTTCGCGTCGTCAAAAAAACGTCATTCTCGTACACTTACTAAAGTCGCTTACTCGTTACGAAAACTACTATTTTCTCTCCTAGTAGGAGTAAATTTTATAAATAATAAATTTCTGTCACTTCTGTTTCAGTTCTTTGTGCAAGGTTTACTAATTAAACCCAAGAAAATAGCTTTAAATAAATTATTATTTATTAAATATAATTAATTATAATTATTACCAATTAATACTATCAATAATTAGCTAAATAATATGAAAACATTAAAAAAATAAATAAATTTTTAAACGTCATGACGCGTCAGTTCAAAGTATTTATTTGAGCAAATGTCATTGATTAAGGTTACTTGATTTTTATGAAAATTTCATGATATATCATTTCTGTTAATATTTGTTACAACCATATTTCTGTGTTTGTATTTATTTTTAATTTGGGTTTTATTATACATAATTTCATTTAATTTCTTTACTTAGTTATAATTCAAAAATAATATTTTGTTTTAAATTAATTGTATTTTTGTAAGTAACGCGCTGAAAACCTCCTAGTTTTTCTGCGCGAGTTCGAGGAGGTTGCCTTCCGCAGCAGTAGGAATTTGACTCTCGAGAACGATCGATGCGTGTCAATAAAAATATACTCAAATCCGCTGACGAATATACCACGCGCCGGGCAATTCGTTAGAATTTACCATATTTACGGCTGCAAACTATAGAAATAAGTTCCATATACACATATGTATTTAAATAATTAGTAGTGTATACCTACACTGGTCAAACAAACTTTAATTCGCGTACATCAGTTTCCA
The DNA here is from genome assembly GCA_958510825.1 of Brachypterus glaber. NCBI lineage: Eukaryota > Metazoa > Arthropoda > Insecta > Coleoptera > Kateretidae > Brachypterus > Brachypterus glaber. Next base: position 4,176,547 of record OY294044.1, on the reverse strand, counting down.
ATTATGTGGTGTCTCCTGTGAAGAAATGGCGGTCATGACCTGTCGTGCTGAATGCTGTAGCTAAGTTAAGATTACCCTATATATTATTGGAACTGTCGTTTTGTCTTTAATATTCTTTTCAATCAATAATACCTATTCGCAGTCCACTTAATTAATATCATAAAGGCGATGTTACGGAGGCAATCCCATATCACCGAATGGGACCTTTCGACGTCACACAACAATATTTATTTTATTATTTGAATAAAAATAGTTAAATACTGCTAGTAGTGAAAAAACTAATATATAAACTACGGTAGAGAAGACTATTACACCCTCGCACTCTTAAATCCCTTGGTATATACTGTGCGATTATAAAGTGTCAAACACTTTTAAATGAAAAACTGGCATTAGCGATGAGTAAAATGCAAGAAAGCTGTGTGCGTTTTACTGGCCACCGAGCTGTTGTACGTAGCAATCACATGGGCTTGTCGCGCACAACTCTAACAGAGGCGTGGCTTCAAACGAAGACTATTTTCTTTTAAAAACTGTTCGGCACTTTATAATCGCAAAGTACATACTATTTTTACATGTTAACGCCTTCGCCAAAATTGTAAATAACCAAGAGTAGAGGAAAGTCGCCTAATTTCGGATACCATTTACAATGTATTCAATATTTAATACTCGGTATTACTTTTTGATATTTTTTTTATATAACCAGATACAACTTATTATAGCGAACCATGATTTATTATAAAAGCAATTTTATTACAGTTTATTTTTTCCAAAAAACACGGTTAAAAAAAATCAGCGCATTTTTGTGCATTTGAAAAAGGGCTCCTAATTTCGGACATATCCGAAAAAATTTTTTCAAGAGTAGATCTGGATCCCATTGCTTATGTTTCTTGTTATTCCTTCACATTTAAGACGTAATTTAATCATTAAGCGATTTTCTTCGAAATACTATAGGAACTATAATTTTAGATTCCCAATTTCGAATATCTTAGTATCTTAGGTAATTTTCGATTTTTTCAAGATTGTTTATCTTAGTTTGTTGTATCATTATAAAAATAATAATTAATGGTTGGTTATCCTGAATAATAATTACCTTGCGGATATCCGAAATTGGGAATCAAATGCACAAAAATGGTCTATCCGAAATTAGGCAACTTTCTGCTTTTTAGATTAGAAATTTGTAGAATGTTTACGTTTTCAAATTGCTTAATTATGAATAGTGGATCAACTTAACTAACATCATAACTTACCCAAGACAGAATCACGAACTTTTATAACGATTATTTATGAAATAAACAAGCATAATAATGCAACTGAGCACAAAACTGCCATTTGCAATATAAACGATTTGTGCTGCCATTTAAAGGGGAGAAGCTCTACTGTTATCATATTACAGGACGGATTTAGTTTGACTTTTGGCTTTACATAGAAGTAGGTTTCTGTTTACCTTTGCAGACAGTATCTTAAATAAACTACTATCCGAAATTTGGAAACCATCCGAAATTAGGCGCATTTCCTCTATTAATTTTAGAAAGATCAATTCCTCATTATAGTGAAAATTTAAAAATGAGACTTTGGAAGTACACGTCTTTCATTTTAAATAAAAAGTTATAATAAAAGAAAACCAAATTATTATTATTCATATGTACCTATTTATAATCAGTGGCATTGCCACATAATCTGTGACATTAACAAAAAGCATCGTAAATCCTGTTTTTACCTCCTTACATGTTGCATAGTGATATAAATTGAATTCAATAACATTCAAAAATATCATTATTCAGGATTATCAGGATTCATTTTCCTGCAGGACTGTAGAAAAAGACGCTTTTTTTAAGTCCGAAACACATGTCTTTTTTCGGAAAAGTCCGACTTTTTCTAACTTTTTTGGACCTTCCTGCCTTCTTGTAATATTATTTAAATTTCGCAATTTATTGTATATTTTGGCTACCTTTAGATCACCCCCCGGGGTAAAGATAGAATTTTTTTATTATCAGATTCAGTTTCGTCGACTACAAACACACCTATATGTCAATTTTGACAAAAATATTAAAAACATTTAACAATATTTACTCTCTTGTCCCCGAGGGGATGGAAATATTTTTTTAATTATCAGATTCTATTTACGCAGTCTTAAAAACTCCTATATAGCTATTTTCAAATTTTTTTAAACAATATTGCCAAACAAAGATGGCGTAATTCTTGAACAGTGCCTAAGACATGTCATAAAATTGTGTAACCTTAAATGTCAAAATAAAGCTTTTGGTTTAAAACGTCAAACTCTATTCCACTTGCACAAGTAATTCCTTTAAATTGATATTAAAATTTCGGTTTTTAAATTAATATTACACAGCTTCTAGACGAACGATTTTGAAAAAAAAAAGCAAAAGAAAGCTAATTAAATGGAAAACGTTGTTATGTATATAAGAAGAAGAAAAAAACATTTTTTTAAAATTCGACTGGCGAAAAACAGAAAAAAAAATTGATAATAACAAGTGACAATAGATTAAACTTAAAATCGTAAGAAAATATTTTTAATTATGCTGTTATTGATTTGTAAACCGAATTTAATAAAAAAATATTCATAAATGTAGGGTATAGAGAATGTTAAAATTTCGTCTATTTTTTTAGTATATCACCCTGTATCTCGAAAGTGTGACGTATAGGAATATTATTGAATACGGATATGAAATCAGCAGAAAAAATGGGTCTATACTCCGTCCAGTTATGCAAGATAGTAAGGGACGCGGCCGGTTTTACACCACAGAGCTCATAAATAGCATAATTATGCATAAATCGTAGTGTATCAAAAATTTAACAGATATCGATATTGTTTTCCTAGAAACGGCATATCCAAAGACTCGCATAACAAGCATAGTACATAAGAATGCGATGCCAGGATTGGCTTGATGTGTCGTCATTTATCTTGTAATGGTTGCTATGCGAGCCTCTGGATAGGCCTTAAGTTGTAATTGTAACCTAAAAATTGTATTCAATATAATTACGTTTGTACAATATGCAGAATATGCAAATTTAGTGTGAGCGTATGAAAAATAAACCAAAAAAGTACCTTTTTCAATACCATACAAAAAACATTAAGTATAAAAAATTTTGTATGTAACTTTCTCTTCTTTTATTAGCTTTAACGACCGTCAATCATTGTCATAGATAAAAAATGTCACAATATTTTATATGTTAAAAGGTACGAGCTTTTAACCAATGATGTAGCTTAAAAATCGCGGAAATTTTAAACTACTATCTTGCATAATTGGACGGACTATAGACAGATTATGTCTCAAATATATAAAAATCGTGTAGGGTTGTGTTATAGATAGATATATTATAGATTAGGTTAATATTATTTAATGAAACGTTCTAAAAGCGATTTTAGGCAGCGGTTATTAAATCGGGTATGAATTTTATACAGTTTTGTTGAATTGAGTGTCCACGCATATGGTTTGAAGAGGAAACTTCAAAACCCTTTATTGCGATAAAGGATCAGGCATTAATTCTATGATAGAATCCCATAGAAAAGGAAAGACCTCCAAAGCCGTTGCGGAATACTGTGATAAATGTGCCTAGCGCATATGAGATAAACTTGCACATGCGCACTACTATTGCTGGTTTTGACGAGTATTTTTAACCTTAGTTTTGTGTGTCAAATAAAAATTGTAAAAAAATCAACAAAAAACAATAAATATCTACGAAGAAACGTCGAAATAGTTTTTTTAAATTATTTTAAAAGAATTTTTCGAGGTGTGTTTGAGTTTCGGGATTTTTTACATCTACTTTGAGTACACCAGGGATTGACCCTTTGCTCTTCATAGAGCAACAATACAGGTTAGGTTTAAAGTTATAAACAAATGCAACAAAAAAAAACAATTAAAAGACAGTACAAACGACGATCTGACAGTGTAAACAAACTACTAATAATTCGTCACCCCAGTATTGGTTTGCCATATCTCTATTTTTGGACATTTTAAGATTTTTACTGGTGGATTTTTGGAGATAAGACAAATGAATTCTGGGGTGATGAATTGTTTTACGACCGACAGCATGTCACAGCTGATAGAGATGCGTACTGCGCAAGGTCAGATATATTGCGTTACGTCATTTCGCCCGTTCTGTCACAAAATAATCTTGCGCAGGCTGGACTAATGGTTCTCTTTCCATCTCTATGTAGAATCCATAATTTATTTGAGGCTTATATATATTTATAGTATTATTATTAATTTAAGCCATTTCGCCTCAATGATTATTTATATCGATAAAAAAATCTAAAACAGAAAATAGAATTAAAATGTTCTTATCAGGTGCACCTATTTCTAGATGCACTGGTAAGGTATTGCGTTTAAAATAATACTTATCTGCTATATCTTCTTTAGCTAAAAAATATTATTAGGCAATACCTTACCAAAGTTCTTGATCGTTAAAATAATTAAAAAATAACGAAAAACGGAATAAAAGTTAACTTTAACGTTTCGGGATCTAATCTGATCCTGTTTTCAAAGAAAATTATTAGTTTTTGAAGGAATTTGTGCAATATTTAGTTTTATCATTCAAAATATGACAAATGTCAAATATGTCATTTCGAGGTAATTGAAACAAAGACACCCGTAACAATAAAAAGGTGTAGAGAAATTAATTTGGAAAAGCCGTTTTTGTTGAAAACGTGTAGAGAAGTTAATTTTCAATAAAAAAGTTTTTTCCAAATATTGTTACGGGTGTCGTTGTTTTAATGACCTCGAAATGACATATTTTGACATTTGTCATATTTTGAATGATGTGTGATTTTTAATTTACTATCTTGCTTGATGAAACAGATCATAGTTACTCATTATGAAAAAAAAAATAGATTAAAATAGAATTAAATTCATTAAAATTCAAAAAAAATCCATTATAAGATTAAAGTCAGATTGTATCCGATGAGATAAAATAGGTCATAATGAAGTAAACGAAGTAAACAACAACCTCAATTATTCCATTAGTCTCTAATTACGAGAATAAAGTGTTTACAGTTTTTCATAGTGATAATTGGGATATCACCAGAGCATCTGCGTTTTAAAAAGATTTAAATATCGTCGGCTTACAAGTAAAAGGCACTAAGTCACTTTTTTGCAAAAATGGGATTTTAATGGCACTGTAATTAATTTTTTTCACCACCAGCCTAAAACCACATCTTTATTACTGTTCTTTTCGTTGGTAGAAATATTATTTCTATACCTATGACGTCAGAGGTTTTAAAAATAATTAAATTGCACCATGGTTAATAATGAATTTTTATTCAGCTGTTTTGGCATCTGACGTTTCACATAATTATTAAATCACATTGCTATTTACAAGTGTCTTTAGTCACCAAATTTATTTATTGCTGATAAATTAAAAAATGTTAACTAAATTAGTACCTATAAAACATGTTTTACAAAAAACACTTCGAAAAGTGAAAATCATTGGTCCATCATATTCAACCACATAAAATGTCCAACCTATATATTACCGGAAGGATCATAGATTACACGGAAAAAAAAATTATAGCTAGGAGCGCTATAACACACATACCAAGCAAATTATAATCGCTTATTATATAAATACAAGGCTTTCTCTTACAATTATGGCAGTCAGTGTAAAAATTTATATGAAATACTTTAATTGTTTAGTGAATAATAAAATATAACAAATAGTATGGCATTTATAGCTTAAATAGATTTAATTATTGTCCGTGCTAATAATTTTTATAATATAATAAAATTTCTGTAAATTTATAATAGTGCCTGTAATAAATATAATCGTGTCTGTAATATATATAATCGTTTCCAATTTATTTTTAACATTATTAGTTATTGTGTCCCTTATAATCTATAGCTTAAATCACTATAATTTGCCACTGTTACCAAATATCTTATAATGTATAGCGTAGAGACTTCTAATTTCTTTCCGTGTACTAGAGGTACAACTCCCATATATTGATTTTTGAGGCAATAGATTTTCCCTCACAGTTTTCGCCTGTCCCCTTATTTCTGGGGGAGTACCAGAATTATCACTTTGCATTTCACTTTCCATTTTTATATATTTTATTACACTTAACACGGAAACACTTTCTAACTTAATAATTTCACCAGAAGTTTTCTGTCAGAAATGTCAAGTTATCCATTTGTTTTTTTAATGACCGCGAACGGCCAGCGAGATATTTTAAATTTATAAGCTTTTTCATTAAATTTTAGTAAAATAAATAAATAAATAAATAAATAGCTAATTAAATGTACTGCTAGTGAAAAAAATACTATATTTTCCACGTGAGTGAAGATTTAACATTTTTGACCTGCGTCAAATTGCGGGATGAGCGCGCTAGCGCGATGCCCGCAAGACGCGGTCCAAACTTCTCTCACTTGGTAAATATTATACTATTTGATGATCTATGTATAGGTAAACCGAACTAACTTCTAGGTGCACTGGCAAAGGATTTACCCACTATACAAAACGCACCAATTTGATTTTGATTAAAATTTTATCTGGCAATAGGCACTGTCACTTAGTGCACTTAGTGCGTTTTACTTGTAGATTATTTCTTTCTGCACTAGGCGACTTTCTAAAAAGAGTTAATTTATAAAAATATGATTGCTTGCCCTTAGAAATGCACCGTGAAGTGTTTTATCATTAATAATGATTCATTATAATTATTGACTTTAGGAGATGCTTCTTTGCCGGCACAGCCGATGGCCTCTGAAAACTGTCTCTGTTCTGGAATAGTAAGCAGTTTCATATAATTAATACTAATTAATTATTATTATTAATTTTGGAAACGTTCTTTAAACAATCAAAAAGTCCAAACCCTTCTTTTAAAAATCTAGTTTTTGAAAATGTATATAAATATTTTGTTTTCTACTTTATAGTTATACATTACGTTTAATTAACAAAAGGGTTTTAATTTTAAATAGTTGTTTTTTATATTATTTTATTGACTTAGTGTTCTTTACTTGTAAGCCGACGTCGTGGGCCTACAAGTAAAAGTCACTAAGTCCATGTCTTATTTCAAATTTAGTTGAATTAAACTACTTCAGTTTTTCTTTATTTATCAGCAAATGGGACATTATTATGTCCAAACATGTCATTGCAGTTTGCGGTAGTTTTTTTCCAAAAACAATTACCACAAAAATTAAAAAACAACAATGAAAGTTAAATTTGTCAATATCTCAAAACTCTGTTTTTGGACTTTTTAGTGCTCTTTACTTGTAAGCCGACGATATCGTCGGTGATACTGCAATACGTTCTATGCGAAAAAATCAAGTTTTGCCTTTTGCAATTAAAGAACGGAGCTATCCGTAGGTAGCCAGTAGGCCGGAGCGATCCTCTCCGAATTGCATAACTGATAATCGCCATATTGTCTTGTAAATTTCAGAACGTCGTGTCTCAATTTTTTTCGATTTTGAGATTTTGGACTTAAAAGCTTTATATTATCAATTTACATCTAATTAATAAGTTTCACGTGGTATTTTTCTTAAATAACAAAAATATAAGCAAAGTAGTAACGTCGTATCTTAGATTATTATAAATTAATAAATTTTTAAACCTCGTATCTCTTAATTCTAGTTAACTGACTATTTTGGAACGCACTTTTTGCTTTTGGCGACACTTTTTTGACATCTTATGCGCATGTTATAAAACTTTTTGAAGTTTAAATGTTTCAATAATTAATAATATTATTATAATAATTAATTATATTTTGTTAAAATATTAATATAATAATGTTTCAAAGCTCGTATCTTAAAAAAAATTATTAATTTTGAGCATCAAAATGTCGTATCTATAAACATTAGGTTTATGTATCAAGTTTTTATTAAAAAAAAGTACATTTATCCAATACATACAGATAATAAGACAATTACCAGCTTTATTTGAAATAGATAAACTCAATAATAACCCCCTCGCGGCTTTTACTTTATTGAGTGGATAATTATTTATTTTACCCACTCAACTGTCACTTGTCAAATTATTTTCTTCTAAATGTCATTAAAATTTTTAAAAAAAAATATGAATTCCTAAGCTATTTATTGGATAAAACCTTGTATGACACTCATGGGTAAACCGATATTGCCCTCTCCAAAAATTAACCTGCTTGGCTGACGCCTCGGTTAATTTTCTCATGGGCAATATCTTACTTTACCCACTAGTACCATAAATAACTATTTCAACCTATGAGTTCTCTTTTATGCGACTTTCTGAAATTTACAAGACGATATGTAGTTTACCTCAAAAACATACTCTATTTTTTGGGGTCCAAATGAATATATTGGGATGGCCCCAAAGACCTCTTTTTCCTGTAGGTATATCGGTGCTGCTTATTTGAATTGTGCACATGTATAATTTTTTTATATTGGGGTTTTTGAGGTCGCTAAAACTGAATCTTTCAATAAATTTTTTCACCCCCTGAGGGGAGGGGGTAGTTTTTGTGAAAATTGGTGTATTGGGGTTTTTAAGGTTGCTGAAAGAGAATCTGATAATAAAAAAGTTCTAACTGCATCCCCTAAGAGGCGGGGGGCAGTTTTCGTAAAAATTGGGGTTATTTTTAAGGTTGCTAAAAGTAAATCTAATAATAAACAATCCTTTTTACGCGCGGAAGTGTAAAATGCGAAAGCTCTTTTACTGGGCAGTGTATTTCTTAATGAAACATTAAAAGACCTATTTAGAGTTATTCATACTGATTGAAAGGCATAAACTCGCAAACAAAAAAACAGCTAAACTAAATTAAATTGTTTGATATTTACAAATTTAAAAAATCTATATAAAACATTTTACTATTCCTTAAAACGACTTTTGTTTGATTAACGCAGTCGTCCCTCCGAAGTGACTGATCGATTTCGTGCTTTTTAGCACTCTTCAGAGCCACATATCGGTAGTAGGGACAACTACGAAAATCAAATCCTTTCCATATATCTCTATATAGAGTTTAAAAATTGTTATAAGGAAAAGCAAAAACAGCTAGCGACATCTACTGCTAAAAGCAGAGACTGGATAAACCTATCAACAGTCCAAAAAAGGAAGCAGTTATTGGTTTCAAGAACCTATTGCACGCTGTCGATAGGGGGCAGATTAATCAATGCCACGGTGGACATTGCCGCCAATTGAATCCTAAACGCTAGGAGGTCACCTTTTACAGTGGTATCTGAATTAATAAACTAAATTAAATTGTTTGATATTTACAAATTTAAAAAATCTATATAAAACATTTTACTATTCCTTAAAACGATTTTTGTTTGATTAACGCAGTCGTCCCTCCGAAGTGACTGATCGATTTCTTGCTTTTTAGCACTCTTCAGAGCCACGTATCGGTAGTAGGGACAACTACGAAAATCAAATCCTTTCCATATATCTCTATATAGAGTTTATAAAATCGCCAGCAAACAGAATGTCGACTGGCGACTGGCGAGACCGAGGAAAACAAGTGGGGTCGTAACGACCTGGTCGCGGTCGTCAGCGACTGCGACTTTTGGAGGACACCGTAACTTAAAACAGATACCGCCTGGTATAGTTCGTGAGGTCGGCGACGATATCTGGTACGTCTTGCATATATGAGTTTTTCTCTCAGTCTGCTATTTTGAACTCGTGTTTATTTACACATTTATTGAGTCTTTTTCATGAATTCGTTTTTAAAATCCAATTTATTTGATAACCTTTTTATAATCCTAGGGCGAATCGCAATATAAATACGTGTGAAGGGAATTTATGAAAAAACGGCGACATTTTAGATGATTAATGGCACTTTTTATTTGATTTCTAAATACTATCTTTTATATGTCCTATGATGATGATATTACTTTAAAGATGCATTAAAGTTATTGATTTTATTATTATCAAAAATGTTGAGAAAATCTAAAAAAGTAGGGAAACCCAAGGAATAAAACTATTTATTTTTCTACTAGGGTAGGTACCCCAGTTATAGCCACCTTAAGAAAAATTCTGTTTTTATTTCTTTTTATTATGTTCCATTATAATGTTAAGGTTGAAAGTTTTGGTTTTTCTGAAACTTACAATATATCTCTACTATAAAATAAATGTTTAAACAATATAACTTCAGCTGATATGTTATAAAATAAAAAACAAACAAAATAATACTAATTCTCTAGTTTTAGCCACCCAAGCACCGGTTTTAGCCATAAAAATTCACCAGATATAGTCACCATTAAAAAAAACTAAAAAGATGTTAAAAATAAATTATTTATATTTTTGTTTTAGAACATTTAGAATTTATAGTTTTTTAAAAATATATACTTCTTAATCAATATTTAAAATGATTTCGTTTTTTATTACATTTTTTCTTACATACATCTTTTCTAATTATCCGATAATTATAAATAATTATTAATTTTATTTATTTTTTATTTATTTGTTTAGAGCCTTTTTGGGATCTGAACCAGCTGGTAGTTTATACCATATTCGACACTATAAGTTTTACAAAAAAATTTACATGTATGTTACAATTTCACATTGTGACATGTTTAGTTTTCAGCTTCAGTCTTGAATCATTTGAGTCATTTTGATGGCCCGTTCTTGACTATATTTTGTATAATACTCCTCCTTTTTTAATTTAAATGTATTATTGGCCAATATTTAAAGGTGGTTTTCGCTAAAATCTTTATTATTTGTACAGTAATTTTGACATATTGATATTTTTTGACATTGGCTATAACTGGTACTACTTAGGTTCCAGTTTTAGCCAATTCTGTGGCTATAGCTAAAAAGAGACGCATATTAGTGTCCCAGTTATCGCCATGCAAATTTAAGAATAAATTCTGCAAAATATGTATTAAAATATTAATAAAGTAACTGTTTAGTGACTTACCTTTAACTTGATATAAATGTTTTACGAATTTAATTTTACCTGAATTAGATATTTAAAATTATTTTTCTGGCGGTTTCTTATAAAAGTCATAAGAAATTACATTTTTTTCAAAATCAAAATTTTAAATAGGCGCTGTATTCGTTTCGCTACAGTTAAAACTTATTTAACATATTTGTTGTCCCAACTTTTATCATTCAAATCGGATTTAAACGATCATTTTGATCTAAAGTCTCCTATTTCTTAGCTATACCCAAAAAACTACTCTGGCTAAACCCGATGCAGTGGCTAAAACCGGTGATCCTACCCTACCGTGTGTTAGCTTATATTAATTATAATATTTTTTGTTTTTTTTTTTATATAAAATAATTAAAAAATCTTGCTATTAAGAACACTTTAATAAAAAACTAAATATATATGAACAGTTTCAACGTTTCGAAGGTAATTTGTCCCTTCTTCTTCAGGGTAAAATTTAAAAATAGAAATAAAAAATTATATAAAGTTAAAATCTAATTGTCAAAAAACTGATTGATGATAATTAATTAAAATAGGTAAAGGTGTAAAGGTGTATAGATGTATAAGTGTATAAAGTATAGGTATAAGTGTTTAGTTAAGATATGTAAATAAGTAAAAAAGTTTTTTGACAATTAGATTTTAACTTTATATTATTATTTATTTATTTATTTATTTATTTATCTTGTAGTTTTTAATACAGAGGCATATAGTTTTTTATTTCTATTTTTCATTTTTACCCTGAAGAAGAAAGGACAAATTACCTTCGAAATGTTGAAACTGTTCATATATATTTAGTTTTTTATTAAAGTGTTCTTAATAGCAAGATTTTTTCATTATGTTAGCTTATATAATAAACAGTTTTCAATTATGGTTTACCTTGACAATAAATAAAATGAGTTATTAATTTTTGGCAATAAAAGTTGTTAAAAATGACTTTTACAATTAATTTTTCAAATTCACAGCTATATCAAAATAATTTTTAAACTAAATTTCTAAGTAGTATTTGGACATACTTCTCTCTCTTGGCCAAAAAATTAATTGCGATAAGGTTAAAATCTAAAGTAAATTTCTCAAAAAAATTTTCAGAACAGTTAAGAGTACTTGGTACTGAAGAGGGCCAGCAGCCCGAAACTGTCAGTCTACCAATATCACTCTGTACGATGATTAGAAAATAGATTGATGGAATAATAAATTAATATTTTTATAATTTTGTTTAAAATTAAAAATTTCTGTCCTTACTAATTTTACGTCTAACCACCCGTTAGTGGTACTATGTGCTTGAGACACACAAGTCTTCAACTTGCTACCATTCAAAGTCTCCAGATAAGGAGAGGTATGAGTAGTTGTCTACATCTAGAAATAGATGGCGCACAAGTCTACATCAATCTAATGGCTATATTCCTTTTGCGAGTAAAGTCTAAAAACGTTTTCTTAATCAACGTGCAGAGTTGACTCTTGGTACTGAAGAGGGCCAGCAGCCCGAAACTGTCAGTCTACCAATATCACTCTGTACGATGATTAGAAAATAGATTGATGGAATAATAAGTCAAGAGTTTTACAAATTATTCCTATTCATTTTCGCCTCCAGGGGCCAGGGCTTTCTAACCGTTTTATAAAATTGTGCAATACGTTTTTAAATTAAAGTAGACCTTTAAGTTTTCGCCAGGTCGTTATTAAAAAAAATAAAAATTTTTTACTGTTTTTTTATGAAATTTATAAAATTAAAAATACTAGGTACTATTTTAAAATTAATATTTACCTTCAGATTCATAAAAATACACTTGAGCTCAAAAATATCGGCTCACCTAAAAAATACACATTTTCAAATTCAAATAACTCCAAAACTATAACCAATAAAGTCGTGTACCAGTGGAATGGCTTAAGTGTTGACACAGTGGAATCCAGGACTGTAAATCAGTTCAAAAATAGATTGGACAAGGAATTGGAGAGGGGTAGAAATCAATGGGCACATTTTCCAACCTAGATATTCTTGTGATAAAAAAAAAAAAAAAAAAAAACTTTTAATCTTAATTTGAATTTTATTTAGATATTTATTTATTTTTGAATAATGTGATAAATTGTGGTATATAACTTTTTTATTTTTAAATTAATTTGTATAAAAACGGTTTCATCGGCTTATAGCCGCTTACTGTTGTAATAATAATAATAATAATAATAAAAATAATAATAATAATAATAATAATATACTTCCTTATTCGTTCTTTTTTTTATTTTAAAGCTTTAACTTTTAGCTCTTACTGGAATAAACATTGTCAAATAGTATATTAAAGTACTAGCTTCATAACATACGTTTTTAGCGCACGAGTACAAGTTTAGAAAACGAGCCGCTTGCGGCGAGTACTAGTGCGCTAGAAACGTGTTATGAAACGAGTGCTTTATACAATTTTTTCTATTTTGCTCTAAAATTTAAAAAAACTTACATTTAAATTGATGACTGATTTAGGGATTTTTGTTTTGGATTGACAGCCATGAAAAGTGCACAGCTATGTTTTTTACTCCTCCTTTCGAAATGTGCATGGTTTGCAGCTGTGTATTTTTTCCCAATTTAATTAATTGATTTTATAGAACAGTATTCTAATCCAATACATACAGATAATAAGACAATTACCAGCTTTATTTTAAATAGATAAACTCAATAATAACCCCCGCGTGGCTTTTACTTTATTGAGTGGATAATTATTTATTTTACCCACTCAACTGTCACTTGTCAAATTAATTTCCTGTAAATGTCATTAAAATTTTTAATAAAAATATGAATTCCTAAGCTATTTATTGGATAAAACCTTGTATGGCACTCATGGGTAAACCGATATTGCCCTCTCGAAAATTAACCTGCTTGGCTGACGCCTCGCAGGCAATTTTCTCATGGGCAATATCTTACTTTACCCACTAGTACCATAAATAACTATTAAATTTGCTGTCACTATTGCTAGAAATATATTGTCAGTATGGAATATGAGGAAAGATGTATGCATGGAAATAAAGGGAAGGCGGCGCGCCCTCTGTTGGTTTACTGCCTGGTTAATATGGGCAATTCTCTTAAAAAATCCTAGCTCTGCGTTTGAACAGAAGTTTAAAGTCAAAGGACCAGTGACCTGGTTTGGTTTGGTGTAGTGTCATAGTTTTTTTTGTAGTTTAGTTCTTCTTTGAAATTTTCACTGAGCTATTTTAAGATTTCTAAAAAAAAAATACAAATAATTCAGTATTTGTCGAGATCTAGATCAAAGAGATTTATTTCTAAAGATTATTCACCACAGACAAATGTAAAAACTTTCAATTTCGTATAAAACTTTAGCGACACGATTTGGCAAAGTCTAAAGACTGGACATTAAACATTGTGTCTGTTTTAGCTGACAATGTGAACAGAAAATAAACGGCCGTCGATGTTTTCTTAAAAATGTAATCTGTAATATCGTTGGCTTACAAGTAAAGAGCACTAAGTCCAAAAACATGGTTTTGAGATATTGACAGATTTAAGTTTCATTGTTGTTTTATAATTTTTGTAATAAATGTTTTTGGAAAAAAACTACCGCTAATTGCAATGACATGTTTGGACATAATAATGTCCCATTTGAAGTTAAATAAAGAAAAATTGAAGTAGTTTAATTAAACTAAATTTGAAAAAAGACATGGACTTAGTGCCTTTCACTTGTAGGCCCAAGACGTCAGCTTACAAGTAAAGAGCACTAAGTCAATAAAATAATATAAAAAACAACTATTTAAAATTAATACCCTTCTATTAATTAAACGTAATGTATAACTATAAATTAGAAAACAAGATGTTTACATACATTTTCAAAAACTAGAATTTTAAAAGGAGTGTTTGGACTTTTTGATTGTTTAAAGAACGTTTCCAAAATAATTAATAATAATTAATTAGTATTAATTATTTGAAACTGCTTACTATGCCAGAACTAAGACAGTTTTCAGAGCCCATCGGCTGTGCCGGCAAAGAAGCATCTCCTAAAGTCAATAATTATAATCAATCATTATTAATGATAAAACACTTTACGGTGCAACACTCCTCAAAAATGCACCGAGACTTAGTGTAAAGGCTTCAAATTTAGTTTTGAAATATTATATGATAATAAAAAAACCACTGTAAATGAAAATTAAATTATTACCTACACATCGAAAGTACACGTAAAAAGCATTGTCATTTTACAGGTAAAGTTCTGTTTCCCTATTCTGTCTATATTCCATCAACTTTAGCAAAATTTGTATGCGTTTGTCAGTACAATAAATAACGCGATATTGTATCATTTAAATGATTCAAGCAATCATATTTTTATAAATTAACTCTTTTTAGAAAGTCGCTTAGTGCAGAAACATTTTAAATAATCTACAAGTAAAACGCACTAAGTGAACTAAGTGACTTAGTGCCTATTGCCAGATAAAATTTTAATCAAAATCAAATTGGTGCGTTTTGTATAGTGGGTAACTCCCTCGGCAGTCCACCTAGAAGTTAGTTCGGTTTACCTATACATAGATCATCAAAAATTAATTACAGTGCCATTAAAATCCTATTTTTGCAAAAAAAGTGACTTAGTGCCTTTTACTTGTAAGCCGACGATATAATAGTACAAACTTGGAATAGTTGTACATCTATAAAAGTTATGCACCCTAATGCATTATTTTTCAAATTATGCCATGAGTTGCATATATACAGGGTGTTCAAATGGCCGGGTCACTGATTGTAGGTGTTTAATTATCAGCTTATATCTCCTACAAGTATTAACCCTCCGTTAACCCTGAACTCTGACAAACCCCAATGAGTTTATTTTAAGCAAAAAATATATTTAGTCTAATTATATGGGCACGTCCGCTCGTCTATCTTCCTAAATTACTTCAAAGGCTCATTCCATGTATTAAGCTCAGTTCTGAGAATAACCGATGTGAAATAAGAGTGAGTAATAGTGATTAAAAGTATGGGGGACCCCACATGGTTAATGGCGTCCTAAATTTATTTGAATATTTTACAATTTTTTTAAGTTAAAATCATAGACAAGGAAAGACCTCCAAAGCCGTTGCGGAATACTGTGATAAATGTGCCTAGCGCATCTGAGATAAACTTGCACATGCGCACTACTATTGTTGTTTTTGACGAGTATTTTTCACCTTAGTTTTGTGTCTCAAATAAAAATTGTAAAAAATTCAACAAAAAACAATAAATATCTACGAAGAAACGTCGAAATAGTTTTTTTTTAAATAATTTTATAAGAATTTTTCGAGGTGTGTTTGAGTTTCGGGATTTTGTACACCTTCTTTGAGTACACCAGGGATTGACCCTTTGCTCTTCATAAAGCAACAATACAGGTTAGGTTTAAAGTTATAAACAAAAGCAGCAAAAAAACAATTAAAACACAGTAGAAGTCGAAAAATGAACAGAAACAAACGACGATCTGACAGTATAAACAATCTACTAATAATTCGTCACCCCAGTATTGGTTTGCCATATCTCTATTTTTGGACATTTTAAGATTTTTACTGGGGGATTTTTGGAGATAAAACAAATGAATACTGGGGTGATGAATTGTTTTACGACCGACAGCATTTCACAGATGCTAGAGATGCGTACTGCGCAAGGTCAGATATATTGCGTTACGTCATTTCGCTTCCCCGTTCTGTCACAAAATAATCTTGCGCAGGCTGGACTAATGATTCTCTGTCCTTCTCTATGGTTAAAATATGCTAGATATTGCTTATAAAATAAGCTTTTAAGAAAAAAAATAAGTTATAGCCAAATAAACAAAATGATTTGTTAAATTAAACTGTCTTAGGTGTAAAATACCTATTTGTTAGGTCCCCGTATGACAATAAATCTATCTATCTACCTATCTATCTATCTATTAGCAAGTTACTATTTTATACATATTTTGCTGGCTGAAACTTATTTCAGGCAGAAAAATATTTGTTACTGGCTGACTAACATTATTTATTCATTTGGGGGTAAATCCAACAATGGGAGGCTTATTGATATATTATGGGAGTTTTATAGTCATATTATGGAAGTCTTAAAGATACGTTATGGGAGTCTTATGGGACTAGCGACCCAACAACTTTTTAAGGCTAATAAATTTCTTGAAAGCTCCCAGCGGCTGAATTGGGACATCCCATGGAAGCTTATTGTGGGAGCTCCCTGGGGGTAATTTTTTTGACTGGGACGTTTGTATGGATTACTTGAAACGTTTATGTCAAAACTGATTATGTTTGAATGAATATATACCAACAATTTTTTTTTCGCAATGAAATTTGTTTGAAGTTGCATTTTTAGGTAAAGTTTTTAATTAAGTTCCTCATATTCAAAAAATTAGTTTTTGCACGACCAAGACTAAAACCTAATTTTATGCTTTCATTTTCGGGACTAAACTTGCCGTTTTTCTCCCTAGGGAATAAAGTTCACGGCAACCTTGATAATATTAAAATATTATACTTACTATATGCTTTGCTGGTTCAAAAATTAGGTTTGGTGGTGTTTTGTAATAAATTAGTGATTCAAACCAATTTATTTGATTTTAACAAAGAAAACCTTTAAAAATAACATTGTTATACATAACTTAAAATTTATCATCTTCGTCCATTTTTTTGACGTTTGTGTCAACCATATTAAAAAACAATTGAAATCGCGATGGCCATGAAACTGGCTTTTCAAAATTTACAGGCATCTTGATTAAATTGCGAAAATAAAACAACCGATTTTAGACGCGTGGTTTTTAATTTTAATTTTATCTACCTACCTAAATTATGTTTCGTCCTGCAAAAAATAGTGTATATACCTGAGGACTAAACTGGCTGTTTTAGTCCCTTGCATTTCTGTTTCCATCGCTCGCTACGCTTGCTCAGGAAATACTAATGCAGCGGGACTAAAACAGCCAGTTTAGTCCCTTGGTATATAAATAACTATTTTTGTTTTTTTATAATTATCTAAGTAAAGTTTATTACATATTTAATTATCATAGAAACATTTTTATTAAAACAAATGGTGTTTGTTATTTTTTCTTTGTATTTTATATTGGGGTTTAATAAACCTCACGTGGTTAATACCGTTATTTTTTTCCACCTGGTTAACCGATTAGAATAAACAATATATTTTTTTACTCGAATTTCTCCGCTCTATATCATAGCCTACTTTATTTTTTCTACTCGGAATAACATAACCTCAATTTTTCAGTAAAATCTTATTTTTAATATAGCTAAGCTATTCTTATTTTTAATTTTTGCCCAATTTAAAGATTAAAGTATTCTCACTTTATATTCACAATAGACCTCATTGGTCGCAGTGATTTGAAAGGCAGTACCTTGCCTTACAACCCCACTTATTCTCACTTTATCCCCCATAGCCTAGAATAGGACGGAATGTGCGTTGACCGCTAGATGGCGCAACTTAAGAACGCGTTATAGCTCGCAGTTTGCGCATCGAGTTATCCTTGGTCAGGGGACATTTATAATATTTTTTTACTCTTATCCATTTATTTATTTAAATTAATAACAATAAAAATGTATATAGTAGTCACCAAAGGCAACTTAATAGCGCGTTATAGCACGCAGTTCGCGCATCTAGTTATCCTTGGCCAGAGGATATTTATACTAAATTTTTCTTCTTTCCATTTATTTATTTAAATTAACATTAATTAATCAATTTTTCTTTAGGGGCCCAAAATTGGAGAGCTGTAGCTCTGTCAATAAGCGTTTTCAGACCCATGTCCATTTTTTTCTTGTTTTTGTCCGAGGAATTGGCTCCCGAAGTTTCCAAACGTTATTTCCGGACACCCTCTATAAGCGTATAATACGCTTTAATTATAAATAATTAATGCTAGAGCACTATATTATAAAGTCTAATTAAAAAATTAACAAAGCCACAAAAATTTATATAGTAATTAAACACCTCGTTAGACCCTTTTCTTTCACACTAGTCGATAAATAGTATATTATGCACCAAGTATGCGAAAAACGAAAAAGTCTTTAGTATTTGAGAATGAAGTTTTTTGCTGAGGCGGAGTCGTGGCAAAAAATCAGTCGTGAACACTTAAGACAGTTCGCATACGTGGTGCATATACTATTTTTTCTAGTGCCTAAACTAGTTACTCCAAATATCAGTTAAAAATAAAGTTTAAAAATTATTTTGACATAGTTGTTAGTTTGACAAGTAAGTTGAAAAAAGTTAGTAGTTGTCTCAAAATTTTTTCATTATTGACCGTCGTCAATTAACAAAGCTTAACAACGGTCAATAATAAATGAGTTCACTGATTTTATTGGTTGCCAAGGTAAACAAGCCTTGACAACGGTAGATAATATGTAAGCTAGAACTTAATTAGGCAGTAGAAAAACTCATTTTTCTGAACAACTTTTTTAAGAGATTTATTTATTAGAAACTAAAAATAGTTGAAAAATCTACGTTGCTCACAAAAATATGCACACAGTGCGACCCTGCAATTTTATAGTTTTAAAAGATGTGCACCAAAAGTTTTTTTTAGATTAATAAAATAGGTTTATTGGTTATTAAAAATCACTATATTTAAAAATCGCAACAGATCCTTTTCATAATTTAGGGCCTATTTTAATATTTTTTTTTATTTTCATTTTTTTTTAAACTCTTTTAAACGTATTATCTCGCCTAATAAACTTATTTTAAAAAAAATTACGCTAGTGAGCCCTTCAGTGAACCTTAAACAATTATAAATCCTATTAAATACCATTTATTGCGCGTTAATAGCTGAATTAAATTGCAAATTAGTATTGTATTTTTCTTAAACATCTAAAAACTAAAAAAATTTTAAAAAACGCTACCTTAAAAACTAAATTAAATCCTATTAGATGAAAATTCAATAACTGCCTTTAAAAGTTGCTGACCATAGCGTGGGTCGTTAACATTATTCATTTTGTGTTTATTCCAGACAGTAAGGAATTCTCTGTGAATAGACTACCCAGCCTGTTCTGACCAAATTCCAAAGCCACTCTCTAAATAGGAAACACTGTCTTTAAGGTGATGCAATATGCAATTAATTTTAAGAGTTTTTGATACCCCGGAATCATTTAAAACTGCTTCCAGATGTTTGAGATCTGATTCGAGTTGTACTTCAGTTTTTGTTGTACCGAAACATTTATCGACGATTTTGTTCATCACATTGAATGACGCAAAAAATGGCATAACCAGAACTTGATTCACATTTCCCAGTACTTCTTTTGATGTTAATTCATTGGCATGCTTTAGGAGCTTTCTACAAGCATTGCCATCGAAAATTTCTCCTTGATAATTTTTGGCAATTATATTTAAATTCGTGGGCCATTTAAGAGCGTTCTCTCTTCCCAGCAATGGGACCAGGCCTTTCCAAAAGAGGTGTTAAACTCTCACATTTTCGTTCTCTTCAAACAAAGGTTTATTGACAATACTAAAAGACTCTTTGGCTCTTTTAATGTTCTTATCTAATGATAAACTAAATTTATTAAAATGAATTTCCAAATCACCATAGGTTCTTAGCTCCTTGGCAGCAGATTTATACGCTCTCATTTCTTACAGAAAAATATGACAATAGGGGCAAGGATAGGTTGACGTTGCAATGCTTGTAGAAAGCTCCTAAAGCATGCCAATGAATTAAAATCAAAAGAAGTACTGGGAAATGTGAATCAAGTTCTGGTTATGCCATTTGTTGCGTCATTCAATGTGATGAACAAAATCGTCGATAAATGTTTCGGTACAACAAAAACTGAAGTACAACTCGAATCAGATCTCAAACATCTGGAAGCAGTTTTAAATGATTCCGGGGTATCAAAAACTCCTAAAATTAATTGCATATTGCATCACCATACAGTGTTTCCTATTTAGAGAGTGGCTTAGGAATTTGGTCAGAACAGGCTGGGGAGTCTATTCACAGAGAATTCCTTACTGTCTGGAATAAACACAAAATGAATAATTTTAACGACCCACGCTATGGTCAGCAACTTTTAAAGGCAGTTATTGAATTTTCATCTAATAGGATTTAATTTAGTTTTTAAGGTAATGTTTTTACAAAAGTTTTTAGTTTTTAGATGTTTAAGAAAAATACAATACTAATTTGCAATTTAATTCAGCTATTAACGCGCAATAAATGGTATTTAATAGGATTTATAATTGTTTAAACTTTTTTTAAGGTTCACTGAAGGGCTCACTAGCGTAATTTTTTTTAAATAAGTTTATTAGGCAAGATAATACGTTTAAAAGAGTTTTAAAAAAAATTAAAATAAAAAAAAATATTAAAATAGGCTTTAAATTATCAAAAGGATCTGTTGCGATTTTTAAACATAGTGATTTTTAATAACCAATAAACCTATTTTATTAATCTAAAAAAAACTTTTGGTGCACATCTCTTAAAACTTATAAAATGCAGGGTCGCACTGTGTGCAATCGATAATTGTAATAAAAAAGAGCCTATGCTCCAAAAAAAAACTTGTGACACTATTCGGAGTTTTATGTTTACCTTAAATGGTTCTCAGGACTTATATTTGATGCACCGATCTGTGGCTATGTAAAATATGTTTGGAATGTGTGTGCAAGTGGGAGGTCTGGTGTAGGCACGCACGCCTTACAACGCTCTTGACGGAAAAAAGAGAGCGCGAATGATTCCTCCCCCTTTCATGAGGAGAACTATACATAATCGATTAATAAAAAAAAATGGATTAGTTTAAAGTCATGGCGTGGTTCCCTGGGACACTTTAATTATCGAACATGGAGAAAAAATTAATTAACCTTAATTATAGAAAATTCACTCACCTACATTTTTAGTTTAACGACTTTTTTCCAAGGTTGACCAAAATCAAGATATTTAAAAAAAAAATCGAAAAAATCCAGTTTTTGTCACATTTTTAAAATTTTGTTATCTTTTTGAAACTTCTCTATCGATTTCGAGGTCGCAAATAAATGTGTTACAACACATTGTCCTACTACATATACATAAAAAAATTGCGTACCGTTCGACCGGTCGCGACCTGGCTGCTGGGCTACTGATGGTATCTTTCTCTAAGTGTAGAATCTACACTGTAGATAATGTTATTTTTATTACGCTGCTGTATTTATAGACTGTAGAATGTTATTTATATGAAAATATTGTTTTAAAACAAACAAATAAATTACTATTAAAATGAATATGTTGCTTATATTTTCAAAAACTAAACAAAGTGAATCATTTAAAAGTGATGAAACGTGACAAATTTAAAGTTTTATTTTATTCAAATTGTTTTAACGTCTAAAATATTTTTTATGATAACAACAGAATGGTATGAAAATTGTTTGTGTTAGATAAATCTTACTTTAATATCAGATCTAACAATGCATACTTGAAACATTAAATGTAAATGAGTTAATTTTACTCATGTCAAATTGGACCTTGTTGGTCGGTGATTCTCCCTAACAAATCACTTGTATTTGTGAGTTATTAATAACTAATAATAATATATTGTCAAATTGGAGCAACAGGTGATTTACCTGACAAATCACTCGTATTTGTGAGTCATTAATAACTCATAATAATATATTGTTGAAGCTATCAAAGTAAAATATAAAATCACAAGACTCTTAACAGTAAATAAACCTTTTTTTATCTACAGGGTGATCAGTAACTGCCATGCCAAAATATAAGAGGTGATTCTAAATCCAAAAATATCAAAAAAAAGTTCTTATAAAGGTTGGTCAGCAAATACTTTTCCAGTGCACAATTTTACAAAAATATTCTTGTACTTCTTGTTTAATTTATTTAAATTTTGACAATTATTAAAAAAAATTAATTGAAAACTTAAAAATATCACCGGAAACTGTTACAAAATATTTACTAATCAGGTAGCTTATTTTCGAAACATTAAAATTGAAAATCTAAATAATTAAAAAGTCCATAAATTTAAATTATTCATTAATTAAGGACTTATAAAAGGTGTAGCCACATAGGTCGTGGAGTAAAACCTTCGTAAAGTTTTCCTTTGCGTATATATTTATTAATTAAGATTTATGAAAATGTTTTTGAAAAATAAACGTGACAAAAATCAATAAAGGGTTGATGCATAAACGTGCAGAAGTATTTTAATTAAAATTGTACGGGCAGAGCTGGACGGTCACGCTGTTCAAGAAGAACTTTTAAATGACATAACAACTTCCATTTTTTTTCTTTTTGGAATTTATTATATGAGCTCTAATTAAAAAAAAAAGACCAACATTTTAAAAATCGTTAGAGCCGTTTTTGAAGAAAATATGTTTTTTAGAAAATATCTTTGATATTTTACGCTAACATACTCGGTTTGCCCTCGATGTCTCGGATTTTGACCAAACTTTTTTCAAAACGGTCCACTATACTGGGTGTCCCACCAAGTTCTTGATATAGCTTATTATTGTTATTTGAAAAGGTATTAAAATTTGCAAAAAATAGCATTAAATCAAAGCCAAAGAAGATTTTACTGACTTATTTAAAACCGCCCCTTGCTTACCCACTCCCTTGAAACCACCCCCAACTTCTGTTTTTCAAACAGCACCCTTCAATTCTTATTAAAGACTATGAAAGTGCCCTTCATTCTGAATTCAACCATTTATTATAAGTGGTATCTTTGATTTTAAGGGGCTCTAAATAACAATTATTATTTATTAATAGAAGGGTGGTATTTAAAATAAAGTTGCGGGTGGTTCCAGGAGAGTGGGTTATTATGAGTTGGTTTTGGATATATTAATCAATTTTCTTTTGGGTACAATTTAACGTAAGTTTTTGGAAATTTTTCTGGTTAAATTTAGAATGAAATGTGCTTTCATATTCTTCAGTAAAATAGGGGAGTGCTATTTAAAAAACTAGTTGGAGGTGGTTCCAAGAGGGTAGTTTTGCATATGTCAGTAAATTCTACTTTGACTCCAATTTTATTTTATTTTTTTTATTTTTTTAAATATCGGAAATATAGCCCGTCTAAAACCTGGTGGGACATTATTATTACTAAATAATATATTGGAAACCCCTTAAAAGAATAAAATACTACTTATAATATATGGTTTAATTTAAAATGAAATGTAATTTCATATTCTTAGAAAAAAGTGGGGGTGGGAGGTGCTATTTGAAAATCAGAGGTTGGGGTGGTTACAAGGGAGTCAGTAACAAATGGGGGGGGGTGTTTGAATATGTCAATAAAATCTTCTTTGGCTCCCATTTATAGATGGCGCTGATTAGCTGGCTGAATTTTCGGTCCTGCTAAATTTTTAAATTTCTAACAAAATAGTGCTAATATAAAGTCCAAAATATCATAGTATATCTGTATAAGTCTAGTAGTTCGCGTATTTGTAAAGTTCTTGTTCAAATTTCTAAAATGGGGAGAACAATCAAGGAACTAGAGGTCATGATGACAAAGATGGCGGACGACTTCAAAAAGCAAATGAATGAGTTTAAAGGAGGTTCGAGGAATGAAGATGTACCCTCGGGCAGTACCGAGGTGAGCAACAATTTCACCCTTTTCGAACAGTCTGTAAACGCTAAATTAAGGGAAATTGAAGACGCCCTGAACAGTTATAAAGAAGAAAGGCATCTAGAAAAAAATAACTACTGCATTCTAGTACACGGTATATCTGAAAAAAGTACCGACATTTACCAGGAAATACTCGAAATTACGAATAATAAACTAAATATCGAAGTAAATAAAAGGGATATCAGTTTTTGTTACCGCCTGGGCAAAAAAAAATCCGATCCAAATAAAAAAAAAATACGTCCCATTTAAAGCTATTTTTAACAAAAAAAAAATTCAAATAACGGAGATATAACTTGTCAAGAACCCGGTATCGTGAACGGATGGACCGTTTTGAAAACAAATTGGTGCGAGTACTTGGGTACCATAGTGGTACCACTGTGCCAAGTTTGGTCAAAATCTAAGACATCGAGGTCAAACCAAGTATGTTAGCGTGATATATCAAAGATTTTTTTCTAAAGAACACATTTTTTTCAAAAACGGCTCTAACGATTTTTAAAATTTTGGTTTAATTTTTTTAATTAGAGCTCATATAACAAATTCCAAAAAGAAAAAGATGGAAGTTGTCATGCCATTTAAAAGTTCTTCTAGAACACCGTGCGGTGTCACTGACTAGACAATGCCTAGTAGGTATGCCACTCTATATCTCCAAAAATGCGGAGCTGTTGAGTAAAAAATAAAATTTTATGTTTGTTTTTGTTTATGTTTGTTTTTAACCTCGTACTATTCTACTTAATTAAGCATCCCCTAAGTCCAGGACTTGTGTGGGCTAGTAGTAGAGGGAACCACCGGCTTTAATTGACTTTCGAACCAATATATCTAGGGAGTACGCCTTCGCCAAATTTCAATTATTAATTAACTGAAAAAGGCAATCGGCGCCAGTGAGGTTTGAACTCACGATCATTAGATCAGTGTCAGGCTATATCGATGCCATTGACCACTGAGCTAAATCTCCCAAAATTAAAAACAATCATTAAAGTTTGTTGATAAAAAAAAAGAATTTTTCAAAATATGTTTTTTTTTAAGTAAAAATAAAAACAACAATAGTCTAAAGTATTTTTTTATCGTACAACTAATATTAAGCAAGCTATTGCAAAGAGGAATTGTTTTTACCACATAAACAGTACTCGGCAAATTTCCAGTACACGCATAGGCGCTGCGTCGACTCTAGCTTTGACGCGATGTTTTAACTATTTACATTTTTATTTCTTTTTACCTTGATTTTTTTAATGGTTTCATTTAAACGAGTAAGGTGGGAAAAAAAGTAATAGATAAATAAAAATTAAAAACTTTCGTATTCTTAAAAGATAAAAATCGAATGTCGGTTTTTTCTTTGAAAAACACCGATATATATACATATGTATAGTTAATATGTATAGTCAATAATGTTGTGTGTAACAAATTAGTCGTCAAATGTTTCGATTTAGTGACCTTTATAAAAATTTCCCTCATAATTCGGCAAAATTATTCCGTAAGTCTATGTTTCTGTGTTTATTTTCAACGTTGATGCGACTATTGCATATAAATGCTATAAAACGCAAAATTTTCGTTTTGGTAAATGTAAAATTTCTGGCGGTGGTAATTTTTTTTAATTATCAAAATTTTTGCACGGGTAAAAAGGCCTGTTTTGGGAGTAGGGAAATTTCTCAATTTTAAGTTGAGAAATATTTAGTCCGAATCTATGTTCTCCAACGTAAATCTCGTAAACAAAATAGTAAACCTGATAAAGGAAACCAAGCTGTTTGACTAGCAAGAGACTCGAGGACAACACAAAAAACCCGCAGTGTTTGAGGTAAGAACCCTCATCTTGTTTCTCTTTGTAATCAATCAATCAATCAATCAATCACGCTTTAAGTTCTGACATTTTAACAATTTGAAAATTGAATTGACATTCGGTGAGCTGGCGCTGCGTTGCCACGTGAGCGAACAGGCCTGAAAGTGACGTCGGCCACGGTTCAAAGCTCGGGTGCACACGGGTGGGAATAAAACTTAATTTTACCGCCTTAAAACACCGACAGAAGTAAAAAAGTTTTAAAAAGCCTAATTGCAGAATAATGAAATTTAATTATTTATATAGACTTAAGTAGATAACTATGTAGATAAGGGTGTTCGTAAAAAAAATGAGGAAATTAAGTATTCATGTTTAATTTCTTAAATTTTTATATTAAAAATGGTCATAAAAAGTTATGAACTCGTTTTTAAATACATTTTTCCATTTTGCGACTGTTATAACCTCATTATCACACGCATTTTGCTTGTTCTTATATGCCCATAAGAGGTTTGTACTTTTTTTTTTCTTTTGGGTTGGCAATACAAGACAAAAGACCATCGCTTGGCGTTTTCCGTGCAAATGTCAGCACCGTTTTTAGTTTAGTTTTCTACGAAATTTAGTTTTAGGTTTATTTTTACCATGTTAAAATTGTTGCTTGGTTACTTGCAGTGAAAAAGAGAAGAGCTGACTTTAAAAGATATCAAAATATCGTTTGTTCTATAAATTTCAAACATAACATTGTAATGCCAACCCAAAACAAAAATCCCTAAATCGGTCATCAATTTAAATGTAAGTTTTTTTTAATTTAATTAATTCAATTTAAAGGTAAGTTTTTTTAGAGCAAAATAGAAAAAATGGTATAAAGCAATCGTTTCATAACACGTTTTAAGCGCACTAGTACTTTAGAAAACTCGCCGTAAGTGGATAGTTTTCTAAACTTATACTCCTGCGCTAAAAACGGGTGTTATGAAACTAGTTCTTTATACAATTTTTTTCTATTTTGCTCTAAAATTTAAAAAACTTACATTTAAATTGATGACTGATTTAGGGATTTTTGTTTTGGGTTGGCATTACAGTTTACACTATGTTTAAAATTCTAAGAACAAATGATATTTTAATATATTTTACAGTCATCTCTTCTTTTTTCACAATTAACCAGTATAAAATTAAACTTTAAATCGTCATTGACATTTGCACGCAAAACGTCAAGAGATAGGCTTTTGTATGTTGCCAACCCAACAGAAAAAAAAGTAGAGACCTCTTATGGGCCTATAAGAACACGCAAAATGCGTGTGATTATGAGCTTATAAGAGTCGTAAAATAGAAAAAAAAAATAGAAGGAAGCTTCCTCATTTTATTAGTGAAAAATATAAAATAAATTTCAAAATAAACCATAGAAAAAATTTTATCTCTCCAAAATATAAATTTATTGTCTATTAAACAAACATTACAGCGACAATTGTTTCGACTTTTTTAACATAAAGTCATTTTCAAGCTACAAATAATGAAAAATTATTTTTTTTTATGTTTAACTACCTTTTTTGCAGTTTAAAGATAATTCCTTTAGTCTGTTTGAAATATAGTTTGAATTATTTTATGATAGATGTCCCAGATTTTTATTCAATTTTAAATTTTAGATTTCATTAATTTCTTTTATTTTAACTTATTGTAGTTTACTTTTTGTTTAAATTTTTAAGATGTTATAAAAATAATATAGTTAAGGTCAGTATGACATTTCTAATAATGTGTACTCAAGTTATTTTGTTTATAAATTTAAAAAGTAAGTTTTTCTAAAAGGAATTGTACCATTTTCAACCTAATTTTTCATTATTTGTAGCTTGAAAATGACTTTATGTTAAAAAAGTCGAAACATTTGTCGCTGTAATGTTTGTTTAATAGACAATAAATTTATATTTTGGAGAGATAAAATTTTTTCTATGGTTTATTTAAATCAACTCCAATATGAGTAAGGATCAAGAATTTCTTAAATTAAATTTCAAAAAGTCCGAATTTGAAGTTAATACCGCAACTCATTTGAAAGTAGGCCTAACTTCTTGATCGCACTGTCAATATAATTTGTTAAAAAAAAGTAATTTTATATTTGTGGTAAAACTAGATGATATTGAACTTTCTTCCCCCTTTAGACATAAAGTTTTTCCGCTTCGATGAAAATAACTTTTGTCGCTTTATTAAAAGTTTTAAGTAATTTAAGCCCCAATGTTTGGCCTTCCAAATAGTATGATTTTTATGTCTGTTAGTTTCAGAAAAAAAGCTATAACCTACCATTACAGTTACATTTGGGAAGCAATGAAAACTTTCATTTCCCGAAGAGAAAACAGAAAAACAAAACAAGTATCATTTAATCTTTATAATAGTTATTTATGGTACTAGTGGGTAAAGTAAGATATTGCCTATGACAAAATTAACCTGCGAGGCGTCAGCCAAGCAGGTTAATTTTCGAGAGGGCAATATCGGTTTACCCATGAGTGCCATACAAGGTTTTATCCAATAAATAGCTTAGGAATTCATATTTTTATTAAAAATTTTAATGACATTTACAAGAATATAATTTGACAAGTGACAGTTGAGTCGGTAAAATAAATAATTATCCACTCAATAAAGTAAAAACCACGCGGGGGTTATTATTGAGTTTATCTATTTAAAATAAAGCTGGTAATTGTCTTATTATCTGTATGTATTCGATTCAGTGTGGTTGTGGCAAATGCCGCCTGGGTCCCCGGCCTAAATGGCTCTCTTGGGGCACTAGGTTTGTAAATAAATATATTTATTTTTAAAAATTTGAACATATTTCTTAACTTAGACTAGCCGTTATTAATTTACATTGCCTCTTCGCTAAATATGTAGTTTTCCTTAAAAAAAATCACATTTATAATTTTCATACAACTCAAACACAATTTATACGTTGATTTTACGGGTATTGGACTGGGAAAAAAACTTCAAACTAGATGAAACGTTGCAAGCACCCTGTCAAAACATCGGGACTATTGTACACTAGAGCCATCTAGTTTGCAAATTTCAAACTAGGTGTTTTGTTTGATTTTAAATTCTATATCTTTAAAACATTACATTCAGCAAAAAACTGTATATAACATTTTTTATAGGGCTTAAAAAGAGCTTTTATTTAAAATATAATTTTTTGAAATCGGGTTAAAAATATGTGAGATATGCTAAAAAGACCTTTTACTGCTTTGAACGCCAATATCTCGAAAACAATGCGTTTTAGGAAAACGTTGTTTATAACATTTTTTGACCAATTTAAAATTATTATAATTATAATTATATATGTGCTAAATTAACCAAATACAATAATAATTGCCTTAATTATAAACAAAAAACGCTAAAAATATGAGTTTTACCCTATTTTTACCCCCTTACCCCCAATTGTTTACCCCCAAAATCTAATCAGCTCTGCGAAATACGATAAGAAATAATATGCAAAAAACCGCAAGTCGATATCTCATGTAGAAATAGAGTTAGAGAGTTTACACCCAGATAGACAGACAGACAGACAGACAGACAGACAGAAAACGGACGCAAAATTTTTTTTTACTGATTTCGACTCAGAATGGTCTAAAACGTCGAAAAATGTGAAAAAAAACGTGGTCAAAGATTTTGACTTTTCGGCGAAGATTTCAATACATCGGCACTCTTAGTAGCACTAAGTGATGATGTAATTGGGGACCTCTCCGCAAGATTTCTGCTGCTCCTTCCCATTATAAAAATGTTAAGAATTATATGGTGCCCGTCCCCCTACGATGGGGTAGCCCATGAAATCGCAGCCGTAAAAAAAATCTGAGTCCGCTACTGTGTAATACACTCAGAAAATGTCATTGTAATTTTAATACTAAATTTTATTTGTAAATACATATTGGTTATTTATATTGCCACCATTGGTATTTAATACTTTACTTGTGATAATAAATACTACAATGTGTGTATTATATATAAAATGTTGTCATACTACTACATCACAACGTGCTGGTACATTTGTATCCCCACGCAACATGTGTTTATTAACACTATGTTATAGTAAAAGTTACTGTAACATTTGGTAAAGCATATCACACTTATAGTATGGTTTACTTTGAGCTGTTGTTAAGTTGTATTACTGATCTAGTTTAAAGTACGTCCAGTATTCAGAAAAATTAACAATCGGTAAATAATACCAAAATTTTGATTAGTAATAATATAATAATAATAAAGATTGCAACTACACACAATGGAGCTCTCTACAACTAGAATTATGAAACAAAAGACGTCTACCCTATCTCTATCTCATTTGTGCTACACTTTCCAGCCAAGCAAATAAATACTGTATTTGTTTTTCATACAACAAATACAGTATTTATTTGGTTGGTCGGAAAGTGTAGCAGTGAGCGGCATGAACGAACATAGCTAATGTGAATCTGTAGAATAAGACAATTCTACTAAAATTTAGATGGCGCCAGTAATTTCTTTTTTAAAAATAATATAGTTACACTTTTCGCTCGGCCAAGTAAATATTGTATTTGTTCAATAAAGAACAAATACAGAATTTGTTTGGTTGGGTGGAAGTGGGAGTGTATGTATGTCTTCTATCCTTTTTGGGTAGAACTTTTGTCCCTGTCTAATCTAACGGGAGAAATCGCCATTACACACTAACAAAATAATCGATCCTTTGTTTACTTCCTCTATATTATTACTGATCAAAGTTTTTGTATTATTTACCCATTGTTATTTTACTAAATACTGTAGCATACTTTAAACTAGATCAATAACACAACAGCTACAACTTAAAGTATATCAAACTATAACTGTGATATAATTTACCAAATGTTACAGTATTAATAAACATATGTTGCGCGGGGATCCAAATCGTCTTGTAAATTTCAGAACATCGTATCTCAAAAAAGACAACTTTACAGGAATGAGAAATAACTCTTACTCGCCTTATTCATAGATTGAAAATGTACTTTTTTAATGGGAGGCATAGCGTAGTGGCTAGCGCGTATGCATAGCAAGTCTACTATCGTGGGTTCGATTCTCACTGGCGCCGATTTGCCTTTTTCAGTTAATTAATAATTGAAATTTGGCGAAGGCGATAAGTGAAACGGACACTCCCTAGAAACTGGTTCGAAAGTCAGTATAAGCCGGTGGTTCCCTCTACTACTAGCCCACACAAGTCCTGGAATTAGGGGATGCTTAATTAAGTAGAATAGTACGAGGTTAAACAAACATGTAATGTAATGTAATGTAATATAAACTTAATACATTTTTAATGATTAACTTACCCTAAGTCATTTTATTGTGTATAAAATAAATAAATACAAATAAAAACCTAATGTTTATAGATACGACATTTTGATGCTCAAAATTAATAAATATTTTTAAGATACGAGCTTTGAAACGTTATTTTATTAATATTTTAACAAAATATAATTAATTATTATAATAATATTATTAATTATTGAAACATTTAAACTTCAAAAAGTTTTATAACATGCATAAGATATCAAAAAGGCGACGCCAAATGCAAAAAGTGCTTTCCAAAATAGTCAGTTAACTAGAATTAAGAGATACGAGGTTTAAAAATTTATTAATTTATAATCATCTAAGATACGACATTACTATTTTGCTTATATTTTTGCTATTTAAAAAAAATAGCAGGTGAACTTATTTTTTAGATGTAAATTAATAATATAAACCGTTTAAGTCCAAAATCTCAAAATCGAAAAAAATTGAGATACGACGTCCTGAAATTTACAAGACAAAATGTACCATCACGCTCTCTATGTTAAAATCTAAGATAGGTTTTTCGTCGCAGGCCAGTGTTATTAAAAAAAAATCGATGATAATAATTATAATTAATTTAATAGATATTAATAATATGGAATATAATAAATAAAATAGTTTCTTGAGTTGTCTTATCTTTTTTTAAATAATCGATGGCAAGATAGAATTAAAATTGATTCTTTTTTATGGGGAGGTTTGATTTAAACGCGAAGTTTATTAAATAAATTTTTCCGTCAAGATTTAATTGGAGTGTTAAAATTTTATGGGACTCTTAAATTTACAAAATAAATCAGATTTAAATACCTCCATAAAATACTAACAGTTAAGAAATAAGGTCCTATTGCATTGAACACATGCCTCATATTAAGAGAAAATACATTTTTACGACATTTTACAGCCGTATTTAGTCTACAACACGTATGGAATAGTCATTCCGCGTTCGAGGGACCTTCATACTCGCCTACCGGTTCGTATGACAAACTTTCTGCTCGCGCGGAATATTGTCTATTCCATACTAGTTATGGAATATACTATTTATTTTTTTGTAGACTATACTTTTTCTTCGACTGCAAATATGAAACACTGTATGGCTTTAAACTGCGGACAAGGTTAAAAAACATGTTTTTTGTGACTCCACATTGTAAATGCAACAAAACACATATTTTTAAATAAAGCAATGGAGCTCTCTACAACTAGAATTATGAAACAAAAGACGTCTACCCTATCTCTATCTCATTTGTGCTAGAATTTCCAGCCAACCAAATAAATACTGTATTTGTTTTTTATACAACAAATACAGTATTTATTTGGTTGGCCGGAAAGTGTAGCACTGAATGGTAAGAACGAACATAGCTAATGTGAATCTGTAGAATAAGATAATTCTACTAAAATTTAGATGGCGTCAGAATTTCTTTAATAAAAATATAGTTACACTTTTCGCCCGGCCAAGTAAATATTGTATTTATTCAAGAAAGAACAAATACAGAATTTGTTTGGTTGTGTGGAAGTGGGAGTATATAGTTTATATATATAGTTATAGTTTATTTCTCGAAAAATTGTACATAAGCATGGAGAGCCCCAAATAAGCTTTTGTCTTGTGCTAGGGGCTCTCCATTAATTTTGAAAAACAAATATTTTAAATGTTGACGTTTCATATTTTTCACATAAAAATTTCAAATATGTATGTCTTCTATTCTTTTTGGGTAGAACTTTTGTCCCTGTCTAATCTAACGGGAGAAATCGCCATTAATGTTATTTAATAATTTTATTAAATTAGTACTTAAAAAAGATTTTTATTTAATTTTAGCACATATTTACAAATTATAATGCAAAAATTGAAGGTTATGTCAGATAGTTGTGACAGATATCAGGTTTAAATATTTAACAATAGATGGAGCAGTTTTAATTTTTTGAACTAGATTGATAAAAAACTGATCAAATATTAAGAAAAACTAATGAACTTTATGTAATTTTAACGCAAAACTTTAAATTGCAATATTTCCTGGTAGAATATATATATATTTTTTGCTAATTTTGCTACAGTTTTCTTTACTTTTAAAAACAAGAGATGGCACTACATGTGCTCATTCTAACACTTGATACGGAATATTCATACCGCATCTAGAGCTAGAATTCTGTGTTTGAAAAGTGTGTGTATTTGCTTACATTCTAAAGCAGTCGTAGAAAAAATAATATTTTGTTAGTTACGAACTTAACGCTTAAACGGGCAGTATTTTCTTAGAGAAAAACCTTATATAAAGCTGTATTTTATAAATGTCAGTACACTAAACCAATTGCACATCTTTTCTATCTATTACGTCCGTTTTTCATTGTCTATAATTTAATCTACTACGACCAAAAACGTCGTAATGTTAGTAAATAAATTATTGTGGATTCCACAATGTGGATCATTGAAACAAATGTTGGTAACTGTTTCAAACAACCGGTTCCTTAACATAAAATATTTTCGGTAAAAATGAAATAATTTTTATCTTTATGTTTTGAGTATTATCTTTTTAAATACATATTTTAATTTTATTTTCGCACAATCAAGATTAAACTTAATTTTACGCTTTTATTTTCGGGACTAAACTTGCCCTTTTTCTCCCAAGGGAAAAAAATCACGGCAACCTTGATAATATTAAAATATTATACATACTATGTGCTTTACTCGTACGAAAATTTGGTTTGCTGATGTTTTGTAATAAATTAGCGATTCAAACGAATTTATTTGATTTAACAAAATAACATTTTTTAAATTACTTAAAATATAATTAAAAAACAATTGAAATCGCGATAGCCGTCTAACTGACTTTTCGCATTTCACAGGCATCTTGATTAAATTACGAAAATAAAACACCCGATTTTAGACGCATGGTTTTTAATTTTAAATTATCTACCTACCTAAATTATGTTTGGTCGTTCAAAAAATAATGTATAAACCTCAGGACTAAACGGGGCTGTTTTAGTCCCTTGCATTTCTGTTTCCCTCGCTCGCTACGCTCGGTCAGGAAACACTCATGCAGCGGGACTAAAAGCCCTTGGTATATAAATAACTATTTTACAAGAATATTTATTCACATACGTATATAAATCGGGAAAGCCTTGTATTTGTGCAAAAATTTTCATTTTTGCGTATTTTTGCGTTTTATGACTTTTTATGTCGATATAAATCAATTTGGAGTAAAAAAAGTTGTCGATCGGTCGTTTGTTCGAATAGGAAGTTTAAAAAAATAACCCCCTTTGCCCCCCTGGCCACATTTTAAAAACAACAAATATCGAATATAAACTTGACGCATTATCTATTTGAGGAAAAAACTGGATCAAGGAAGCTACCCTAGTAGAAATTTAACGTTAGAAAAACGTTTTTCTAACGTTAGAAAACTGTATAAAAGTACGTTATAAAATATGTGCAAATGTCCCGCTGTTTAACGTTAGAATCTAACGTTAGTTACAAACGTTAATCTAACGTTAGATTTTTAATTTAGAAATACGTTATAAGTACGTTTTATTTCTAACTTTCGGAGGGGGCGTAGCCAACTAGGAAATTTCTACCTGCATCATAAAATGGCAGCTGGAGACAAATTTATTCATATAAATAAATCTTAATATATTTTAGCAATCATAATATTTTTAAACATAATTTCGTTACATTTATTTATAAAATAGCCATCTTTTTAGGTGGCCCTAAATATTTTTCGTGGAATATACTTCGATAAATACGTTTACCTCTCAGAAAAACTTTGTATTTAGTTAGTTAATATTTATTTATACATTCAGAATCTTAAAATATTTTTTTAATTCTAGTACAGCGTTGCCAGACTTAAAAGTCCAAACCTAGGCACATAGCTGTCTGAAATGAGTATTTTATACTATTACGTATTAATAATGGAAATTATTATTATTATTATTATTATTATTATTATTATTATTATTATTATTATTATTATTATTATTATTATTATTATTATTATTTAAAAATAAAAACCAGTCAGGTCACCTCGCATTCCGACACCTACGAGGTGACTAGCTGGTGAAAGACGTCCATGGAGTAAGCAGCTACTGGGATCGATTCTCATGTGCTCCGAGTAGATTTAGGGACCCAAGGATAATTGCTTTTTGCATGCGACCGGCTAAGATTTTACCCGAATCGCGACATGCTGGTATTGTCTTTAAAGTAGAGAGAAAGCTAGCGTTTGTACCACCGAAGGATACTATAATTAACACCACCAACTTTATAGTGTGGCCTGGATACAGTCTCTGGAGCTGAAATAGTAGATGATATTTTGTCCGCTTATTTTCCTCCTTTAAAATAATGTTCTTCTCGGCTGGGGCCCAAAATTCGATAACGAACATTGTTTTGGATTTATTATTATTATTATTATTATTATTATTACTATTATTATATTAAAATACCTAAATATTATTTTGGTATAAACCAGGTTTATTAAACCTATCTGTTCTGTTTCTATTTATCCTCAAAAAAAAAAATTTAGAACCAGGTCGGTACCTGTTTCTTCCCATGTTTCCCTAAAGGAAGCCTATTTAGAACTTGTTTATTATACTATTCACAGCGCGTAGCGCTAGAATAGTACAATACGGTATTTACAGTATTATTAATTTGAGCCATTTCGCTTCAATGATTATTTATATCGATAAAAAATCTAAAACAGAAAATAAAATTAAAATGTTCTTATCAGGCGCACCTATTTCTAGATGCGCTGGTAAGGTATTGCGTTGAAAATAATACTTATCTGCTATATCTTCTTTACCTAAAAAATATTATTATTCAATACCTTACCAAAGTTTAAAAATTTTGACTAAATAAAGAATTTTTAATAAAATTATTGATAAATCGTTAAAATAATTAAATTGAACGAAAAACTGAATAAAAGTTAACTTCTAACGTTTCGGGATCTAATCTGATCCCGTTTTCAAAGAAAATTATTAGTTTTTGAAAGAATTTGTGCAATATTTGGCTTTATCAATAAATATTTTTTTGTTACAACAACGTTTACTTGTACTATTTTTAGATTTTTCTAACAGTGTAGTCGAAATTTTCAGAAAAAATTAAGTTCTATGAGTAGAAAATCCCTATTATTTTTGAAAGTAATTTCCCCAAAAACCAAAAAGCCCCTATCTTTTTTAAACTGAAACAAAATTCCAATTAGGGAACGTTCAAGTATTACGTAACGCAAATTTTGATCTATTTAGACCCCCCCCCTAACCATATTTACTATACCATTAACATGGGCGTAACACTCCAAAATGACCCTCCCCCCTAGGAGCGTTACGTAATACTTGAACGTTCCCTTAACGTAACTTTTTTAGAAAAAATACTTTCATTGTAAAGATAAAAAAGTTATGGAGGGTTAAACTTAAAAATATATATATATATATATATAAATAACCATCATTTACACTTTTTTTTAAACTTTCTTTTTGAAAAAAAAAATTAATAATTTTTAGTTTTTCAAAAAAGATCTTATAAAAAAAATATATTTTTTTTTTAAATTTTATTTTGAAAATTATTTTTTTCTTCAAGCGTACTAAATTGTTCATATTTTATAACTGAACACACTAGTTAGAAGTGATCTATTTTTTTACAGTAAAAAAATGAGTTCATTGTTGTACGCCGTAAAAAAAAGTTTGTTAGCAAAACCAGCGGCAGCACTCTTTGACTTTGATGACAGCCACACTTCAAACTTGTTTGTTTATTATGTAAACAGGTGGTTGACTCGAGATTCTGTGCAAAAACCTTGTGTGAAATTGATTAAAAATGATTGAAGAAGAATATATGGTTTATACACCTACAAATCTCTCCGAAATTGCAAATGCTACATTAGACAAGTTATCATCGAAATCGCGAAAAGTGTACGATTAGTAAAACAATATACAATTTTTTATTTATTTATTTATTTATTTATTTATTTATTTATTTATTTATAGGACATAGAGGTACAAACAGGAAAATCCCAAAAAAGTACCTACGGAATAATACATATAGAAAAAAAAATATTTTTGAATTACAATAAAAAAAAAAATAACAATAATATGAATAATTAACTAAATGTAAGTGGTACATAAAAAAGTAATGTATGAATACATAAGAAGTAATATTTATAATGTATTTAATAGTAAAGTAAAAAGTAAAGTATTAATGCTTTGTTAAAGATAAACGTATTATTGTGTCTCAAACTTCTTGTATCTTATTCTTTATGAAAGTTTTAAATCTTTGTAGACTTATTGAAAACGTATCGCGGTTAAGTATATATTTATTGCAAGATACAATCATACGTGTAATCGGTGAATTTTGAGAGCAATCGGTACGTTTAAATGGAACTATAATTAACTCTAGATTCCTTAAGTTAAGTTCTGATTCCCTGAAAACAATTTTTTGTAAAACATTTGGGGCAAACATAGTTCCATTAATTATTTTATAAAGTGATAACAAGTCGGTCAACGTTCTACGGTTGCTTAATGACATCATATTACATCTGCGATAGATTTCAGTATAATTACTCTCGGTTATAACAATATTGCTTTTGAAAGCAAGAAATCTCAGAAATTTATTTTGGACACTTTCTAAACGCTCAAAATAAATAGCATATTGTGGGTTCCAAATGGTGGAAGCAAAACTTAACTTGGAGAGAACTAGGGCATTGTATACTAAAATTATTGACCGAGGTCTTGCGAAATCCTTACACTGCCTTTTGATAAAACCAATCATTCTTAAAGAGCTCTTACGGATTCCATATGTGTGTTAAATATTAACTTTGAGTCTAGGAGTATACCCAAATCACGAATTTCACACACCCGTTTTAGGGATATATATTCTATATTATAATTAAATAGAAATTTGTTACAATTTCGAGTAAAGGTAAAGTACAGCATTTTGCTAAATTAAAAAATAGTTGATTATCTTTACAGTACTTAGAAACACTCAATAAGTCGCTTTGCAGATCTAAGCAGTCCTGAAGGGACTTTATAAACATGAAGATTTTTAGATCATCTGCATACAATAAAAATCTAGAATACTTAAAACAACTTTTGATTGTATTTATATATATCAAAAAAAGCAACGGGCCCAGGTGTGACCCCTGAGGAACCCCTGAGGGTATTTCATATGGTTCAGAACTAAAGCCGTTAATGTCCACTATTTTTAAAGTATTTGGGAAATGCAATACACCTATTATGTAATGTGAATAGTATATAATGGAATGCGTAGCGTTACATATCTTGACGGCTTGTTTTGAGTATTAGCTAACTTTATACTGTTTAACAAAGTTTTGTAATTATGTGCCTATATTGGTGAAAATTAGATTCTAATAACTTTTCCTGTAAAAGCCTTCATAAACACGAACACAAACGTGACTAAAAAGTAGAGACTATCAAAATAGGAAGTAAAGTTTTGGATGAACGACATAATATTAAAGCCTCACTTATTGATTCTAAATAGTACGAGTTTATTGTTTTTTTTCTACGGCTACGTTAGAAAAGCATAATTCTTAACTGATTTCCAATGACAGAATTACTGTATTCTAGCATTCTGTGTAAGCTTTTATTTAACTTACAATGTTTGTTATTATTAGTATGTATGTATTTTAGTTTAGGGCAAATCTGCCAAAGACCTTTTCGACCACTTAGAATATACCTAGAAAGCTAAAATTTGGTACACATGCTTAACTGGGATGACAATACAATTTTATATAAAATTTACCCCCCAACCCCTTCACCTTTAGGAGTTCTAAATTTGAAATCGATATCTCAACTCGTTCAAAAGTAAACACTGTAAACAAAATGCTAACTCACTTCCGCTCAAACCCCTGGACCTAGAAACTTGAAATTTGAAGACAGTTTGTTCCTTTTATGATGTAAGCACCCACTAAGAAGTGATTTTTCGAAATTCAACCCTTAAGGGGGTGAAACGGGGGTTGAAAGGTTTTTTGAAAAGTGTGCGTATCTCAGAGACCTCTTAAACTAGAATTTTCATATTTGGCAAAAATGTTCTTTATCGAAATCGAAAAGATAGGTGTTACAGTATTTTTCGTTATTCGACCCCTAAGGTGGTAAAAATCGTCATATTTAAGTCGTAAGTGGTAAATTATGTAAATGTCACACTTTTTTGAAGTGCACGGAAAAAAAAATTATAGCTAGGAGCGCTATAACACACATACCAAGCAAATTATAATCGCTTATTATATAAATACAAGGCTTTCTCTTACAATTATGGCAGTCAGTGTAAAAATTTTTATGAAATACTTTAATTGTTTAGTGAATAATAAAATATAACAAATAGTATGGCATTTATAGCTTAAATAGATTTAATTATTGTCCGTGCTAATAATTTTTATAATATAATAAAATTTCTGTAAATTTATAATAGTGCCTGTAATAAATATAATCGTGTCTGTAATATATATAATCGTTTCCAATTTATTTTTAACATTATTAGTTATTGGGTCCCTTATAATCTATAGCTTAAATCACTATAATTTGCCACTGTTACCAAATATCTTATAATGTATAGCGCAGAGCCCACTAATTTCTTTCCGTGTGTGCGTATCTTGAAGACCTCTTGATCTAGAATCTTCATATTTGGCAAAAATGTGCTTTATCTTCATCGTAAAGATACGTTTCAGGAATTTTCGATATTTAACTCCTAGGGCGTAAAAATTGTGATATTTTAGTTTTAAGGGAAAATAATTTAAAGATTAGACATTTTAAAAAAAAAGTGCATATATCAGAGAACTCTTACTTTACTATCTCGATATTTGGCAGAAATGTTCTTATTGATCAATGTCGAAAATTATAAAGGAAATATTACCTTATCCCCTTGATTGCGGGGAAATTATTAAACAAGGTTAGTAAAGAGATAACTAATTTTTTCTATTTTGCGAATCTTATAAGCTCATAATCACACGCATTTTGCGTGTTCTTATAGGCCCATAAGAGGTCTGTACTTTTTGTTCTTTTGGGTTGGCAAAGACCTGGCCTATCGCTTGACGTTTTCCGTGCAAATGTCAATGTCGCTTTAAAGTTGAATTTTTTACAAAATTTTGTGTTTAGGTTATTTTTACCATGTTCAAAATGTGGCTTGGTTAATTGAAGTAAAAAAGAGAAGATATGACCATAAAATATATATATAGAATATATAAATATATATATAAAATATCATTTGTTCTTAGAATTTTAAACATGGTGTAAACTGTAATGCCAATCCAAAACAAAAATCCCTAAATCAGTCATCAATTTAAATGTAAGTTTTTTTCAATTTTAGAGCAAAATAGAAAAAATTGTATAAAGAACTCCTTTCATAACACGTTTTTAGCGCACTAGTACTTTAGAAAACTCGCCGCAAGCGGCTCGTTTGGACTTTCCAAACTTGTACTCGTGCGCTAAAAACGTATGTTATGAAACTAGTACTTTAATATACTATAAGTTTTTAACTAATCCGTTCGAAGAACGGGCTTCACGGTTAGTTTTATGTAAAATTTACCCCTTTTTTATTTATCCACATCTTTTCAGATGTGACACCTTTTTTTAGTCATCAAATTTACTGTCAGTCAAACATAAACATTTTTGAAAATTCGAAACTACCGTATAATACTATTCCAGTGCAGGCGATGTGAATAGTATAATAACGGCAAACCGTGCTAACTACACGGAAAAAAAAATTATAGCTAGGAGCGCTATAACACACATACCAAGCAAATTATAATCGCTTATTATATAAATACAAGGCTTTCTCCTACAATTATGGCAGTCAGTGTAAAAATTTATATGAAATACTTTAATTGTTTAGTGAATAATAAAATATAACAAATAGTATGGCATTTATAGCTTAAATAGATTTAATTATTGTCCGTGCTAATAATTTTTATAATATAATAAAATTTCTGTAAATTTATAATAGTGCCTGTAATAAATATAATCGTGTCTGTAATATATATAATCGTTTCCAATTTATTTTTAACATTATTAGTTATTGTGTCCCTTATAATCTATAGCTTAAATCACTATAATTTGCCACTGTTACCAAATATCCTATCCTATCCTATCCTAATGTATAGCGCAGAGCCCACTAATTTCTTTCCGTGTAAAGGCCTATCCAGATGCTTACATAAGAACATAAAACATAAGAATGCGATGCAGTGATTGGCTTACAAGATACATGGCGGCAAATCAAGCCCATCATCGCATTGTTATGTATTATGTTCTTATGCGAGCCTGTGAATAGGCACTGAGGTGTTTTTTTGTTAAAAACCAAAGAAGTTTTACCTTAAGAAGGATGGCGAGGGACTGGTGGGGAGTGACTATTGTTTACACTTAGTACGCGTAAAGAGAGAGAAAGAATGTGTAAACTCACAGTCTAATGTCGTAAAATGACTGACAGGGGTACAGTGTTGCCGATTGGAAACATATACTTTGGATATTTTATTGTAAATTTTAAGAAACATTAGTTCTGTATGAGTTTTATATGAACTAGTAGTTTAATTTTAATAGATTTCAATATACTATATTATTAAACATAATTATAGTATACACAGTATAGTTTTTTACATTTTTAATTTAAGTATAATGATTTAAATTCATGATAAGGTGGAAACTACGCAACATCGCTACTAGGTAGCCTGAAAGTCGACGAGCGACATCTACATTTTACACAACAAAGCTGATCGGGTTTCTGTTAGTAAATAAACAAACAAAAAGATGACACATTCATAAACATTGGTCTGAAATTACTTCTTGGGGTAAAAGTTCTTTGTTAAAAATCTACCTGTCTTTTGGATGAATAAAAATGTCTGCTCAAACGAGCAGTTTTTCTTTATAACTAAGACGCATGGGACTGTCTCGCCTACGCGATTTTGGATCGCTTAAATGTCCCGTTATTAATATAAAATGTAGGTGTTTGGGGGATTAAAGGGATAGATCCAAGTTATATTACCGACACAGGACCGTGTTTACTTTAAACCACTGCATGCATATTTCAAAGTTATCTACCTTTAAATAAAAAAATCCTAACGGACAATATATCAACGAACTAATAACTCTTCTCTCTAGAATAGGCATTTCATTTGTAAAAACTGACAAAAACGTAGCCAACATATACATTTGTCTGTCTTACTTGCACAGCTTTGTTCTAACAGAGACAACAATAACAGTTACTGGTTATTGTTATTATTCAGGCCTGAATATACCTACTATTTGTTTACATCAAACCGAGATATTGGCGATAATTTATATTAACGGTATGCGTATTCTAGAGAGAAGAGCTATTAGTTCGTTGCAATATATGCCTCGGATGCTTTCTCCTAGCAAAAAAAGGAGTTAAACTGTTTAACTGTAATACAGTTCCATATAAACAAAAATGAAAATATACGAAAAAAAATCATCGATATTAAATGAAACGATTTTTTTAGCTACTTTCAAATGGGCGTATCTCAGAGACGAAGCATGGTAGACAATATGTGTATATGAACTTTTTCATTTTTTCGGTGATTACAATATGGCTACGTATAGCTAAGCTCACTTTTTTTGTTACACCCTGTAAATTATAATTATATTATAATTATATTATAATTATAATATAAAGGGTGTAACAAAAAAGTGGTCTATACTACGTATAGCTATCTTTGATTAATGCTCTTTCTAATGGTATGCTACGCGCATCAAAAAACTTTAATTACCCTGTATATCAGTTACTTAATTGAGATAATTTAAAATTATTTTCAAGTAACAGTGATAACAAAAATTATTTGATAATTTGGTCCATAAGTGTATATTATAACAAAAGCCATTAACTATTAGTTTTGGAAAAGTAATTTTCATAAAATATTTGTTCAAGTTTATGTTTTTTAATTATATTTTTATTCGATTGATTCTAAAATCGGCACTTTTTGTTCACGTTTTGAGGGCGAAAAGTTAAACTTTGTGGCCCTAGAGCCAAAAAGTTTTTTTCGTCCGCTAACTAAAACTTTTTAAGCTTTTTAAAAGAAGATGCTTTACCTTTGCTGTAATATTATAAATATGACCTTTTGGTCACTTTTAGTCTTGAACTAACTGTTCTTTTTGAGCAGATACAGTTATTATAATCATTACTTACAAAATAAAAATTTCTTCTATAACATAACCTCAAAATATATGTTAACTGATTAATCTGTATTCATCCACTAAAATAACTTAAAAACACAAAATTTCAATTGTAAAATCAATTTCAATATTTATAATATTCATAGAACAGTTTTGGAAGGATTATTATTTTCATAACAGACACATTTTAACAGAAATTAATCACCAAGCTATAGCTTTTTTAGTGATAGTCATATAATCAAGTAAAACTACCCCTTATAAATTGTATCGTTGAGTTTTAAAAGGAGACTATGTCCATAAAAGTTATTTTCGATAAAACAGCAAAGAATCTATTTATTTGCAAACCATTGATTTAAACTAAAATGCCTTGTAACATAAAATTTTCAATAAAACGAAATTGCAAACCTTAAAGAAGAAACTAGGTATAAACTTTTACGGTTTTTTTTTATTATAGGCAAAATAATATGCTGGACATATGTATGTATGTATGTTTGTATACATTGTATATATCAAAACTAAATCAAAAATTTGC
Organism: Brachypterus glaber; assembly: GCA_958510825.1. Classification (NCBI taxonomy): domain Eukaryota; kingdom Metazoa; phylum Arthropoda; class Insecta; order Coleoptera; family Kateretidae; genus Brachypterus; species Brachypterus glaber. The sequence continues at coordinate 4,132,537 of OY294044.1, read as the reverse complement.
TTACATTAATTTTTAAAATTATTTTTATTTTTATAACCCTGTTATTAAAATAAATAAATAAAAACTTAATATTGATATAATATTATGACTTTTTAGTTATTATTTCTCAGATATTGAAAATATAATTAAAAAATACAAAGCAAATTTTTAATAAAGTTTTTTTGTGATGTCATTAAGGCTGAACCGGTATATTTTTAACTTGTGTTCTGGTAGATTGATATAGTTAAATATTTCTAATATAAGATACGAACTTCATTTCTGGTGGTGATATTTAAATTAACGCTTTTTTACAAACTTTAGTCACCCCTTTTCAAAACTGATGATTTTTTGAGCAAGAAAATGTTTTTGAGTTTATCCTCATCATAATCGATGCGTATATATTCCAACATAACTCCTCTTTAAAATTGAAATTTTGTTGAAAAAGAAAAATATTTTATACATTACACGTTTACATTACATTACATTACATTACATTACATTACATGTTTATTTAACCTCGTACTATTCTACTTAATTAAGCATCCCCTAAGTCCAGGACTTGTGTGGGCTAGTAGTAGAGGGAACTACCGGCTTATACTGACTTTCGAACCAGTTTGTATAGGGAGTGTCTTCTTCACTTACGCCTTCGCCAAATTTAAATTAATAATTAACTGAAAAAGGCAAATCGGCGCCAGTGAGAATCGAACGCACTCTCGTTGGCTAGTGGACTTGTCATGTACAGACGCGGTAGACTACTACACCAATCCTTCCAAATACCATATCATTTTCCTTATTAAGAATATATCTAAAGCCGGCCCTAGTAGTTTTAGGGATACAATATTACAACCTGCCATTGGTTTTTTTATACCTATATTAAGCTCTGAAGGATTTTATCATATGTGGTCTGCTTCACAAAAAATTGTTTTATAAGCTTTTACTCGAGCATTTATAAGCTTCAACATCCTTTAGAATATATCTTTGTTATTTGTATTAAAGTATTTAGATACGCAACAAAATAATAACAATATATGACTGAGAATATAATTCATACTATCAACCAATAATCAACAAATAGAAATTAAGAATTTGCCTAGTTACTAAAGTTAATTTAAAAAAAAAAAGAGAATTGATAAAGCTGTTGCTAAAAACACTTTTGTATTCCTGTAGAAACAAAATTTGCTTATAAAAGCGCTTTTATTCCAATAATTTAGAGGTATAAACTATTGTTTTGTTCTCGTTAATGGCACGTCAACGTTTTACGGTTGTGTAAATTGGGCCTAGTCATTTGTCTTACGATGCATGCGTATCTTACGTTGCTGTGGAGATTGTTTACAAGCGGCATGGTTTAAAATAACTATACCTTAAAAAAATAAACTTTAATTTTATCTCAGCGATTATTTTTTACGTTTCTATCAACTTATCATTTAACGATATTTCTGACCACGTATTTATTGTTGTCCAATCATATTACAGTTATACTGGGAATTTTCTACTGTAGAAAACTCTAGTGAGAATCGCTGTAGTATTTTGTTTTTCAGTATTTCTCTTTTACAACAAGATTACATACCTATAACTCATTAATAATTTAATATGAATATATTATCATACTATTTATAATTATTTTTATTACTTTATTATTTACCAAAAAATACCACAATTTTTTTTTAATGTAATGACATTTTTTTGTAAACTTGTGTAATCAATGATATAATTCGTGAAACCGGTTTCTGTTTCACTCATTTTATCATCAGTGATAATCACGTTATATTATATAAGACAATCTAACATCATTACAAAGCATAAAATCTAAAGCTCTAAAAATCAAAAAAAAGTCCAAACTATTGGCGACAAAAAGGGGCATGGGTATCCCTCACTACACGGTAAAAATAAATTACATTACATTACATAGTCCGTAAATGGTAATATGTTGCCATAGACCGGAATGGTAAAAATTACATAGTCTATAATGGTAATATTTTGCATAGACCGGAACGGTAAAAATTACATAGTCCATAATGGTAATATTTTGCATAGATCGGAACGCTAAAAATTACATAGTCCAGAATGGTAATATTTTGCATAGACCGGAACGGTAAAAATTACATAGTCCAGAATGGTTTGGACATGAAATTCGAAAAAAAAATATTTACTACTTAGAAAATGTTTATTCCAAATTAAAAAGTCTCTGCGTCAAAGCTTTTTTGAAATATCGTAGCGTAAAGTTCATTTGGTTTAATAAATCAAACGATTTGGACCCTTAATACGAGTATAAACTGTTTAAATCTTTCTTTAAAGATCTATTGGTTTGGACTTTTTAGAAAATGTTTATTCCAAATTAAAAAGTCTCTGCGTCAAAGCTTTTTTGAAATATCGTAGCGTAAAGTTCATTTGGTTTAATAAATCAAACGATTTGGACCCTTAATACGAGTATAAACTGTTTAAATCTTTCTTTAAAGATCTATTGGTTGATAAAGATCGTAATTTATAATGAACGTGAATTTTAGGCCACAAATAAAGCATTTAAATATCGTACATAAATAATATTTACCTTTTTTTACACTTTTAACACTTTAACCTAGCAGCATGCGTCGCTATCTCTCTAATAACAATATTAAACGGTGCGTCTCATGATGCGACGCCTTCTTGGTTATTGTCCAAAGCACACGCGCGTCTTAAAATAACATAGCCCGACATTGTTAAATCATGTAAAAATATGTAAATCAATGTAAATATATTTTTTTACATTATTTTACATTCTTTTACATTATTTTACATTCTTTTACATAAATTCATGAATTATGCATAGTCCAGAATAGTAAAATTACTATTCCGTACTATATAAATTCATGTATTTTTACATTATTTTACATGCAGTTTTTACAGTGTACTACCATCGTTTTCATAATAAACGCTTACACCTAAAAATGTTACAGATTATATTGAACTTTATCAAGGTCTCTTTGACATTTATTTGTCAAATATTATTATGACATTACTTGTCAAAATAATTCACATTAGTTATGCCGCAGCTTACAAATTATCAAAAATTTATTATAACAGCAAGAATAAATGACGGGATAAGTGTACGTGAAATAGCCACTGAATTAAATGTTGCAAACAGCACTATAATGCGAGCAAAGAAAAAACTTGAGGAAACTGGACAGATTAGCAGAAAGCGGGGTTCTGTTCGAAGTAGAATGAGTAGTGCAGAAGAAGATATGCAATTAATGAATTATCTGCGGGAAAACCCTTTCCATACCGGAGTCAGAGCGAGGGAAGAAACTAACTTTCCTGGGTCATAATGCTGAAGAATTACGACAGGCCATCATTGAGGCTTGGCACGCAAAAATTACACCAAATTACACAAACCAACTGTTAGAATTACAAAGAAGATTTTTTTATTTTTGATATCTTAAAATAAGTCACTCTTGATGATGTTTTTTTTTCTTTATATTTTTGAAGACACTATTTTGAAGAAAAAAACATTATCCCATGAACCGTAAGAGTTGTACAAAAAGCGCTTAGTGTTTTGTGAGTTTAAAATCAAGCAGGGCAAGTTATAAAGAGTGACTTTTTTTGAGATCAAATCAAAAATAAAAAATAAATTCCTCTTTGTAACTCTATCTGGAGACATAGTGTATAAATATCATTTATAATAAAATTTGTTAACCTTTTTGCTTATAAGCATATATGCTTAAAGACAGTTATAGGACTTGCACTATATAATATAGACTGTACTTTAACCTTACTTAATTATTACGGAAAATGTCAGTGTCAATCTTAGTAAAGTACATATACCACAACTAAAAATTTAAAATGTTGGGGCACCTCAGGGTTCTGTGATGTGAGCGTTTTCTATGAAAATGATGGTACACTTTTTAGGTAACAGATAATTTGGGTCTAAATCTATAAAAGCTAGGTTTGTAGAATACGTGGATAAAAGCGGGCCTTGGATAAAGGGAGTAGTTATAGTAATGTGCATTTTACAAATAAAGTGCTGTTCTTATTTGATATTTACAATTATGGTGAAGGCGCTATCAATGACAAGATAATTTTACAGTTTTTTTTGTATTTTTTGAGTTTAAACATATTATTTTTTATATGCTGAAGATTCTGGTGGGTTCTAAAGAAGGGATTTTGCTATAACGTTTCTCAGTCAGAGATAATATATTGTAACTAACAGGTGAATAACAAAGTTATCGCCCGCGAGGGACATGTCAAAATCAAATGATAAAAAAATAGAAAAACAATTAGATCAATAAAAAACATACAGCCTGTTCCAGAACTCGCGTACAGTAATTTGAGGGTATATTAAAAACCCTCTGGAAAATATGAAAAAAATGTGAAAAAAATCCATCTTCGTTCAATTCAAAAATAAGAACCCTTTATGTGGACCAATACTGTTGCTGATGTTAAATTACGTTTAAAAGTTGAATTTGTAGCTATGGAAACAAATTTAATTATTGCAGGTACATATTCTGTAGATTGACATGGTGATTAATGTGACATAAATATTTATTAATGTCAAAAAACCACCGCCGGATGGATTGACCCTATAAAAATAGAATATTTGACAGCCTCTGTCGGTTTTGTCAAAATATAATAACATAAAAAGATTCTTAAGTTGAAAGTCAAACAATGCACGCGTCAACAATTAAAATGCAACCATAGTTACTAATAAGTAGGAAAAAACTAATTTGTAGGTAATTTAACATCAGCAACATAATTGGTCAGATTAAATAGCTTCCTTTTTAATTAGTATTGAAGATGGATTGTTTTTGAATTTTTTTTCATATTTTCCAGAGGGTTTTTAATATACCCTCAAATTTCTGTTCGCGAGTTCTGGAACAGACTGTATAACATATTATAGCAGTGAATATTTTATAAATGTGTTTTAAGATTTATGCAATTAAAGGGCGTGCCCAAAAAGTCCAAACGTAATTTTTCTATTTTGCGACTCTTATAAGCTCATAATCACACGCATTTTGCGTGTTCTTATAGGCCCATAAGAGGTCTGTGCTTTTTGTTCTTTTGGGTTAGCAACAGACCTGGCCTATCGCTTGACGTTTTCCGTGCAAATGTCAATGTTGCTTTAAAGTTGAATTTTCTACAAAATTTTGTGTTTAGGTTATTTTTACCATGTTAAAATTGTGGCTTGGTTAATTGCAGTAAAAAAAAGAGAGGTGACTACAAAATATATCAAAATATGATTTGTTCTTAAAATTTTAAACATGGTTTAAACTGTAATGCCAATCCAAAACAAAAATCCCTAAATCAGGCATCAATTTAAATGTAATTTTTTTTAAATTTTAGAGCAAAATAGAAAAAATTGTATAAAGCACTCGTTTCATAACACGTTTTTAGCGCACTAGTACTTTAGAAAACTCGCTCGTTTTCTAAACTTGTACTCGTGCGCTAAAAACGTATGTTATGAAACTAGTACTTTAATATACTATTTTAATATTACATCAAAATTAAAAAAAAAGATACATTTTAAATATAAGTCAAAGTCAAAATATAAAATAAAAATAAAGCACGCAGTGCACCGCTATTTTAAACCGTCACGTCCAAGAATATTTTTAAAAAAAAAAAAGGGGTTTTGCGCGCACCGTTCAGAGACGCTACGGGCCGCGAGATTTCTAAAGATGCTAGACTTTTAAATGGCATCTATGCAACGTTAATATAAACCAAGACCCACCATTAAAAAAAAACCAAACCAGCCAAAAACCAAACCAACGTTATGGTTTACGAAAGAAAATATTAGTGGCATATCGGACAGAAGAGAAAATTAGAAAAAAAGACTTTTTTTCTAATTTTCTCTTCTGTCCGATATGCCACTAATATTTTCTTTCATAATTTATTGCGGACGTCAAAAATACTTCTTATATATTTCTAATAATTTGGCTAAAATACAATGTTAGAGACCGCATCTCGATCTCTGTTGAAGTGCCTAAAATGTGAACGATACAAGGGTGAAGGGGTAAAAGGGCTCTTAAGACATTGTATATTGAGTTTATTCCCACTAACAAAATTAACCATCTTTCCTTTAATTAACAACTAACAAATTTGAGAAGAATAGAAAAGAAGGCATGTCTAATTAGTTAGTTTTCGAACGGGAGTCTCGGTAGCTCAGTTGGTAGAGTACCAGGCCGATCTATGATCAAAGGTTTTTGCACTATTTTTTCTTTACCCCGGTCCCTAAATGAAAAACCCAAATTAATATATTTTTCTGTCCCCTAGGTGACGTCGCTTCCGCGAAAAAATCACAGCGCCGTCAGGGAGCCCGAAAGGCTGATAACGGCACGGCATTTCCGAGGGTTGACTGTTGCAGGAGGATGGAACCATCTGCATATGGCTACTTTGGCTCTGCTTTCCCAGCCAAGCTAAAAAATTTTATTTAATTAGGCCTCGGGAGAGGGTGAACGGGGCCTCTTTGGGCCCCCGGCGCCCCCGGGCGCCGCACGGTGTGTCCGCTAGTACCACCGTTGTACACGGAAAAAAAAATATAGCTAGGAGCGCTATAACACACATACCAAGCAAATTATAATCGCTTATTATATAAATACAAGGTTTTCTCTTACAATTATGGCAGTCAGTGTAAAAATTTATATGAAATACTTTAATTGTTTAGTGAATAATAAAATATAACAAATAGTATGGCATTTATAGCTTAAATAGATTTAATTATTGTCCATGCTAATAATTTTTATAATATAATAAAATTTCTGTAAATTTATAATAGTGCCTGTAATAAATATAATCGTGTCTGTAATATATATAATCGTTTCCAATTTGTTTTTAACATTATTAGTTATTGTGTCCCTTATAATCTATAGCTTAAATCACTATAATTTGCCACTGTTACCAAATATCTTATAATGTATAGCGCAGAGCCCACTAATTTCTTTCCGTGTACGTTGCGCACGCAGCCAATACAAATTGGCAGTACAACGGTGGGACGCGGGGACGCTCCGAGCGGCGAACGGGGGGGCCGGGGTTCCGGTGGGACCTCGGGAAACCTCCCCCGATTTATATTTATATAGATTAATTTAGTTTAAGTTATTTATGCACATCCTCACAAACTGTAACAAATTTTTTGACGATAAATAAAGACTTTTTAAATTAAATTAAATTAATTACCAGGCCGGAAACCGTGGGGACTCTGGTTCGAATCCAGACTGAGACCTGACTTTTTTCTAATTTTTTCTTCTGTCCGATATGCCACTAATATTTTCTTGCATAATAATTATAAATTATTTATTGCGGACGTCAAAAATACTTCTTATATGTTATGGTTTACGTTAGCGTTGGTTTGGTTTGGTTTTTGGCTGGTTTGTTTTTTTTTTTAATGGGGTGCATTGATTTACATTAACGTTGGTTTTGGTTTTTCGCTTGTTTGGTGTTTTTTTTTTTTGTAAAAATTTAGTTTTAATAACCTTAATATCAACATTGTTCTGCAGTTTTTGTCTATTATCGTTTATGGCCGGGTAATTCATAAGATTACGTGACTTTTTTCAACCAATAACATCGGTGCCATTTAAAAGCCCTAGCATCTTTAGAAATCTCGCCTACACTCTAAATTTGTCTGTCAATCTTACAGTAGTTTTAACTGTAATAATTAAAGCAAATTTACAATGTCAGGATGTGAATTTACAATATTTATTAAATTAACCTCAATATTACTGGGTTTAGTAAAATCTCAGCTTTTTTCCTGTCAGTACAATAATTTTGCATTAACCATATGGTCCAAAAACCCAGCACTTTTACAGAAAATTACCATAATAATAGCAGTAAAATTATCAAAATAAAAATTCACATTTTTACAGATAACTGTGAATTTACAGTACTGATTTAAATTTACCACTTTCTTTGACATATGACCTACTTTATGACCTACTTTATTTGCTGTAAAATTACCATATTTGCATTTACAGTGTACGGGCCCTTATTCTACTCCTCATGGAGCATAATCCAAAAATATTAAAACCATATTATTTTTTATGCTATTTTTTCTAATTTGCTTGAACTTTTTAGTTAATTTGTGTAAACCAATGAACTAGAGGAGTGGGGGAACAGGATTCCAATACAAATAAGTAGTGACACTACGTTGTCAGCCATTAATCGCATTCTTTACTTTAGGGGATTCAAATTTTTGACACTAGGTGGTGCGATTTGATAACTTTATAGGGATTTTTATGGTAAATAAAGCATGGTGCTTTATGGACCAGAGATAAGTTTGTCTTTGAAAGCACATTGGCCAATCCTAAGATGAAAATTCCCTATAAAGTTACCAAATCGCACCACCTAGTGTGAAAAATTTGAACCCCCTAAAGTAAAAAATGCGGTTAATGGCGGCCATTCATATTAGCCACTCGTTCAGATACCATTCCTGTTCCCCCAGTCTTCTAGTTCATTGGTGTAAACGCTAGCGCTCTCTGAATTTAACCAAATTTTATTATCTTAACTACAACATACTAATATGGTTTGAAGAGTGTTGTTTAAATGACGTCATAGTTAGTTGTTAAAGTAAAAGTAAAATCTTTTTCGAGGTTAAAAAGTTGATTGAGTTGTTTATTTTGCGATATTTGAAATTGAGAACTAAAAATGAGGTCTACAAGGAAAAAAATAGGCTTGTCCTAACTTTGCAAGAACATTTTTGTATAAAGCTCATAAATTACTTACTTTTATTTAACTCGTTTATCGTATCTATATTATCCACGAATGATATCTGACGATTGTTTAAATTAATATCAATAGAATTCATTCTTGCCGAGATTCTTGCAAAAGTGGCAAAACAATCTTGTACATAAGTCCGGCTTCCACAAAAACACTAACCTCTTCTTCGTCGAAAAAATATGATTCGGAAAGGACAGAAATATGATAGAAAAGGATAGAAATACTTACTATGCGAGCAAACTACCTAGGGGTACATGGTTACTAAGAATAGCAAGTGTGACGTCATTGTTTTTTGTAGTTAACTAATAAAATGTGTGTAGTATGCTGTTCTTTATAATAGTATGTTATAGTTTCAAAAATAAAATTTAGTTTTTAATGGATATGAAAAAATACCATATTTATAACTACGGAAGTTGTTTATCGTGTAAACGAAGGCAATGGTACGGTAATTCATGCTCCAGCTTGGATTTGGATTATTTACAACCACAGATTACAGGATATTCTCATTTGATGCGAGATAGCCCGAGCACTGCAGAGATTTTATACTAGTTTACAAGTTTTTTTTTGCCCTCAAATGATGTTTACTTGATTCGTGGTAATTTGACGTGATAAATTCGGATCTGCAAAAAAATATCGATATCTCTTCGATATAACCTATGAAATTTGACACATCGTCGTTAAAAACACGAAGTGAGATACCTAGCTCTATTTTTGAAAATTTTCAGGAAAGCGTTTTAAAAGACTATATAATATCCATTATAGATTGTATCACTTAGCGATATTGACAACTATATTTGACTTTAGAAAATTATGTTTTTATTCGATTGATTCTAAAAGCGACACTTTTTGTTCATGTTTTACGGGAATAAAGTTGAACTTTGTGGCCCTGGGGCCAAAAAGTTTTTTTCGCCCGCTAACTAAAACTTGTTATTTTTAAGCTTTTTAAAAGATGCTTTACGTTTACTGTAATATTTATAAAGAAATATGACCTTTAGGTCTCCAACTATTCTTTTTGACCAGATACAGTTATTATAATCATTAGATACAAAATAAAAAATTCTTCTGTAACATAACCTCAATATATATGTTAACTTATTATTCTTTATTCATCCACTAAAATAAATTAAAAACACAAAATTTCAATTGTAAAATCAATTTCAATATTTATAATATTCATAGAACGGTTCAGAAGTGTTACTATTTTCATAACAGACACATTTTAACAGAAATTAATCACCAAGCTATAGCTTTTTTAATTTTAAAATGAAACCACACGACGGCCCTCGGCTTCTAAAAACCTACTCAATCGAAAAACTTAACTTTTCGCCCTTGTATTATAAATAACTATTAGGGCCACTTGCACCAATGATGGTTTAACTTTAAACTTGGATTAAATTGACGGCCGACCAATTAAAACGCAGCATTTTTAACTTAAACTCGGTTTGGCTGAGATAATCCCAGACCAAAAGTTGGTGCAAGTGGCCCTTATTGAAATGTTATTATTTTAATATTATTTCAATAGTATTTTTATAATATTTCAATAGTATTTTAATACTCATATTTTGGTCAACAGTAAAATATTACGATACCTTTGATATAAAACTTTTCATTTTTGAGTTTTAGTGACCACATGTGCACATACAGTGGCCTTCCTAACATTTATCAGAAATTTTTCGGCTGATAAGGATGAAATTTACAACTTAGGGTAGTAGTCTTAAATAAATATGCGGGTAAACAAAAAACTAATTAGTCGGCCATTAAACGTGTCTATCGAGTATTTTAAAAAGTTATCTGTTATAAAAAATTTAAAGTTTTTGCCCGATTTGTATAATTTAGCTTTTTGATTTTTGGGGATAGGGCTTTGGATTTGACTAAAATTGTTATCTAATTTTGCTGTGACGTTTCGACGATGGATTTTCGTTGTTTTCGAACAGAGAATTAAAGCCAAAGATTAGTCATTGTCACTAACCGAACCTACTGTAGTAAGTTCGGTTGCTGCGTATACTAAAGTACATTGTCTTAATTTTATTTTTTAACTGTTATTTATTTGTTTAAATAATGATTTGTTTATGTGAGTGTTTACTGTTGGTCACAATGACTAATCTTTGGCTTTAATTCTCTGTTCGAAAACAACGAAAATCCATCGTCGAAACGTCACAGCAAAATTAGATAACAATTTTAGTCAGATCCAAAGCCCTATTCCCCAAAAATCAAAAAGCTAAGTTATCTGTTATAGTTACTGAGATAATTTGTGGGCAATACTTTCTGTGGTACCGAGAACATACATTTACATTTTAAAGTAAACATTTAAAAATTTTAAATAATCAATTTTAAGATTTTAATAAAATAATAACCACATAAAATTTAAATTAAAAAAATAAATTATTAAATAAAACTAAAAAATAATTGAACTCAATTGTGGAAATCTAATACTCATAAAAGTGTCTTCATCTGATGTAATTCAATAGAAAACGTTCTTAAAAATATAAAAATTATATTAGAATCGATTTTGCGTTCCATTTTCATTACAATGTCAATAAAATTTACCCATTACTTGCATAGAAAAAATTAAAAACAAACTTCTGAATTTAAGGAATTTTCGCCCCCTCTTTTTAAGTGTATAAAAAAATTGTGACCTGATGGAGCACATCAATCAAAAAGTCCAAACTTTCAAAATTAACAGAAATACGCTTTTTTAAATTAATTTGCAAATAACTCGAAAACGGTTAATGTTAGGTATAGGGTATCTGTACTCATTTTAAAGCAAAGAACCTGGCACACATATAGGCCCTATATTATAGGGAGTTCCTGGGCCTCAGTCAAACTGCCTAAAATTTTAATATTTTGTAATTTCGGGGGTAAACATTAAATTAGGAAAATTGCAGCCAAATTAAATGACCAGTTTTGGAGAAAAATGCTTTTAAATATTTAATTTTATGACAAATTTTTTGACGTATATTAAGGTTATTTTTTACTTACGTAAATATTAACTTAATTAGCCGTTTTAAGTTTATTATACACTATTAATTAAAGAACAGGCAAGATAAATATTACATAAAAGGCTTTATTATCATTTACTTACATGTGGTTCTATAAAAATTTTAAAACTTTGTGAAACTTCCACATGCTGGCATTTTCCACGTGTTCGCTAATTATCTGCATATTTTCTGTTAGATTTTTGCTTGATTATGTTGAAACATGGTTTGTTACATCGACAAATATTTTATAATTATATATTTTAGATTTTCTTGATATATTTTTCCAAAAATACGTCTGAGGCTTGACAAATCTGTCATTCAAAAGTTAAGGCGGGTGTACTATTTAAAAGAACAACCCTGTATAGGTATTAACTTTTTTCCACATTTAATAGGTATTTTTTACCCGTGGCCTAATAATAATGTGATCTATTTTAGTTTCGTTAAGTTTCTGATTCAGGAAAAAGTCACGCACAAGGAGCAATAATCGCGCTTTGATGCTTTCAGACAGGAACAGACACATTTTGGAATTAACGACAATAAGTGTGACATTTCACTCGCAAGGCAACCTTAAAGGGATCAGGGGCGTCTTAGCAGCACGGGCGCCCGGCCCCTGCCCAGGTTTACCCTGGGCAGGGTTTATATCGGCGGCTTAGTTTTAAAACGTATGTTATATATCTACATTTTTAAATAATAGTATATTAAAGTACTAGTTTCATAACATACGTTTTTAGCGCACGAGTACAAGTTTAGAAAACGAGCCGCTTGCGGCGAGTTTTCTAAAGTGTTATGAAACGAGTGCTTTATACGATTTTTTCTATTTTGCTCTAAAATTTAAAAAAAACTTACATTTAAATTGATGACTGATTTAGGGATTTTTGTTTTGGATTGGCATTACAGTTTACACCATGTTTAAAATTCTAAGAGCAACTGATATTTTGATATATTTTATAGTCATCTCTTCTCTTTTTTACTGCAATTAACCAAGCCACAATTTTAACATGGTAAAAATAACCTAAAAACAAAATTTTGTAGAAAATTCAACTTTAAAGCGACATTGACATTTGCACGGAAAACGTAAAGCTATAGGCCAGGTCTGTTGCCAACCCAAAAGAACAAAAGGTACAGATATCAAAAAGAACACGCCAAATGCGTGTGATTATGAGCTTATAAAAAAAACATTTATTTTTCATTTTTTTCAAAAAAAAATCATATTTTTTTGATTTTTTTTTTTTAATTTTTTTTTGTTTTTCCAAAAAAGATCTTATTTTTTAAAAAGATTGTTTTTTATTTTTTTGAAATATTTGCTACCTCGTCAGGGATAAAGCTTCTTTTGGAAGTCGGCAAATCTAAGCCCAGTCGGCAAAATTTTTAGACCAGTAGGCAAAATTTCAGATGTGATGACCTTTTCTTAGTGATTTTTTTTTTGTTGGTGGTCAGCACAAAAAATTCTGCTAGTCGGCAAACCTTACCTTCACACCCTCTCACGATAAAAACCTCGAAACGTCCCTGCACACGGTCCTTATATATAGCTTCCTTAAATTCTTAAGATCTTAAATATCGAAATAGTGTTTATAAACTAAAAATATTTATGCTTAAAAAGTTATTCTAGCGTATCTTTGAATGCGTGACGTTGGCGCTGAATTTCTTTGAACAGGTTTAAAAAGTTCCTGATGGCTCAAAAAGGCTTTCAGTAGAGTTAAAGTTGCTTAGTTTGTGCTATGACGGTGAATAAAAAGTTTAGTACACATACTATGCAAATATCTACCGGGATCTACCCGGACAACATTTGCTATTTCACGTGGAAGTCATTATGACATAATTTAATGATTTTCTCTGAGTTCATGAACGGATACAGATGACTCCTCATTGTGAAGTCATTACGAGATCATGTCATAAAGATCTAGCAGCAGTCTACGGAATGCGCATGCGCAAACTTTAAATTAACCGCGAAATTTAAATTGACCGCGAAATTTAAAATTAAAAAAAAAGAAACACACACACACACCTTTTTGCTTATATCTTGAAAACGCGAAGAGATACCAATCAAAAAAATAACGAAAATATCACCCTAGGACTCCCACACAAGTCCATTTTCAACAACTTGAGGATACCGGGATGTTCACGCTGGGAATGTGTATCGAATTAGCTGACCAGTAAGTTAATTACTAGTTATTATTAGTAGTATATCCTTATAAAGACAGCTGCCTTTTAATACTAGTATTCCTAGAAGGCGACTTTATTCGTTTAAAAAGTTTAGTTAGTGGTAGAAAATAACATGTGGCGCCACCTATAGCATAAAGCTGTCAAGTGCACTGAAATTGAAACATTACAGGAGCCTGTACTATTCGGCAATCGTTCTCAATCGGGTCCCGGGCAACATTTCCTATTTCACGTGGAAATTATTATGACATCATTTAATGATTTAACGTTAAATGTATACACCTCATGACAAACTCATAACAAAGTCATAACATGATCACAAAATCATAAGATGTGCTCATCATGATGTTCGTATAAGTACAAAACCTGGAAATCATGACATGATGCTCTAATGAGGCCTCATGAGTTCATGGATGTTGTCCGGGGAGCTGAGATATGCTGATACCTCATCTTAAAGAAAAGCGTCTAATTGTTCTACACGGTGTATTTGAAATAGCATCGGAAATTTTAACAGATGATTCTACAACATAAAATATGACAAAAAGTTCCTATAAACATATGTCTAAAAATGCGTCATAAGGGAGCTACGCCCCTTTGAAAGTGGCTAAAAAAATCGGTTTTTATTTAATAACTCAGGAACCCTTTGAGATATATCAACGAGGTTTTGCACTAATCCTATCAAGGCCCGTTTTTGTGTGTTATTTTCATGTACTTATTTCAAACAAGGGTGTGCGAAACCGGGTGGACTTATCAGTTTTGTGTCCCAAACTTTTTTCTGTGTAACTTTTTTGCAATTTTATTTTTGAAATATGATTCATTAGGTCAAAATACAAAAAAAAGTACTCTTGTTGTAATACTGTAGGATTAACCGTTTTCGAGAAAAATTCATTTGAAGGTGAAAGTCCACGGTTCGAGGACGAAAAATTAAATACTAAAATGTTGAAAACCAAAATTTTAATGATTCAGGGCGCATGTACATTAAAAACTAAGAAAAAAACCTCTTATACAGGTACTTCCAAAAATCAATCCTAATGGAGCTATGGTCTCCTAAATATGCACCATTTTTAAAGGGCTATGGTAGCTTTAAAAGCGTTTTTTCGACCAATATGTATGGAAACTTTTTTTCTTAGTTTTTGATGTAGAATAACATTGCATCATTAAAATGTTGGTTTTCGACATTTTAGTATTTAATTTTTCGTTTGGAACCGTGAAATTTCACCTTCAAATGAACTTTTCTCGAAAACGGTTAATCCTACAGTATTACAACAAGAGTACCTTTTTATGTATTTCAAAAATAAAATTGCAAAAAAATTACACAGAAAAAAGTTTGGGACAAAAAACTGATAAGGCCCCCCCGTTTCGCACACCCCTGGTTTAAATAAGTACGTGAAAATGACATACAAAGATGGGCCTTATTAGGATTAATTCACGTGCAAAACCTCGTTAATATATCTAAAAGCGTTCCTGAGTTATTAAATAAAAACCAATTTTTTTAGCCAATTTCAAAGGGGCGTAGCTCCCTTATGACGCATTTTTAGACATATGTTTATAGGAACTTTTTGTCATATTTTATCATGTAGAATCACCAGTTCAAATTTCCTACGCTATTTCAAATACACCCTGTATATCTGGACAAAAATAAACATCCTAATGGAATAGTATGATTCCATTGACCAAAAAAATCAATTTTGTAATATAACACCTTCATCAAGTCACGTCTTTAAAATTATTCCACTCAGACATAAATTGTGTCACAACAAACTTCTTTTCAACTATTCCTAATAACTTTCTTTGTTTGAACGAATATTTTAAAGTACGCTTGTATAATAAAGTAGATCGTATCCAACTGAATTAACATTTCTTTGACACAAAACAATTAACCAACTATTGTCAGCATTTAGATTGGCATAAAAGCTCTGGAAATATTGAACAAATTCATTTAAATGGTTCTAAAGTTTATTTTTAGAAGGTATAGTTATTTTAAATTTGCCGCTAAATACTCCACAAAGTCCGATTTACACTGAAGCATGTGCTTGTTTTGAATGTCAACATAACCAAAATTTATAATTTTTGTTTACTTACTTTGTTTTAATGATGTTTTGATGTACAAAAAAGAGAATTGATAAAGCTGTTGCTAAAAACACTTTTGTATTCCAGTAGAAACAAAATTTCCTTATAAAATCGCTTTTATTCAAATAATATAAAGGAATAAACCATTGTTTTGTTCTCGTTAATGGCACGTCAACGTTTTACGGTTGTGTAAATTGGGCCTAGTCATTTCGTTTACGACGCATGCGTATTTTACGTTGCTATGGTAATTTCGAGATTGTTTACAAGCGGGAAGGTTTAAAATAACTATACCTTAAAAAAATAAACTTTAATTCTATATTCTTAGTGCATATTCTGTTGGCTGCAGGCCTCCGCTCTGGACGGGCGGACAGTCATCAAAAAATCGTTTTTGTTATCGAAAAATCGTTTTTTTTTTTGAAATGCATAAATTGCATTCTTCTCTCCGAGGTTTGTCCATCCTAGGACTATTTCTTTTCATTACGGACCTGCCGGCTTAGTGCGTATTCACAGCCTCGCATAAGTACGTAATACATAAGAATGCGATGCCATGATTGGCTTGATGTGCCACCATGTATCTTGTAAGCCAATCACTGCATCGCATTCTTATGTTTTATGTTCTTATACAAGCTTCTGGATAGGCCTTTACCTGAAACAATTCCTTGTTATGTATGCGGGCGGCAAGTCTCTACTAATACCTTTTAAATCTGAAGATCATCTTAATATCTAGCTTAAGTTTGCGATCAACTCTCAAACTGGTTTAATGTCTATTTGAACTTTTTCAAAACTTCATAATATGAATATTATATGCTTTTTCACGCTATTCAAAACAGAAATGTTAAACATATCAGCCGAACGGTAAAAATAAATTACATTAAATTACATAGTCCGTAAATGGTAATATGTTGCCATAGACCGGAATGGTAAAAATTACATAGTCCGTAACGGTAATGTTTTGCATAGACCGGAACAGTAAAAATTACATAGTCCATAATGGTAATATTTTACATAGACCGGAACGGTAAAAATTACATAGTACAGAATGGTAATATTTTGCATAGACTTTTTATTATAAAAACAAAATTAAAAAAAGCGATCAACTTGAACGATTTTTTTTATATTTGCAATGCTTATGGTGTGTTTAATAATTTTTTTAAAAATTAACATTACAACTTTCAGGAAAATCCTGATATCTCCTAAAGCAGAAATAAAAAAGTAAAAAAATAAAAAAGAAAATATTCATTAAAACTGCGGCAATAAGAAAGACTTTAATAATTTGATAAACAGTTGCAGTGGCGTACCATGCAAGTTCTAGAAGATGGGTTAAGAAACATAGTTGTACATTATTTGTTGCTGTTAATACGAAAAAAAAATTTTAATCATTCTTAAAACAAACAAAAGTAGAGAATGTTTAAGCTTCAAAACAAAAAAGAATCAGTCAAATCCATTAATTAGTTTTCGAAATATTTGAATTTAGAAAATGTCAGTCAATTTTTTAGGTGTCCGGAATTTAATGCGCGGCAGTGTATACATATCGTGGCCTTCCTTACAAAGGGGCTTATCTCAAAATGACACTTATACATAAAGTGACATTTTCATTGGCAAATCAATGGACATGTCGGTATTTTGCATCAATACAATTTGAGATGTGCCCCTTTGTAAGGAAGGCAACAATATATTTGTAAGGCATGATAGCCCGCCCTCCCCTACATTTAACCAAAAATACCACATCTTGAAGTCAAGGATTTGCTCAACAAATTTTCCTTTGTATAGAAAGCAATTTTGACGGAGAGATGGATGAACAATAGGGTTCTGTGGAACCCTAAAAAAGTTTAATTCTATAGAACACACCAAAAAAGAAACATATATACATTTATCATGTCCTAATGACCGATTGGACAATCTTGTGTGAAAACAGCTCCTATATTTGATAAAACATCCTTTCTAATGAAAAGGAAACCTTTCTAGCTTATATGATTTCTAATACTATTGTTATACTAGTACATAAAAAGCTTACGGTGTGAGCTGCGCTATAGGGAAAGATCAAGTATTACGTAACCAACGAACTAACAACTCTTCTCTCTAGAATACGCATACCGTTAATATAAAGTATCGCCAACATCTCGGTTTGTTTGTAAACAAATAGTAGGTATATTCAGGCCTAAACAATAACAATTACCAGTAACTCTTATTGTTGTCTCTGTTAGAACAAAGCTGTGCGAGTAAGACAGACAAATGTATATGATGGCTACGTTTTTTTCAGTTTTTACAAATGAAATGCCTATTCTAGATAGAAGAGTTATTAGTTCGTTGTACGTAACGCAAATTGTACCAAAATTAATACACTTTATACCCCAGTTTTCGCGTTATTATAGATTATAGAGATTTCATATTTTGGCTACCCCCAAATAGGGGGTGTGTTAGGGAGGGTAGCCAAAATATAAAATCTCTACAGCCTTGAATAACGCGAGAACCGAGGTATGAAGTTTATGAATTTTGGTATATTTTGCGTTACGTAATACTTGAACGTTTCCATACAGGTTGACACAGACTTATTCATTCAGGTTATATATTAAAGAGGGATTGAGACAATCGATCGGACAAAAAAATACCCCTAACCCTGAATATATTTTTACATATTTATATATAGTTTAAAAATCCAACACTTTTTTTTAATTTGAAATTGATAGACCAAGAAAATGCATAAGTTTATTTTATGAATGAAAAACTCATACAGTAAAATCCTCATTTGAAGATTTTTAACTTTAATAATAATGCAATAAGGGATCATACTAATATATAACAAGGACAGATTTAGGGGGGCATGGGAGTCATGCTGCAATTTTATATGCCTTTTTATGCCAGTTTTTAAAATGTTAATAAAAACTGGCATAAAAAGGGTGGAGAGCACTCTCCGCTGTTCGGGGTAAGTTTAGAAAATTTAGATTCAGTTTTAGCAACATTAAAAAATTATTGCCCCCGCCCCCCTGGGATATAGTTAGAAAAGTCTGATTTAGTTTAAGAGGACTTTTCGTTTCATAATTGGAAAAAAATAAACTTTTAATTTTTTTTTGTGAAAAGAATATTAATATACAATATATTGTATTTATCCAATACATACAGATAATAAGACAATTACCAGCTTTATTTTAAATAGATAAACTCAATAATAACCCCCGCTTGGCTTTTACTTTATTGAGTGGATAATTATTTATTTTACCCACTCAACTGTCACTTGTCAAATTATTTTCTTGTATATGTCATTAAAATTTTTAATAAAAATATGAATTCCTAAGCTATTTATTGGATATAACCTTGTATGGCACTCATGGGTAAACCGATATTGCCCTCTCGAAAATTAACCTGCTTGGCTGACGCCTCAGGTTAATTTTCTCATGGGAAATATCTTACTTTACCCACTAGTACCATAAATAACTATTTTGTCAAAGAAATTGACGTTTGGATTCAAATGTCATCATTTTTTTTAATATTAATTAACCAATCAACGTTGATTATTTTAATGTTCGCACTAGTGCAAAAAAAATCTTTTCGTAAAGATTTATTGTATAAAATGTGGTGCTTTTAGATACAATCGAATAACAATAATAAAAATTATTTTAAATCATACAAAAGTTTTTAATTGCATTCATCATTATTTTGTCCTCAAGATTTTTTTTATATGTACAGTTTTTAATTACCTTGCTTGTATGTACACGATATAATTACGTCAATTATTATATCCAACTAACGCAATAAAAAAGTCATAAACATCAAGTTAAATTATTATTTTCGCCAAAAGTCCGTAATTAATTTTAAATATTCGCAAAAAGTCCAGTAAAAATACACGAGAAGATTCTTTTAGTGTAATACCGTAAAAGCAACTATTTTCGAGGAAAATCCATTAAAAAAAATTGACATGACATGCCCCTAAAAAGTTTTACTATTTAAGAGTTCATAACTTAATATTTATCTTTGGGCCAAGGTGTAACAAACTTTTTTTTCTTAGTTCTTAATGTGGAATTACTCTGCAGTGTCAAATTATTTTATTAGCGCTTTTTTTTTGTCCTATTGGATTTGCGACCCTATGTTTATATGACTTTTTTATCATAGTTTTTGTTTGTTTGTTTGTTTGTTTGTTTGTTTGTTTGTTTGTTTGTTTGTTTGTTTGTTTGTTTGTTTGTTTGTTTGTTTGTTTGTTTGTTTGTTTGTTTGTTTGTTTGTTTGTTTGTTTGTTTGTTTGTTTGTTTGTTTGTTTGTTTGTTTGTTTGTTTGTTTGTTTGTTTGTTTGTTTGTTTGTTTGTTTGTTTGTTTGTTTGTTTGTTTGTTTGTTTGTTTGTTTGTTTGTTTGTTTGTTTGTTTGTTTGTTTGTTTGTTTGTTTGTTTGTTTGTTTGTTTGTTTGTTTGTTTGTTTGTTTGTTTGTTTGTTTGTTTGTTTGTTTGTTTGTTTGTTTGTTTGTTTGTTTGTTTGTTTGTTTGTTTGTTTGTTTGTTTGTTTGTTTGTTTGTTTGTTTGTTTGTTTGTTTGTTTGTTTGTTTGTTTGTTTGTTTGTTTGTTTGTTTGTTTGTTTGTTTGTTTGTTTGTTTGTTTGTTTGTTTGTTTGTTTGTTTGTTTGTTTGTTTGTTTGTTTGTTTGTTTGTTTGTTTGTTTGTTTGTTTGTTTGTTTGTTTGTTTGTTTGTTTGTTTGTTTGTTTGTTTGTTTGTTTGTTTGTTTGTTTGTTTGTTTGTTTGTTTGTTTGTTTGTTTGTTTGTTTGTTTGTTTGTTTGTTTGTTTGTTTGTTTGTTTGTTTGTTTGTTTGTTTGTTTGTTTGTTTGTTTGTTTGTTTGTTTGTTTGTTTGTTTGTTTGTTTGTTTGTTTGTTTGTTTGTTTGTTTGTTTGTTTGTTTGTTTGTTTGTTTGTTTGTTTGTTTGTTTGTTTGTTTGTTTGTTTGTTTGTTTGTTTGTTTGTTTGTTTGTTTGTTTGTTTGTTTGTTTGTTTGTTTGTTTGTTTGTTTGTTTGTTTGTTTGTTTGTTTGTTTGTTTGTTTGTTTGTTTGTTTGTTTGTTTGTTTGTTTGTTTGTTTGTTTGTTTGTTTGTTTGTTTGTTTGTTTGTTTGTTTGTTTGTTTGTTTGTTTGTTTGTTTGTTTGTTTGTTTGTTTGTTTGTTTGTTTGTTTGTTTGTTTGTTTGTTTGTTTGTTTGTTTGTTTGTTTGTTTGTTTGTTTGTTTGTTTGTTTGTTTGTTTGTTTGTTTGTTTGTTTGTTTGTTTGTTTGTTTAACCTCGTACTATTCTACTTAATTAAGCATCCCCTAAGTCCAGGACTTGTGTGGGCTAGTAGCTGAGGGAACCACTGGCTTATACTGACTTTCGAACCAGTTTTTATAGGGAGTGTCCGCTTCACTTATGCCTTCGCCAAATTTCAATTATTAATTAACTGAAAAAGGCAAATCGGCGCCAGTGAGAATCGAACTCACGCTAGTTGTAGTAGACTTGTCATGTACAGACGCGGTAGACCACTACACCAATCCTCCCACCCAAACCAATCCTCCCATTTTGATATATTATGTGCCTCTTCAAGGATGGACGCGAGTTCTGTATTTCCCACTTTTTTATTCTATGTAAAATATTTGTTTCATAACAAAAAAAAAAACCACTGTGTGACCATCAATAACGCGTTATAACTCAAAAAAATTGATACAAAAAAAAATAAAAAACTGGGTCTCAAAGGGTTAGGGTCAAAGAGGTACAATTTTATTTTTTTTTGTCAAAAATTTTACTTTTAGTACGTATTTTTTTTAATTTTTGAAAATAATAGTTTGGTAATAGTTTGGACTTTTTCGAAAAAGAAAATAATTTTTAACCGACTTCCAAAAAGGAGGAGGTTATCAATTCGACTTGTGATTTTGTTTTTTTCTATGTTTGTTCCCGCATAACTTCGGAACGAATGAACAGAATTTGATGAAACTTTTTGCAATTTAAAGAGGGCATTCATGAGGTCGTGCCGTTTCAATTTGACGCTCGGATAATGCCGGGTAAGCCGGGTAATTAAGATAAATCTAATCATTTTAACGCAACTTCACTTAAAAACGGCTTAATTTGGTTCTAATATGAACCAAATTTTTAAAGAAATATCGGATAACTCGAAGAAGCCGAATAACTTGATTAAGGGGTCACTCAAATATTACGGCACACTGAACATTTTTTATATGCCGCTAAACTTGATTCTCTGGACCTGTAATATTAAAATACCAAGAGAAAATGATAAATTTTGTAATTTTACCATAAAGCGTTATTTTATTATCACTTAACGCTTAAAGTTTAACAAGATTTTCTTTAGTATTTTTTTAAAAATAAGGTTGGTTGGACTCTTGAGCGCTGAAATAAAAATATTACTTTTATTTTTTATAAATTTATCTTTAAGATAATGACGTTAAAACGCACTAACAGTGCGTTATGACATCAGCAGCTTGCCGAGATGGAATGACAACTATAATTTGGCTTAGATGAAGTTACAAATCTACAAGTACTGACTGGTCTCTAAAAACTAAAAAATTAACGGACTGCTGTCTCTAAAAAGTAAAATTTAAAAAATAAAAAGTCGGTGACAATTTCACAGCAAACAATAATAAAATAATGAAAAAATAACTGTTAGTAATTAATTTAGGGAATAGTGAAATTGGCACCGATTTAAGTATTTTTTTAATTTTTTACTTTTTAGAGACATAAAAGTCGGTTCATTTTTTTTGCGAAAAGTTTTTTTTAAGTATTTATTTTTAAATTTTTAAAAATAAAATAGTTTTTCGAAAAAGAAAATAGTTTTTGCAAAAATCTTTATGACATTTATTTTTGTTTAATTAAATATTTCTTTCTTTTTTTTTATTCAAAATATTTTTTGTTCGATTTTTTTTTAGTTTATTTTTTTTTGTCGACGTTTCTGTTTGTTAAAATTATTTATGTGATTTTTCGTTAAATTTTCTTATAAAAAAAATAGCGCCAACAGCGTCAATACGTTCTAGTTATTTTTTTTAAAAAATAAATAACACATACCTTTTGAAACAGGCGATAAAACCTTCAGATAAAGTTAAAGTTTATTAAACTCACAACCACTGCACAAAATACTGGCTCAAAACACTATTTTGAAAAAGACGCGCGATGCGTTTTGCGCTCCTTACAGAAAGGAGCTGGGGGTCCTGCCTGTTGAGCAGCAAGTGAACAACGAAATACTGAAAAGTCCAATGTTGTAAAGTCTGTGACACGCGGTATAGAGCGCGAGGCGCAAAATCACACTCAAATTTTGATTTATTACCAGTACCCGGCGTATTTCCAGTTATAGTCCAGTTTTCAAGTTAATAAAAGAGGCTTTAGCCGGAAATAATTCAGGGAGTTTAGATTTTTGGTTATTTGGGTAGGGTTTAAGGCCGCAAATAAATAATTTACATTGAACTCGAATTGGAACTTTTATTTTTTAAACTTATTTTTCACAAAAAACAGACTTTTTAAAATATCTTAAGATCGGTGCACCCTAGGACAAAAAACTTTTTATGAAAATAAACAGGACCAAATCTTCAACATTTTTTGTGTCATGAATTTTTTTGTACGACTTATAGCTAATTTACGACACCGCCTTAAACGTTACACTGTAGGGTTTTAGATTTTTCTTTATGACTCGGTTAGGAAGGTTTTGCTTAATACAATGGTGATTCAATCGAAAATCAGTTTACTCGTGATAATGGGGCACAAATGTGTGAATTATTTAAAAAAAAAAATAATTTTACGTAAATTAAAAAGGAAGTGCCAGATAGATTTTTTTAATTTTCACCCAAAATGTTCTAAAGGGCATGCCTAACCGACGATAAAGAACAATTTTGGTTTTTCGAAAAAAAAACATTAAAAATCTAAAAACGTATAATGTAACGTTTTAGCGATATTTTAAAAATTCGTTTCTTTGTGTAAAACACGTTAAAAAAAGTTCCAAATCGAGATTAACGTCGCCAAATTTTTTTTACCCAATAAACTGAAAATCTAAACTCCCTGAATTATTTCCAGGTAAAGCCTCTTTTATTGACCTGAAGACAGGACTACAACCGGCTACTGTTTATTACACATGGTGATTTGTCTAAGAAAACATACTTTTGTGTTAGAGATAATTAAATTTATGCCAGTTAATTAAATAACAAAAGCAAAAAAAACTTTTTATCCAATACATACAGATAATGAGACAATTACCAGCTTTATTTTAAATAGATAAACTCAATAATAACTCCCGCGTGGCTTTTACTTTATTTTCTTGTAAATGTCATTAAAATTTTTAATAAAAATATGAATTTCTAAGTTATTTATTGGATAAAACCTTGTATGGCACTCATGGGTAATCCGATATTGCCCTCTCGAAAATTAACCCGCTTGGCTGACGCCTCGCAGGTTAATTTTCTCATGGGCAATATCTTATTTTACCTACTAGTACCATACATTACTAAAACATAAAACAATTTTTAGACATAAACTGTAAAAAAAGTTTTGACTGTAAACTGAGGTTACTTTAACGTGTTTTTGATACGAAAACTCAAAAAGGAGGAGGTTATCAATTCGACTTGTGATTTTGTTTTTTTCTATGTTTGTTCCCGCATAACTTCGGAACGAATGAACAGAATTTGATGAAACTTTTTGCAATTTAAAGAGGGCATTCATGAGGTCGTGCCGTTTCAATTTGACGCTCGGATAATGCCGGGTAAGCCGGGTAATTAAGATAAATCTAATCATTTTAACGCAACTTCACTTAAAAACGGCTTAATTTGGTTCTAATATGAACCAAATTTTTAAAGAAATATCGGATAACTCGAAGAAGCCGAATAACTTGATTAAGGGGTCACTCAAATATTACGGCACACTGAACATTTTTTATATGCCGCTAAACTTGATTCTCTGGACCTGTAATATTAAAATACCAAGAGAAAATGATAAATTTTGTAATTTTACCATAAAGCGTTATTTTATTATCACTTAACGCTTAAAGTTTAACAAGATTTTCTTTAGTATTTTTTTAAAAATAAGGTTGGTTGGACTCTTGAGCGCTGAAATAAAAATATTACTTTTATTTTTTATAAATTTATCTTTAAGATAATGACGTTAAAACGCACTAACAGTGCGTTATGACATCAGCAGCTTGCCGAGATGGAATGACAACTATAATTTGGCTTAGATGAAGTTACAAATCTACAAGTACTGACTGGTCTCTAAAAACTAAAAAATTAACGGACTGCTGTCTCTAAAAAGTAAAATTTAAAAAATAAAAAGTCGGTGACAATTTCACAGCAAACAATAATAAAATAATGAAAAAATAACTGTTAGTAATTAATTTAGGGAATAGTGAAATTGGCACCGATTTAAGTATTTTTTTAATTTTTTACTTTTTAGAGACATAAAAGTCGGTTCATTTTTTTTGCGAAAAGTTTTTTTTAAGTATTTATTTTTAAATTTTTAAAAATAAAATAGTTTTTCGAAAAAGAAAATAGTTTTTGCAAAAATCTTTATGACATTTATTTTTGTTTAATTAAATATTTCTTTCTTTTTTTTTATTCAAAATATTTTTTGTTCGATTTTTTTTTAGTTTATTTTTTTTTGTCGACGTTTCTGTTTGTTAAAATTATTTATGTGATTTTTCGTTAAATTTTCTTATAAAAAAAATAGCGCCAACAGCGTCAATACGTTCTAGTTATTTTTTTTAAAAAATAAATAACACATACCTTTTGAAACAGGCGATAAAACCTTCAGATAAAGTTAAAGTTTATTAAACTCACAACCACTGCACAAAATACTGGCTCAAAACACTATTTTGAAAAAGACGCGCGATGCGTTTTGCGCTCCTTACAGAAAGGAGCTGGGGGTCCTGCCTGTTGAGCAGCAAGTGAACAACGAAATACTGAAAAGTCCAATGTTGTAAAGTCTGTGACACGCGGTATAGAGCGCGAGGCGCAAAATCACACTCAAATTTTGATTTATTACCAGTACCCGGCGTATTTCCAGTTATAGTCCAGTTTTCAAGTTAATAAAAGAGGCTTTAGCCGGAAATAATTCAGGGAGTTTAGATTTTTGGTTATTTGGGTAGGGTTTAAGGCCGCAAATAAATAATTTACATTGAACTCGAATTGGAACTTTTATTTTTTAAACTTATTTTTCACAAAAAACAGACTTTTTAAAATATCTTAAGATCGGTGCACCCTAGGACAAAAAACTTTTTATGAAAATAAACAGGACCAAATCTTCAACATTTTTTGTGTCATGAATTTTTTTGTACGACTTATAGCTAATTTACGACACCGCCTTAAACGTTACACTGTAGGGTTTTAGATTTTTCTTTATGACTCGGTTAGGAAGGTTTTGCTTAATACAATGGTGATTCAATCGAAAATCAGTTTACTCGTGATAATGGGGCACAAATGTGTGAATTATTTAAAAAAAAAAATAATTTTACGTAAATTAAAAAGGAAGTGCCAGATAGATTTTTTTAATTTTCACCCAAAATGTTCTAAAGGGCATGCCTAACCGACGATAAAGAACAATTTTGGTTTTTCGAAAAAAAAACATTAAAAATCTAAAAACGTATAATGTAACGTTTTAGCGATATTTTAAAAATCCGTTTCTTTGTGTAAAACACGTTAAAAAAAGTTCCAAATCGAGATTAACGTCGCCAAATTTTTTTTACCCAATAAACTGAAAATCTAAACTCCCTGAATTATTTCCAGGTAAAGCCTCTTTTATTGACCTGAAGACAGGACTACAACCGGCTACTGTTTATTACACATGGTGATTTGTCTAAGAAAACATACTTTTGTGTTAGAGATAATTAAATTTATGCCAGTTAATTAAATAACAAAAGCAAAAAAAACTTTTTATCCAATACATACAGATAATGAGACAATTACCAGCTTTATTTTAAATAGATAAACTCAATAATAACTCCCGCGTGGCTTTTACTTTATTTTCTTGTAAATGTCATTAAAATTTTTAATAAAAATATGAATTTCTAAGTTATTTATTGGATAAAACCTTGTATGGCACTCATGGGTAATCCGATATTGCCCTCTCGAAAATTAACCCGCTTGGCTGACGCCTCGCAGGTTAATTTTCTCATGGGCAATATCTTATTTTACCTACTAGTACCATACATTACTAAAACATAAAACAATTTTTAGACATAAACTGTAAAAAAAGTTTTGACTGTAAACTGAGGTTACTTTAACGTGTTTTTGATACGAAAACTCAAATAGCATATTAAAGTACTAGTTTCGTAACATACGCACTAGTACCTTAGAAAACTCGCCGCAAGCGGCTTGGTTTCTAAACTTGTACTTGTGCGCTAAAAACGTGTTATGGAATAAGTGCTTTAATATACTATTTGAATTTTCGATGCAAACAAACGTTGCAAACTTCAGCTTCATAGTAATTTTAGGATATATATACAAAATATTTTTTAATGTGCCATTTTAAGTAATAGAGACAATGTTAAAATCATTTATCCAAAAATAAACCGTTTAAAACAACCGTGGATAAAGTATAGAATTCTACTCGCGTATAATAGCTATTAATTATTCGGGTGATTGTATCACTCGCCTTTCGGCTTGTGTCACAAAATTCACCATCAATAGCAATTATTATACGCTCATTGAATAATATACTATTAAAACTAGTTTTCCCACTTTGGTAAAGATGAGATTTTTGCACCTGAATTCCTCAGCGGTTCACGATCTCGGCATTTTATATTCAAAAAAAGATTTTACTTGGGGAAAGTAATAGCGAAAGTTGTTCCTCGGAGAAAGTTAACTACATAAAAACTTACCTTAAAGTTTCAGGCTTACTAAACAAACACTTATTTCGTAAGATTATATAATTATTTATCAATTGTTCATAAACAATTACTTTTAAATGATTTTAATAGACACTTAAGTACAACAAAGAAGGAACCGTGTACGGTAGTTTATGCGTTAACTACTCAACATCCCGAACCGAATAAACACGCTTGACTGACTAATATAATTGAGACAAATGCCAATGCTTGCAAAAAACTGTGAAGTTTTTTCTGTTAAAAACTGTATGCGCCTTTTATGATGCTTTTTATCAGTGGAGCTCTCTACAACTAGAATTATGAAACAAAAGACGTCTACCCTATTTCTATCTCATTTGTGCTACACTTTCCAGCCAACCAAATAAATACTGTATTTGTTTTTCATACAACAAATACAGTATTTATTTGGTTGGCCGGAAAGTGTAGCACTGAGCGGCACGAACGAACATAGCTAATGTGAATCTTTAGAATAAGATAATTCTACTAAAATTTAGATGGCGCCAGTAATTTCTTTAATAAAAATAATATAGGTACACTTTATGCCCGGCCAAGTAAATATTGTATTTTTTCAACAAAGAACAAATACAGAATTTGTTTGGTTGAGTGTAAGTGGGATTTTATGTATGTCTTCTATCCTTTTTGGGTGGAACTTTTGTCCCTGTCTAATCTAACGGGAGAAATCGCCATTGAAATCGCAAATCGCACGACTATATTTTTTTGGCAATTTGTTTTGCTTTCCCATTTTAAACATTTTTAAAATTTCGAAATGCCTTGTATTCGTGCAAACATTTTTTTTTGCCTAATATAATAATAAACGTCATTTATTGTACTACTAACAGTCTTACAAATGGCCATCGACCGAAGTCCTTTAGCCTGTGTTTACATGTAATGTAAAATTAAGTATATAATGAATATAAAATATAAAAAAGAAACAAAGGTATATGTGTAAAAAGAAAAAAAACCTTAACAAGTTTAGGTTCCTATACATAGGTTAAAATTAAATGGTAATTAATTAAAAATTAATAGTTTTAATGAGGTATCTGGGTATTTAGTCTTGTTTTTTGCCTATTTTCGCGTTTTATGACGTTTTAATATAAATCAATTTCAAGCAAAAAATTGTCGGTCGATCGGTCTGTCCGAGAAATCTTGTGGGCACGATAACTTAAGAACGCATTAAGCTAGAGACTTGAAATTCGACATACGGGTATGTTACCAAAAGTTCTAGCTCGGGATTGTTTTTGGTGAACATTGGGGTTGCGGCAAGGGGGGCAAATGGGGAAAAATACATTTTTTTTTTTAGAAAAATTTGAAAATTGCTATATGGGGGTTTTTGAGCTTGCTGACATTGAATCTGATAATAATTTTTTTCTAACTCCACCCCCGAGGGGGTAAGGGGATAAATATTTTTAAATATTTTCAATATTTTCGTCAAAATTGGTATATATGGGTTTTTGGGGTTGGCGAATATGAATCTGATAATAATTTTTTTCTAACTTTACCTCCTGAGGGGTGGGGGTAGTTTTCGTGAAAACTGGTTTTTCGAGGTTGCTGAAAGTGAATCTGATAATAAAAAAATTCTAAATCCACCCCCTGGGGGGTGGGGGGTAGTTTTCGTGAAAATTGGTATATTGGGGTTTTTGAGGTTTCTGAAAGTGAATCTGATTATAAAAAAAAATCTAACTCCACCCTCAAAGGGGCGGGGGGTAGTTTTCGTGAAAATTTGTATTGGGGTTCTTCAGGCTGCTAAAAGTGAATCTGATAATAAAAAAATCTTACTTCAGCCCCTGAGGGGTAGGGGGTAGTTTTCTTAAAAAATTATATATTGGGGTTTTTGAGGTCGCTAAAACTGAATCTTTCAATAAAATTTTTCTAATTTCACCCCCTGAGGGATGGGGGTAGTTTTTGTGAAAATTGGAGTATTGGGGTTTTTAAGGTTGCTGAAAGAGAATCTGTTAATAAAAAAGTTCTAACTGCACCCCCTAAGAGGCGGGGGGGAGTTTTCGTGAAAATTGGTATATTTTAAGGTTGCTAAAAGTAAATCTAATAATAAAAAAATCCATTTTACGCGCAGAGGCTCCGCGCGGCGGAGGTGTAAAATGTATATATTAGTGACAAAAATATAGTGTTAGCCTATTCGACTTTACAACTTTATCAACAAAAAGGTTTTGTTAAATTTCCAAAATGGACCAGTTTTTTTTAGGGGGTTAATATGAAAAATATTGAGTGGTTTTACCATGTTTAACACAATCTTTAGCGCCGCAGACAATTTTTTTCAGAAATCCCAAAGTCTGGTATTTTTCAGATTTTCATATGCTATTATTTTATAAAATCTATTATATAATAATGTGATATCAGACTATTGGTAATCAAGTTAAGCGCCGCAGGCGACTTTTTAACCGACTTCCAAAAAGGAGGAGGTTATCAATTAGACGTGTGACTTTATTTGTTCCCGCATAACTTTGGAACGAATGAAGCGAATTTAAAAACTTTTTGCAACTTAAAGAGGACATTCATTTGATGCTCGGATAATGCCGGGTAAGCCGGATAACTAAGATAAATCTAATCATTTTAACGCAATTTCACTTAAAAATGGCTTAATTTGGTTCTACTACTACTACTACCAACCAAATTTTTAGATAAATATCCGATAACTCAGATAAACCGGATAACTTGCTAGCTACCTTTTGCAGAAATAATCAGCTCAAATCGGGCTGGAGCATTTTATACCTGCTTACCCTGATAAGCTCTTTATTTTGATATGGTTAATAATAAAGCAAAAAATCGATTGATTTGTCTTAGGTGAATCACGTTGTATGATTACTATTTTAGACTATTAGTTAGTAACTAACCAGAGTGTTTTAAGGCATATCCAGAAGCTTGCATAAGAACATAAAACATAAGAATAAGATGCAGTGATTGGCTTACAAGATACATGGCGGCCCATCAAGCCAATCACGGCATCGCATTGTTATGTTTTATGTTCTTATGCGAGCTTGTGAATAGGCATTTAATAGTAAACCAGAAGATCCGGGACAAACTCCTTAAAACTGGGCACATGTCTCAGCATTAGATCATATATACATAGATATGGCATTAATGTTGATTTGTTTTATGTAGAACATATACAAAGCCAATTGTAAACAAACCAGTATAGCGGCGAGGTTGCGAGGAGGTTAAGTATAACATATTTGTTAACAAACCACCATAGCGGAGGGTGGTGACCAGAAGCGGGAAGGTGAAATCTACCTGGATATAGCAATGAAAACATTTCGGTTTGACGTAGACTCAAGGCGCATCTAGGAGGGGATATATGATCTAATGTCTCAGCAAACCGAGGCGGATGGCAACTCTACCGTATACTGATACCATATAAAAAATACACTATAAGAGAAAGTCAAATACGTGACCGTGAAATGTATTCAGGACCCGAACCTGTGTTTTGGCTTCTAGGTACGACTGAGCGATGGCGCCAGCTGTATATGAACTTGATTGTTTAGTGGGAGTGGAGTGAGGGGTGGTATATCTGTCAAAACAATTGAAATTTAACTCGTGAAATTTTACTCGTGATTTGCAATTTATTGTGCTTTTATACCGAACTTTTATTGTGATGTCTAATACAAAATGTGTATTGTATCGTTTTGCAAGGATCAGTTAAGTAAACGTCACCGTTTTCCTAGTGATGCAAACTTATTTAATGTGTGGGTCAAAAACATTAATAGTGCCAAGTTAAATAAAATGACTAAAGGCAGGGACTAACCCTGTCTTGAAAAGCTTCTTATTATTTTGACTGAGCTATTTAGGGCAGGGACAGCCCCTACACAAAAAAACTTATTGATTTGACTGAGCTGTTTAGGGCTAGGACAAATGCCCTAAAAAGCTTCTTACCATTTTTACTGATATGTTTAGGGCAGGGATGGCCCCTATCGAAAAGAGCTTATCAGTTTGACTGAGCTAGCCTTAAACAGCTGTTTAGGGCTGGGATAGCCCCTGGCCAGAGAAGCTTATCGGTTTAACTGATTCATATTGTTTATCTGTTAAATGTAGGAATACTAATTATAAAAACTTTGCAAATGTGCTCTGGCCTTAGGCAGTAGGTATATTGTGTATGACACTCAATTATATATGAAGGCAAATGTGTACTCCTCATAGGGCCACTTGCACCAACTTTTGGTACGGGATTATCTCAGCCAAACCGAGTTTAAGTTAAAAATGCTGCGTTATGATTGGTCGGCCGTCAATTTAATCCAAGTTTAAAGTTAAATCATCATTGGTGCAAGTGGCCCATATATATTTATTTATAATAAAAAGTTAACTGTTAAAAGTACGACATAATTGTTTTAATTTCCTATTTACGTTTAAAATAAAATATATAAAAATCAAAGCAAAGTGTGTTTTTTTTAATTATAAGTATAGGTTTATTTAGCAAAAGATAAAATTTCATATTTTTAAAGTTTAACAAATTTTACATTTAATTAAAATTTCGATTCATATATTGTTATTTTTAATTAATGTGCGGGTTAGGTAACCCACTTGTTAGACTTTAAAAATTTGTTTTATCTTTTGGTGAATAAACTTAAAGTTTTAAATAAAAATACAGAGCTTTTCCCCATTTTTACAAAATTGATTTGGGAAACCAATAGGTATCTTTATTACCGACTTCCGTAGGTTATCTGTATTATCGGCTGTCGTTGACCGTGAATTTAGTGAATTTTAAAAAACAACCGCTAATGACGGTACAATAGTTTTCTATCTCTATCATTTGACTTTCTCTTATAGTGTATTTCTTATATGACTGATACATACATTCATTATTTACATCGGCACTTAGTGCTACTAAGAGTGCGATGTATAGAAATCTTCGCCGAAAAGTCCAAATCTTTGACCACGTTTTTTTTCACATTTCTCGACGTTTTAGACCATTCTGAGTCAAAATCAGTAAAAAAAATAGCGTCCGTCTGTCTGTCTGTCTGTCTGTCTGGGTGTAAACTCTCTAACTCCATTTCTACATGAGATATCGACTTTTTGTAGGGGGGTAAGGGGGTAAAAATAAGGTAAAACTCCTATTTTTAGCGTTTTTTGTTTATAATTAAGGGAATTATTATTGTATTTGGTTAATTTAGCACTTATATAAAAGATAATTTTTTAATTTGGGCAAAAAATGTTATAAACAAAGTTTTTCTAAAACGCATTGTTTTCGAGATATTGGCGTTTAAAGCAGTAAAAGGTTTTTTTAGCATATCTCACATATTTATAACCCGATTTCAAAAAATTATATTTTGAATAAATATAGTTTTTTGCTAGAATATAATGTTTTAAAGATACAGAATTTAAAATCAAACAAAATACCTAGTTTTAGTTGCTTTTCATCCGTGAAACGAGTAAGATGTACTTTCGGCAGGAATTAGTAATACGTTAAGCGCGTTTAATTTTCTAGCACCAAGTCTTTTAGTATTAGTTATTTATTTATTTATTTGCTATCTTAGATATGCCCCAGAATCGATTTTATATATTTTATAGTGATTGTATGGAAGATGTGCAGTAAAATGACGAACATGTGATTATATTGGAGTAAGAAGGGAATTTTATGTTTTTTAATCATTTATAATGCTGATAAATTTTGATTTGGAAGCAACTAACACGTGAAGAAGTTTTTATACGTACAAAATTTTTTATATACTAGCGCATGCGCAAATATATTTACAAATTAGAAAAAAACTGCCTTGGCAACAGCTAACACAACCAACAGTAAACACGAAAAGGAAAGAAGGAAAAGAAAAAGAAAAGGTCTTACAGAAGACTGGAAATTTTATATATTTAAAACAGGAGTGGGCATGGCGAAAAGCCAGACAAGAACCACTCTTGGTGAATTGAGTAACTAAGAGGGATCTGGCTAATTATCTTACTGAGAAAAGGCCAAAATAAAGGAAGAAGAAGAAGAAAATACCTAGTTTGAAATTTGCAAACTAGATGGCTCTAGTGTACAAATTTTAAGCTTTCATTCATTTGTTTTTAAAATCAATCAAAAATTGTAATTAATAAGTAAAAACATATTTTTATTATTAATTTTAATTATATATTAAGTGTACAAGAAAAGCTAAAGTTTAATATAAATATTATACAAGTTAGTTTGTGCAGTGAGGAGTAGTAGTAAAATTGTTATTATGTTATGCTACCCTGTTCTAATAGCATGTTATTAGTTTTCCCAATAGTGCCGATGTTTTGACAGGGTTCTTGCAACGTTTCATCTAGTTTATGTGATAAAATTAATTGAAACACAATAGGTACATGTAACCAAGATGAATAGGAAACTGTTTCCTTTACCAAATAGAAATTCTAAAGAGATTCGACTATTTTGTTATTTGTATTGTATTGTGCACTCACCTATAGGAAAATAAATAAATTTAACTGTCTGTTAAAATTACACTGGCACACAAGAAAATAATATCTGTATAAAAAAATTATTTGGACATTAAAAACTTATATTCAATGGGGTAAAAACAATTTTATCTAATACATACAGATAATAAGACAATTACCAGCTTTATTTTAAATAGATAAACTCAATAATAACCCCCGCGTGGCTTTTACTTTATTGAGTGGATAATTAATTATTTTACCCACTCAACTGGGAGGCATAGCGTAGTGGCTAGCGGGTATGTATAGCAAGTCTACTATCGTGAGTTCGATTCTCACTGGCGCCGATTTGCCTTTTTCAGTTAATTAATAATTAAAATTTGGCGAAGGCGATAAGTGAAACGGACAATCCCTAGAAACTGGTTCGAAAGTCAGTATAAGCCGGTGGTTCCCTCTACTACTAGCCCACACAAGTCCTGGACTTAGGGGATGCTTAATTAAGTAGAATAGTACGAGGTTAAACAAATAAACAAACAAATAAATAAACAAACAAACAAACTGTCACTTGTCAAATTATTTTCTTGTAAATGTCATAAAAATTTTTAATAAAAATATGAATTCCTAAGCTATTTATTGGATAAAACCTTGTATGGCACTCATGGGTAAACCGATATTGCCCTCTCGAAAATTAACCAGTACCGTAATAACTATTTTTCAAAAACATATTTATTTTTGAACCTAGGCCTATAGGGGAAAGTATTATTTTGTTGGCATCAGTATTTGGTTTTGAATTATTAAAGGTAAAATGTGCTTCTAAAAGTAAGTAAAATTTAAATTTTCGGTAAAAATTAGGGATCCAGGAATTTTGACTGATCAAAGTTGGCCGTCAACTTGAGGCCCCTACCTCGGGCCCCTGTATTAACCAAATCAAATGCACCAAAAAATATCCAATTACTATCATTTTAGTAAAAAGCAACAATTTTTTTACCAACTATTTTTTTTTTGTTAATTTTTGTTCGGTATATAAATAATAGTTAAAATTAGTTTTATAAAGTCAACTAAAAAATTGTTAGCCAAACAAATAAAACATAGTTGTTTTACTAAAATAATAGTTAAAACAAAGCAAACAAAAACAATTGTAGGCCAATTAGTGAAAATTAGTTTAAGCCAATTGAACTATAATAACTATATTACTTTTTTTCGAAATATTTATTTTTTTCACTACTATCTTTAGAACATACCATTATTTATCATGTTTTCAGACTGTGAAATCAATTTTCTTCACCTATATCAATAATAACTTTTTCTCTTCTAGTAGGAGTAAATTTTATAAACAATTTATTTCTGTCACTTTGGATGTTTCAGTTCTTTGTGCAATTTTTACTAATTAAACCCAAGAAAATAGCTTTAAATAACTTTTTCTTTATTAAATATAATTAATTATAATTATTACCAATTAATACAATCAATAATTAGCTAAATATTATAAGAAAAAATAAAAAAAAAATAAATTTTAAAACGTCAGTTCAAACTATTTATTTGAGCAAATGTCATTGATCAAGGCTACTTGATTTTTATGAAAATTTTAAGAAATATAATTTCTGTTAATAATTTATTTTATTATTTGAATAAAAATAGTTAAATAGTGCTAGTAGTGAAAAAACTAATATATAAACTACGGTAGAGAAGACTATTATAGCCTCGCACTCTTAAATCCCTTGCTGCTACGCAGCTCGGAATTTAATACGCTCGGGTATAAAAAATGTCTTCTCTACTTTGCTATATAATTACTATTATTTGTTTTTTCTTTGCTTTGAAGCCCTGTTCGTTTCATATACTACAATAATAAAAACACAAACTTACCTTTAATTATGTCTTAATTATCCTTTACTTCGTTTTTCCAAAACTAAAACTTTCGGTTTGTGCACTGTACAACCACTTAAGATATTTTGTAATTATTATGTACACTCACAACATTAATAATAATTATAATTAAATAAACATATCCCCTATACACTATATAGCTCAGTCGGTAGGTAGGTTTACCTGCAAATAATTCTGGTACTTAATTTTCTTGATGAATATAGCACGACAAGGTCTCGTCAATAGTAAATCAATTTTGCGACCTCAAAATCGATCCGGAAGTTACTAAAAAGCGTCCTAGAGCAATCTATTAGGTTTGTTTTAGTTCTAGAAAATTTCAGTTCTAAACTGATTAAACCCAGCGCAGTTGCAAGTGGACAATGCTCATTCCCAACTCCGCTTGTCTCAAACCAGTTTATAACTGTGATTTTCGCGAAACAACCAGTGAGAATCGAACTCACGCATGTACAGACACGGTAGACGACTACACCAATCCTCCCATCAAAAATAAGTTCTAGAAATTTAAGAGGTTTCTACGTTAAAAAATCTGAGGATAAAATATCTAAAAAAAGTTTCTATAAAGGGTGGTCCGGAAATGAGCCCTACGGGAGCTACGCAATTTTTATTTGCTAATTTTAACCAGGGACGTGCGAAATGGGGAGAGTATGTCACTTTTTTGCGCCAAAATTTTAAATCCGTAAATTTTTTGACATTTTCTCAATAAAATATTAATTATTTTAAAATATGTACATAAAAAGGTACTCTTTATGTAACACTATAGGGGTTTTCGAGAAAATTGCAATTAAAGAGGCAATTTTACGTTCTGGTCATCAAAAATAGGATCTAAAAAATGCACCAATAAAA
This sequence comes from Brachypterus glaber, assembly GCA_958510825.1. Lineage (NCBI taxonomy): Eukaryota > Metazoa > Arthropoda > Insecta > Coleoptera > Kateretidae > Brachypterus > Brachypterus glaber. The sequence continues at coordinate 4,095,779 of OY294044.1, read as the reverse complement.
ATTGAAGGGGTCAGGGGAAAACGATCATAGTACATTTTTGTCGAAAATTCGTTATATACACCATCTTGTAGTTCGCGTCCCAAGCTTTCAGGTGACTATGTCGGTTTTAAGCAAAAACAATTACAGTCGCTGTAACGAATTTAAATAGAAACGATATACAGCGTAAGAACGGTCAGAGTCCGAGCGATACCATAAAAAACAATTAAAGTCCATAGTTTCGCATCGGTAACTAAGGAAACGTATTTTTGATTGTAAATGCACTAAGCCTGTTGGGCTGCTTTATAACATAAAAAAAACGATCAGAGTTCTGGACTGTGATCGATTTTATAAAGTCATATGTGTAGTTCTGTTGCATCTTTCGCTTTGAACCTCAAAGGTAATGTTAAAAACCTTGGTAGGTAATATTATTTTGCTGTGAAATAAGTATGTGACGAGATGAAACAATAATTGACGTTACTTTGCAACTGTAATCATACAATATGAGTCTGTAAACCTTAATTTCGCTATTCTGTGAAAAGTAGTTTTTGTGACTCTGATCGCTTTTCCCCTGACCCCTTCAATTGCAATGCAGAGAGATTTAAAAGATACGAAAAACAACTTCCCATACACAAATATCCACAAATCGCTTTTAAGGGAACTACGCGTAGCTACGGGCCCTTAAAAAGTGTTACTCTTTAAGCGGCTGTAGTACCCTTAAAAATGATTTTCGAACCTAGATGGATAAGAGATTTTTTTCACAGTTTTTAATGTAGAATCACCCTGAAGTATTGAAATTTGTATTGGTGCATTTTTTAGTTCCTATTTTTGAGGCTCAGAACGTGAAATTTTTTTTTTAATTGCAATTTCCTCGAAAACGGTTGGCCCTACGCACACAGGTCCAGGATCGTTTCAAAAGTGGCAAAAAATAGTTTTCGTTAATTTCTGGTGATGTTTTTTATGAGGATCTCTTATTTAGACATAATATAATGTATTTTAAGTATATTAGTGATATTAACCCGTCAACTGCCATATGAGACAAGGAACAAATTGTCAAATATGTTAGGTACTGTTTTGAGAGTTTATCGGAACCGATATTTGCGTCTATTTATAAATATATAATGTGAAACAGAAGGTACCTAACAAATAAAAATAAATAATTATTTTTTACTTACTCAAAGATGTTTTGGAGAGTGAGTAGGAAGTAAGAAGAAAGGTCTTTAGACGTCTGAAATGAAATACTGTATACAAACAATAAAGGGAGATGGTGATGATGAAGATGATGATGATGATGATGATGATGATGATATTATTCTAATATATGATTGTAATTTTTTTTGACATTATTTTGTTTAATCACTTTCACTTCCGGATTGGTATTCTGTAATCGGATCTAAAAGCTCCAACATTTCTAAAAACAATATTTTACTTCTCTCCAATACCCAATAGACCCAAAATACTTACCATTGTATTTTTTATGCATTATTATAAATAGTTATTTATAATTTATTCTTAAAATAATATTTAATACGTATTTTAAATAGATCACAACATGAAATGACAGATTGTCAAATATAAGCCTAAGTAGTAAGTTTTTGACTTTTATGTTAGTATTTGACATGATTTTTTAAAATAAAATCTTAAACTCTGTTCGATTCCGCGGGGCTCCGCAGCTAGATTTAATTAAAACAATAAGTAAATACCTTTACCTAATTTTAAATAATACATAAAAAACTCGGGCTGACTAGCGAAACTTTATATCTCTTTTTTAAAATTATATATTTTTTTAAAATTGACAACTTGCATTTCTTTGAATATATCAGATTATTATCTTTATTGTGACCATTATTACAGTTTCTATTGTAGTTATGAAAAGTAAAAGGTATAACTGCTTTAACATATAAGTATTGATTTCCTATATAATCTAATATATGAGATATTAATTTTTAAAAACACACATGACTTTTTTTTTAAATCCATACTTCAGATACTTATTAAAACATACTGAACTTAGGTCCATTTTATTAAGATTAAAACAGTTTTACGCAGTTTATCTGTTTATATCATAAATTATTAACTATTTTTCTATCATTTAATATAAATTTTGGTTTAATTTGATAAAACATATTTGCTGAATATTTGCCACTTTTGAAACGATCCTGGACCTGTGTGCTACGGTGTTCCATAAGAACTATCTTTTTTATGTATTTTTAATTAAAGATTAATATTTTATTGAAAAATATCAAAAAATCTACTGATAAAAAAGTTTAAGGCAAAAAAGTGACATCGGCCCCCTATTTTGCAAGTCCCTGGCTAAAATTACTAAATAAAAATTGCATGAAATGATAGCCTTTAGGAAACGTTCAAGTATTACGTAAGGCAAATTTACCAAAATTCATACACTTCATACCTCAGTTCTCGCGTTATTCAAGGCTGTAGAGACATCATATTTTAGCTACCCCTCCTAATCGGGGGTGTGTTGGGGGGTAGCCAAATTATGAAATCTCTACAGCCTTGAATAACGCGAGAACTGAGGTATGAAGTGTATGAATTTTGGTAAATTTTGCGTTACGTAATACTTAAACGTTCCCTTATCAATGTTAATGCATGTGCAAAATGTCGTTACTGTGGTTCATGGGGTTCCAGAGATATATTAATTTTCTATAATTAATATTTTTTTTGATATAATGTGGAGATTTTATTAGCAAAAAACTTAAAAATTGTACGAGTTCACCCCAGATGACAGTATTTAAAAAAAAAAGATGAGAATGAACCATAAAAATAAAAATGGAATTTGATAAAACGTCAAAAAATAATACAAAAAGTGTAAAATATAGTCTTAAGAGATATTCAGTCACACTCAAAAACTAAAAACTGTTAAAATAATAATAAAAAAAACCTTTATCCAATACATACAGATAATAAGACAATTACCAGCTTTATTTTAAATAGATAAACTCAATAGTAACCCCCGCGTGGCTTTTACTTTATTGAGTGGATAATTATTTATTTTACCCACTCAACTGTCACTTGTCAAATTATTTTCTTGTAAATGTCATTAAAATTTTTAATAAAAATATGAATTCCTAAGCTATTTATTGGATAAAACCTTGTATGGCACTCATGGGTAAACCGATATTGCCCTCTCGAAAATGAACCTGCTTGGCTGACGCCCACTAGTATCATAAATAACTATTAAATAAGGGATCACCTAACATTTAAACTTTTAAAGATGGACCCGATGATAACAGAAGGTAATCACGCCACTCATGTCAGTAAAATCAAAATATCTCCCGCTCAAAAAAAAATCGATCTTTTAAAAAAAATTCGACCTTTTTCAAAAAAAAAATCTTAGTAATCAACTTTATTAATTTTTGTTAATTCCACACCGTAAATATGTATTTCTAAATTATTAAAAACGACTAAAACGAAATACCTAAGTTCCACGACGCTGTTAGAATAATACTAATGCTTCTAGGCTTATCGCGGGACATAAAAAAATATTTCATTTGAAATGGTCCGTGAATCATTAATTTAAAGTACCTACACATCGGTACCTCACTTCTAAACTGTTACATCTCTCACGGTGCGGTTTTGGAGGTAATTTACGAACTCGGACCGTCACTAAGTTTTTTTTGATAATCTTGTTATTTATGACATAACTAAAGATTTAAGACCAAAAATTAAAAAATCTGACGGTTAGTTTTTTTTTAATTGTCAATATTTATATTTATTTGACACAAGCCACCTTGATTTTAAGGTAATAACTTGTGAAAAGTGTATTTGACGTATCAATGTAAAACAAGCCTACTTGTATAATTTTCAAATAAATGAAAAATAATTTAATGCTTTTTTAGGTTGAATTCTAGATTTAATCACGTATTGTGACAAAACGGCAAAAGATATAAAAAAACTGGTAAATACATTTTTATAGAGAATTGAGTAGTCTTTATTCTTATGAAAAAATAAATATTATATATCAATAAAATTTTGAGTTATAAGGGGATAATTAAGTTAGTGCACTTTTTTTAATAAATTGACAATTAAAAAAAAAACAGTCAGATTTTTTAATTTTTGGCCTTAAATCCTTAGTTATGTCATAAATAACAAGATTATCAAAAAAACATTAGTGACGGTCCGAGTTCGTAAATTACCTCCAAAACCGCAGCGTGCTCTGTAAAGTAAGTTTTGAGAAAAAGCGATTTTAAACTTTTTAAGATTTGTTTAATTATAACCACAGGCCGGGGATCTGCGAGCTATCAGTCAACTTTAGTCATATTTTTGCTTTCCCATTTTGAAAATTTTCAAAATTTCGGAAATTGTATTCGTGCAAAAATTTTCAAATTTTTTTTTTGCGTATTTTTGCGTTTTATGAGGTTTTATGTCGATATAAATCAATTTCAAGCAAAAAAAAATGTCGCTCGGTCGATCGGTCGGTCGGTCGATCGGTCTGTCCGAGAAATCTTGTGGGCACGATAACTTAAGAAAGATTTAAGTTAGAGACTTGAAATTTGGCATACAGGTATGTTACCAAAAGTTCTCGCTCGGGATTGTTTTTGGTGAACATTGGGATGCGGCAAGAGGGAAAAATGGGCAAAAATACATTTTTTTAGAAAAATTTGAAAATTGCTATATAGGGGTTTTTGAGGTTGCTAAAATTGAATCTGATAATACAAATTTTTTAACTCCACCCCCAAGGGGGTGAGGGGGTAAATATTTTAAAATATTTTCAATATTTTCCTCAAAATAATTTTACCATACCAATTATTGGTATATAGGGGCTTTTGGGGTTGACGAATTTGAATCTGATAATAACTTTTTTCTAATTTTACCCCCTGAGGGGTGGGGGTAGTTTTTGTGAAAACTGGTATATTGGGGTTTTTGAAGTTGCTGAAAGTTAATCTGATAATAAAAATATTCTAAATCCACCCCCTGAGGGGTGTGGGGTAGTTTTCGTGAAAATTGGTATGTTGGGGTTTTTGAGGTTGTTGAAAGGGAATCTAATTATAACAAAATTCTAACTTCACCCCCAAAGGGGCAGAGGCTAGTTTTCGTGAAATTCGGTATACTAAGGTTTTTATGGTTGCTGAAAGTGAATCTGATAATAAAAAAAATCTAAATCCACCCCTTGAGGGGTGGGAGGTAGTTTTCGTAAAAACTGGTATATTGGGGTTTTTGAAGTTGCTGAAAGTTAATCTGATAATAAAAATATTCTAAATCCACCCCCTGAGGGGTGTGGGGTAGTTTTCGTGAAAATTGGTATGTTGGGGTTTTTGAGGTTGTTGAAAGGGAATCTAATTATAACAAAATTCTAACTTCACCCCCAAAGGGGCAGAGGGTAGTTTTCGTGAAATTCGGTATACTAAGGTTTTTATGGTTGCTGAAAGTGAATGTGATAATAAAAAAATCCATTTTAAGCGCGGAGGTGAAAAATGGGAAAGCTCTTTTACTGGGCAGTGTATTTTATAGTAGAGTATATTGGCTTTAAATATTTGTTATACCCATGGAAAGAATATTATACATAGAACAAGTGTAAAATTTTAAGTAATGCTAGTAATGGTTTTTTACGTTCTTTAACATGAGTACGTTAAGCTTAGCTTGTTCCCTTAGAGGGATGATCTCCTCACTCCCACCCCTACTTAGTTTAGACTTTTTGTCACAGGATCCATTTTTTTTAAATATTTTTTTCCGTGTTATCCCTATTTTTTGCCCTCAGAATATTTTTATCTCCCATGCTTTTAGAACAACAGAGGGCTAAAATAATGATGTTTTACTACTTTTACCTCAACTTTCGGTAATAGAAAATAGAAAAAGCCAGATTAAGTCTAAGCGACCCAAAATTACCCTGTTGCCTAGTGTTATCACTCAACTTGAGGCCTTCATATAATCTGACAAACCGAGGACTGGACATGTAGACATTTGTGAGATTGTTTTTAAACGATACGCAGCATTTCTGACGGCTATGCTGCCGAAATTTTTTAAAAGGCATTAATAGGTTTTATCGCACATTGTACAACATTTGATTTAGTTTGACAGGTAAGAATTAATTTTTAAAGTAAGGTTATTTATTTGTCAAATTAAAAACATAAAAAACTAACAAAAAATCCAGTACTTACTGTATTTTACCGTGCACAGTTTTTGTCAAAAGCTTAACCAAACTTTTAAAATCTCTTGTCAAAATGATATGATGTAAAATTTACGATTTCAATGCCTCCCTTGATAAAACCTATTAATGCTTTTTAAAAAAATTCGGCAGTTTGCTTAAAATCTAATGCATGCGCCTTCGCCATAATTGCAAAAAGTTTTAGCTACACGATATTTTTTGTAAAAGTATCACTTTTTCGCACGCGAATTCAGTTGACTGATGGACGTAAAGCGAGGGTTCAAGCATGGGTTTTTGAGGTTGCTGAAAGTGAATCTGATAATAAAAAAATCCACCCCTAAGAGGCGGGGGGTAGTTTTCGTGAAAATTGGTATATTTTTAAGGTTGTTAAAAGTAAATCTGATAATAAAAAATACATTTTACCCGCTGAGGTAAAAAATGGGGCAGTGTATTTTTATTGCTGCATAAATTTTTCCAGGGGCTTATTTGATTCTAAAGGGCTAACCCCAGCAGCTCTCCTAATTGCGCCCCTGATGCTCATAATACTTGCATATGAGGCGTATAGTGCCCATCTCACTTTATGGAAATATAGAGATAATGGCTATTTAAATTTCTCCGATTTTTTAATCCTTGATCTAGGATGCATTATTTTATTTAAAATTTTTCTGGTAGGGTTTTTAGACTCAACCAACATTAAGGTAATGTATGACAAATTTATTTTACTTGCTTTACTTTCTTAGAGAAAAAAATTGGTGGGTCACTATTGCACTATACATTGTGTTCATTTTGGGCCACTATTGCATTACGTACGAGGCCTGACCTTCAATAACACGTTTTTTTTAGTAGATCTAACCTCACATTTTACTTTGAAATTTTAATTATTTTTACATGTGAAAGAAATGTTCGTTATTTAATAACAGAATAGTCAAAATACCAATAATTATGCTCTGGAATAGTTAAATAAACGTTTTTTTACTGTTCTTGAAGTAATTACCTTTAAAAATAAAGAATAACTAATATATTAGTTATTCTTTACGTATACGTAAACATTGTTCAAGTACCTAAATGAATTTCAGTTGCAAAAACTCATATCTCAAAAAAAACATATGGGCCACTCTTGCACTATACGCCTCATATAGTAATCGTAATATATTACGATTACAATTAAAATTATTATTTTACTGTGTTTATGTACCTATCGTACGATTTTATTACCTATTGTATAAATATTCCACACAATAAGTGGTTTTATGAAGAAAAAACCGTTGTTTTATTGTTTTCGCATATTTTGTTATCGATAGAATGAATCCGTTGAAACACTCAAGGTCTAAACGTGTTAATAAAAATACAATGCGAAGATAAAAAGGCTTTGCCGTTCGTCGGTCTGTCGGTCAATAAAAATTACGATAATAAAACAAAGCGTAAAAATACGAACGAACTAACAACTCTTCTCTCTAGAATACGCATACCGTTAATATTAAGTATCGCCAACATCTCGGTTTGTTTGTAAACAAATAGAAGGTATATTCAGGCCTGAACAATAACAATTAGCAGTTACTGTTATTGTTGTCTCTGTTAGAACAAAGCTGTGCGAGTAAGACAGAAAAATGTATATGTAGTTTAGAACTAAAAAAATTCAGGGTGTATAACTAAAGGTCTAGATATTAACAGTTAACTACCTTTCTGGAAAACATGCAATAAATTAAAAAAAAAATCCTTGATTCAATTAAAAAAAAAGACGTTTTAAGTGAACCAATACTTTTGTTAATGTTAAATTCCCAGATAGCACAGGTTTATATAATGGATATCCCCGGAATATTCGTTTTGGGATTTCTGACATCCCCAGGATATACGATTTCGTCTATAGATATCCTCAGGATATACTTTGTTACCAAAAAAAGCGACTCCCAAACCGTATATCCCAAGGATATCCCGAAGCTATGTCTTGAGGATATACTTTAAGTCTGTCCTAAAGATAGCTACTAATTATGTACAACAGTCCCCGACAAAAGTGGCTATCAAAAAGCATTGCTTTTATTTTTTTTTGTGAAATATTGTTATTAGCAGCTTGCACCTAGGTGCAAGTTATTTAAAATTTAAAGTTAACTTAAGTTAGTTAGTTTAGAAAAAAATAATCAAAGCATTACTAAATTGCTAAAAGTAAATCTGATAATAAAAAATTCCAACTTCTCCCCCCGAGGCTTACGACATTAGGCTACCGCCATTAGGCTACCTCCATTAGGCTAACGCCATCAGGCTTACGCTATCAGGCTAATGTCATTAGGCTTACTTCATTAGGCTTACGCCATTAGGCTTAGGCCATTAGGCTTACGCCATTAGGCTTACGCCATTAGGCTAACGCCATCAGACTTACGCCATCAGGCTTACGTCATCAGATTTGCGCCATCAGGCTTACGCCATTAGGATAACGCCATTAGGCTTACGTCATTAGGCTTACATCATTAGGCTAACGCCATTAGCCATTTTGCGTTTTTTTTTTCATTTGTACCGACTTAACTTTATTCAACTTTAAGCCTTCCGTAATTTATAAACAAACCGCTTTATTAGGAGTTTTATGTTTTACTTAATCGTCGCAGTTTTAATCTTAGAAAAATTAAAACGTTTGTGACAAAATAGAATTTGAAGAACGTCTCACCAACTGCTAGCTAATATAGATTTCATAGATTATTAGGGAAAATATTCGGGAAAAGTTGGGAAAATCTTAGAAAATAGCTTAAAATGGGGGTTTTTAAAGATAATCTCTAAAATTTCAGCAATATTTATTGAAAACTTAATACTAATTTTTTCTGATAAATGCCAGGGACTTGGTTCTCAGAATGAATCCATTCTAGCTCTAGATACGGTATGAATATTCCGTATCAAGTGTTAGAATGAGCACATGTAGTGCCATCTCTTGTTTATAAAAGTAAAGAAAACTGTAGCAAAATTAGCAAAAATATATATATTTTACCATGAAATATTGAATAATTTAATGCAATTTAAAGTTTTGCGTTAAAATTACATAAAGTTTATTAGTTTTTCTTAATATTTGACCAGTTTTTTATCAATTTAGTTCAAAAAATTAAAACTGCTCCATCTATTGTTAAATATTTAAACCTGATAACTGTCACAACAATCTGACATAACCTTCAATGTTTGCACCATAATTTGTAAATATGTGCTAAAATTAAATAAAAATCTTTTTTAAGTACTGATTTGATAAAATTATTAAACAACATTAATTGCTTTATTTAAAAATATGTGTTTTGTTGCATTTACAATGTCGAGTCACAAAAAACATGGTTTTTAACCTTGTCCGCAGTTTAAAGCCATACAGTGTTTCATATTTGCAGTCGAAGAAAAAGTATAGTCTACAACACGTATGGAATAGTCATTCCGCGCTCGCGGGACCGTCATACTCGCCTGCCGGCTCGTGTGACAAACTATCCGCTCGCGCGGAATATTGTCTATTCCATACTAGTTATAGAATATACTATTTTGCAGGCTTATTATTGGTCGCAAGGACCAACATTTCTTCACTATTAGAATATAAAATTTTCAAAAATTTTCATACCTACTAAAAATTTTAAAACCTCGTTTAAAACCAATGAAAAATGTTTCAAAAAATCTTTATTAGTTACTCGTTTGGTCTACATGAAAGATGCGGGGCACCCACTCCTGGGTTTCGCTTTCCTGAAAGGATGCTTCATGGTTGGTAAGCTCTTCAAAGTCTCCTTCATCTGGGTAAATTTGCTCGTGTGATTCATGACCGTCTCTTGCAATTTTTCAATGTTATACTGAAGACGTTTATTTCCCACTTTCGTCTTGTGTAAAATATCGTGAGACACTCTTTTGTATTTTTCGATTTGCTCGTGCGTTGCGTTTAGATCTTTAGCCAAAGCACTTCCCTTGGACACTTCCATCTGAAAATATTAAACAATAGGCTGGGCCGGAAAAAAAATTTTGGTCACCAATTTTGACCAAAATTGGTTAAAACCTTTATTCTGGTCCCATAAGTGGGTCATACAAAATTCAACTCATTTAAATAATAATCTTTATTTGCCCAACAGTTTGCACCAATTCTAGGGCAAAAATACATATATACAATTATATATAAAAATATACAAAATAAATAATATATATGGATACATAAATACACAATTTTTTTAACCTATTATTGTAGGTTGTTAGTGTATAAAAGTGAGTTTAGAGAACACGCGTTAATATCAATGGATCTGTTTAACGAATTAAAGTTATTACATATTATATTTATTGGCGATCTAACCATAACGTTAGTCCTGCTAAAATTACAAATAAAAGTATCGGTAGCGGCACTCTGAAATTGATTTGCCTGAGTAAGTCCATGCAATCAATTCCATTGTGAAGCAGTTTATATAGAAAACATAGGGAAAAATTTATTCGTCTAGTCTTAAGTGACAGCATATTAAAGCGGTTTAACAGTTCAATATTGTCGTATCCTTGAGCAGGATAGACTCCTTCACGTTTAAAATAAAGAAATTTTGCAAATCTTCTATTCACTGCTTCCAAGGCATCAGTATGAACTACATATGTGGGATACCAGACAAGAGAGGCATACTCTAGTCTGGATCTCACATATGCATAATATAATGACTTAAGGCATAATACATTATTAAAAGATTTTGAATTTCGAATTATAAATCCCAACATCTTAGAAGCAGAAGAACAGACTTGGGATATGTGACATGAAAAAGATAAAGTCGTATCAAATACAACCCCTAGATCTTTCAACTCATAGCATCTCTCAAGCGGAGTACCGTTTATATGATACTGGTAGTCTATTATATTATGTTTAGTTGAATATGACATGTATTTACATTTTTTAATGTTAAGATTTAATTTATTACGAATGCACCAGTCCCATAAAAGGTTAATTTGATTTTGCAGCAAAATACAATCGTTAATAGACTTAATTATTAAATAAAATTTGAAGTCGTCCGCAAACAATAACCGATCACAGTATATACATAAAGGCAGATTATTAATAAAAATTAGGAAAATTAAAGGTCCCAGATTAGAACCCTGGGGAACACCAGAAGTAGAAAAAAAAAATATGAATAGTATCCATTATAAAAAACTACTTGTTTTCTACCAAAAAGATAACTAAAAAAGAGAGCAATTAGAGCTCTATGAAATCCAAATTCTTCAAGCTTTACAAGTATTATATATGGATCTATTTGATCAAACGCCTTTTGAAAGTCAGTACTTATGACGTCTGTCTGTTCTTTGTCATTTATTGCCTGTGATATAAATTGTTTGAAAACAACCAAGTTAGACACAGTACTTCGTTTTTCTATAAATCCGTGCTGGTGCGGAGAAAGTTTAAGTTTAATTTGATTGTAAATATGAATATATAAAATTGATTCGAAAAGTTTTGCGAAGTTACAAATGATCAGAAACCCAATTTTGGGGGTCTAACCGCCAAGATATTGCTTTTTAAAATAAAAAATATATAAATATTCAAATTCAAATTCAAATTCAAATTCAAATTCATTTATTGCTCCTTCGTTATTTCTAACATGAACAAAAGGTATACAAAAATATTTCCTATATAAATATTATGTATACATATATGTATTGTTAAACGAGATGACAGCTGAAGTTATGACGCCAAAAGGTTTAACAATACATACATAAAGTTTTAGAGGGGGATATGTATAAAGTTCATAAAAATTTAGGAAAAAAAATGATTTTTTTAGTCCATACCAAATTCAAAAAGATAGGGGTCTAAAAAGTTTCTAAATGTTCCAAAATATTTTACAAAAAAAAATTGGACGTCGACGTCACTCTGAACTGAGTCATATTCTCTCATTAAATGGAGTATAAATTATTTTATTTTTGACTTTAAATCTATATTTGCATTATAGGTAAATATATAATATAAGAAAACTGGGTGTTTTCGAAAGTCGAACTAAAAATGAATAACGGCGAACCGTGTATAATGGCCACAACCATATACAGCCTGTTCCAGAACTAGCGTACAGAAATTTGAGGGTATATTAAAAACCCTCTGGAAAATATGAAAACAATTTCAAAAAAAATTCATCTTCAACACTAATTAAAAAGGAAGCTATTTAATCTGACCAATCCTGTTGCCGATGTTAAATTACCTACAAATTAGTTTTTCCCTACTTATTAGTAACTATGGTTGCATTTTAATTGTTGACGCGTGTATTGTTTGAGACTTTCAACTTTAGAATCTTTTTAGGTTATTATATTTTGACAAAACCGACAGAGGCTATCAAATATTCTATTTTTATAGGGTCACTCCATCCGGCGGTGGTTTTTTGACATTACTAAATGTTTATGCCACATTAATCACCATGTCAACCTACAGAATATGTACCTGCAATAATTAAATTTGCTTCCATAGCTACAAATTTAACTTTTAAAGGTAATTTAACATCAGCAACAGTATTGATCCACTTAAAGCGTTATTATTTTTGAATTGAAAGAAGATGGATTTTTTTACATTTTTTTCATAGTTTCCAAATTTCTGTACGCTAGTTCTTTACCGTAAATTTTTTATCAGTGTAGTTTTACGTCGTTTTCGTAGACTTTTTTTTTTTCAGGGAATAATAAAAATAACAATATTTACACTAATAGACTTTTCATAATTGCCCAAAGTTTCATTAATGCCTATCAAATATTTGGAGGTATCCATTTCTTCTTCGACATCAGCATTCTTCATTCTTTCTATTTTATCGTATCTGGTTTTAATGTGATCGTGTATAGCACGGGTCAGTTTTAAATCATCTTCAGCACGCTTTAAATTAAAAGAAAAATTATTAGTTTTTAATTAACCCAGAAATATTTGTAAAGTTATTTGGCAGAGGACGTTTGTTTATATAAATGATTTACCCAACGAACTAATAACTCTTCTCTCTAGAATAGGCATTTAATTTGTAAAAACTGAAAAAAACGTAGCCAACATATACATTTGTTTGTCTTACTCGCACAGCTTTGTGCTAACAGAGACAACAATAACAGTTACTGGTAATTGTTATTGTACAGGCCCGAATATACCTACTATTTGTTTACAAACAAACCGAGATGTTGGCGATACTTTATATTAACGGTATGCGTATTCTAGAGAGAAGGGTTGTTAGTTCATTGGATTTACCCACACTGATAGAAATATTGTTGTAATACCTACATGGTGATTCAGAATTGGCGAATCAAACGAATTTGTTTGATTTTAAAATGGTAGATTCCCCATACTAAAACAAGACAAAAAGTTCCTATAAAGACTGGCCCTAAGGAGCTACGACCCTCCGAAGGGTACATCTGAAAAGCAGTTTTTATATAATATTTCTGGAATCCCATGAACTACTGTAACAGTAAGGATTTTTTTGCACATGCCTTAACATTGATAAAGGCTATCCTTTATGTAATTTTTAATTTGGTGATTTTAACCAGTGACGTGCAAAAACAAAATTGGGGTTAGCCAATTTTTAAAAATCCGTTTTTTTTTTTTTGAAAAACACGTTAAAAAAATGAGTTCCAAATCGAATTCAACGTCGAAAATTTGTTTTTTTATTTGCGGCCTTAAACCCTACTCAATAAACCGAAAATCAAAACTACCTGAATTATTTCCAGGTAAAGCCTCTTTCATAGACCTGAAAACTGGACTACAGCTGGAAATACGCCGGATACTGATTATTATTATAATAATAAACCGTCTTATAATACTAATTCTTTAATATAATCAAGTTATCTGTCCAGAGATTGGTTTGAAGCAGCTCTCATCCCACTCTATCCTTGGTAATTTTTTTCATTTCCCTTTAATATAATATATATAGAAAAAATATAAAATAATATTATTTACCTCTAATTCTAGCAAGTTCCTTTCGCGTGTAATTTTCATCTCCTCCAACATTTGCCTTTCCAACTGACCACGTCTTTTGTAATGTAAAATTCGCAGATCTTTCTTTTGCTCTGTTAAAAACACTTCAAAACTAAAAATAATATTTATAACTATATAAACTTTAAAATACTATGGAGTAGAACCTGTAAGTATTACTTAAGTAATATTCACTTTCGACGCCCCGTCCTTGGCACAGCGCGCACTCATAGGTGCCAGGCATCAGTTTCAAAGCAGCGTTGTAGGGAGGTAAATGCGCGTGTGTCAGCGTGTGGAGTAGCATATTATATTCTAGACTCTATTCATAGACATATGCGGCTGTTATCGGGTGCGCATGTCGGCCCCGACATGTGTGCAAGAAATTTATAAACAAAAAATATCTTAGCACCCGGCTATGCAACCAGATTACAGGGTAGCAGTGAAAGTGTTAAACGGTTAGCTTTGTACAAATAAAAATAAATAAATAAATGTTAAGAAATAAAAAGAGATGGGGAAAATTTTAGATAATCCAACCGCGACAACGGGATTGGTCGGGATTGGTTAAAATAAAATTGAAGTTACTAGTAAGGGGGGATCTTTGTAAATATTTTTTTTGTTCAGCCACTATCAAATGTACTTTTCTGCAACATTAGATGGCGCCACCACTACAGCAACGTTTTGATTTAATAAAAATTAAGACTTTTCAACGATCGATGCGATAACAAACCAATATACGTTATATACGGTAAATAAGTGTTAAATAGACGCTATATGCCTTTTTGGTAGAGATTTTTTTATTGTTTATGAAAAAATCTGTAGTAGAGCAATGCAAAATATCGTTATATTTTTCTGTCCATTTTCAAAGGGTTTCCCATTAGCCCTAAAAGTTTGTTCCGTGATACGTTGAGTAATCTGATTTTTCAGATACTTATATGTTATACATCAATTAATACAGCCTGTTCCAGAACTCGCGTACAGAAATTTGAGAGTATATTAAAAACCCTCTGGAAAATATGAAAAAAAAATTAAAAAAAAATCCATCTTCAATACTAATTAAAAAGGAAGCTATTTAATCTGACCAATCCTAATGCTGATGTTAAATTACCTACAAATTAGTTATTCCCTACTTATTAGTAACTATGGTTGCATTTTAATTGTTGACGCGTGCATTGTTTGAGACTTTCAACTTTAGAATATTTTTAGGTTATTATATTTTGACAAAACCGACAGAGGCTATCAAATATTCTATTTTTATAGGGTCAGTTCAGCCGGCGGTGTTTTTTTGACATTAATAAATATTTATGTCACATTAATCACCATGTCAACCTACAGAATATGTACCTGCAATAATTAAATTTTCTTCTATAGCTACAAATTCAACTTTTAAAGGTAATTTAACATCAGCAATAGTATTGGTCCACTAAAAGCGTTCTTATTTTTGAATTGAACGAAGATGGATTTTTTTTACATTTTTTTCATATTTTCCAGAGGGTTTTTAATATACCCTCAAATTTCTGTACGCGAGTTCTGGAACAGACTGTATATCTGATAGATTTAAATGTAGATTAAGATAAAATTAGAAATTTTGATATGTTTTTTATAAAAATATATGTTATGTACAAAAAAAAATGTAAAATTATGCCATGAATTAATTAACTTATCCAAAGTTTCACTTACGTCTCAATTATATTTTCCGGATAAGTTTCCAAAAGACTTATCATTTCTTTTTTAACCGGAGCTTTTGTTTCCATTTCCGCCCAGAATGCCTGTGTTGATGGACTCATATCAGGGTAGAGGGGATTGGTCGGATCTAACTGAACATATGTATTTCCAAAGCTGCAACTTCTTTGCTTCGTGTTTTTGCAACGTTTTGGCGACTTGTTAAATGTGGTGGGAGTCATGGGGTTTATTCGAGTTACCAAAGTGTCAAGAGCTTCAGTTCTATCTTTTACCTACAATTTTTAACAAACGATGTTTGACGGTTTAATTATAATTTGTACAAAGAACAGATAGCAGTAGATAAAAAAATAGATTTTGCGATAAATATGCAAAGCCAAAAATGGCAAAGGACGCTCCGTACGGTTTCGAAACAAAAAGGCTTGGCAAAAAAATAGAGTTCCATGAAGTGCGCCGCTCGGTACCGCGGTGCTACTATAGAAGATAAAATGGCCAAATAAAGTTAGAAATGAGAGTGCAATAAAGGGTTAATTAGGATTGAGAGCTGGGAGTTAAAGCAAGGAATACTGCTCACAAATAAAGTATGTAGACTGTAGAAGTTTTAGGGAAATGAACATTATTTCATTACCTTTATCACCATAAAATTCGTCAAGCAAATTGACCAAAATTAATACACTTCATACCTCGTTTCTCGCGTTATTAAAGGCTGTAGAGATTTTATATTTTGGCGTATTTCATAGACGACCCCTAATTGAAAAATAGTAATCGTAAACACCTCGTGTACTTAGACATTTTAAATGGGGAATTTGACTGTTTTGTTTCTTTCAAGACACGTTGCTATGTAGATTTAAGTGAAAAGTAAAAATTAACCCAAACAGCCCTAGCTGGCCTCGAAAGTAAATTTTTTATGGTGGGTAATATTTTCCTTAACTAACAAGTGTCAAATTGCAAAAGATGTCGAGTTAGTTTTTCTTTTGTAATAGTCAGTGACTATTAGTCACCCTGTAAGTTTTTGTGTAATGGAACAATTACCTCTTCTCGTGTTTTTTCCACTCTTTCTTTTAGCTTTTCCAAGAGACCCATCCTTCTGTCATGCTCATCGTCCATATCCTCAAACCAGGAATACTGACCCCTATTCTTTAAGTCTTCAACTAAACTTTCCAAACAGTTTTCAACCACGTCACTTGTCTCAAGTACTTTTCCTTTTTATAATTATAAATTAAATTAAAACAAAAATACATGATTGGACAGCAATGTTACATTTTGGACTTGATTATGAATTAAGATGTTTGTCAGACTGAAAGTTTTATGGCATAAGCATGTTGACATTACATTTGAAATACAGTATGACATTTACTAGCGTTACTACGTGCATAAGGTCGTAAGTACCAACGAACTAATAACTCTTCTCTCTAGAATACGCATACCGTTAATATAAAGTATCGCCAACATCTCGGTTTGTTTGTAAACAAATAGTAGGTATATTCAGGCCTGAAGAATAACATCATCATCAGTAGTTTGTTTGGGTCTTTAAGAGACAGGCGCAGCCTATGGCTCATTTATCTAAAATATAATTAATTTGAATGGATAGTTGGGGCAGTAAGTCTTTGCTCACTGATGCGAGTTGCATCTGTCATAATTTGGCGCTGGGGAGTGGGTGGGAGGGGGAAGAGGAGGGATGGGATAGGGAGAGGAGGGATGTGCGGGAGGAGTGAGACCAGCTCACTGATGCTGGGAATGCATCTGTCCTGAATTGGTGGGTACCATTACTGGTTGAGGACGTTTTTGATCTTTTTGTGGGTGTGGTGGATTTCATGATCGTAGTCTAGAAAGTTTGAAATGAGGCGGTTTGGGTGATCTAAATTGTCTTGTATAAAAGACGTGCTGTAGCAGATGATTTCCGTTTTTAGGAGGGGCATTTCGAGATCTCTGTGTATTTGGTTGTTCCTCATAAACCGGGGAGCATCGAGGCATATTCTGAGTGCCTTGTTTTGGAAGGCCTGAAGTTTTGCTGAGAGCTTTTTATTAAGGGTGATTTTGTTCCAAGCTGGGGCTCCCTAGAGAAGTACCGGCTTTAGGATTTGGTTTTAGAGAAGAAGTTTGTTTTTAATAGATAGGGGGCTCTTTCTACCTATTAGGGGGTAGAGTTTGGAGAGGCGGCAGTTGACTATTTGGAGGGTGTTTTTGACGTGCTGATCCCACGTTAGGTTTTTGGAGATTGTAATGCCAAGGTATTTGGCATGGTTTTCTCATTTAATGGGTTGGCCATTTATCTGAATGGGTTGTGAACAATAACAGTTACCAGTAACTGTTATTGTTGTCTCTGTTAGAACAAAGCTGTGCGATAAGGCAGACAAATGTATATGTTGGCTACGTTTTTGTCAGTTTTTACAAATGAAACGCCTATTCTAGAGAGAAGAGTTATTAGTTCGTTGGTAAGTACCGGCACTTAGGATGTCAACCTTAAATAAAAAACGAACAATTTTAACATCAGGTGATCAAATATTACAAACTTATTTAAAAATCTGTCGGTAATAGTTTTTTGAGCTCCTAGTAAGTAAATTTTTCTGTGTGATTTCATCTATCGATAGATGTGATCAATAAGTGTGCTCGCTATAGTACTTTCCATTACTGTCGGCTTTTTGATTAAGTTATGTCAACTTACCTAGTTGAGAAAACATATTTTGAAGGGATGAAAGTATACAAAGAACAAAAAATGTTTAAAATAAAAAAATTATTTTCTAAAAAAAAAAAAAATTTAATTTTATTTAAAAAAATTGTTTAGTTAATTATTATGAACATTTCATTATAAAAAATAGGCATTATTTATAAAACTATCAAAGAATTAAAACAAAAAAACACCTCTTAACCCTTTCGCTCCGGATTTGTTTTCTTTGAATTTCAAAAACTTTTTTTTGTGTGTATCAAAGAATTAAAAAAAACACCTCTTACCACTTCGCTCCGGATTTGTTTTCTTTGAATTTCGCAAAACTTTTTTTTGTGTATATCAAAGAATTAAAAAAAAAAACACCTCTTAACCCTTTCGCTACGGATTTGTTTTCTTAGAATTTCGCAAACCTTTTTTTGTGTAATAAAATAAAATGCTATCAAAAGTACGAAACAAGTGATTTTTTTTAAATGTTTTTTTACAAAACATGAGTGGGATATGTTTGTCCCAATATAAAATATTATGTGACCCTGCACAAACTAACCCAGTTAGTGTGTCAAATTATGTAAAAAACTTTTCTACATAAGAATCCGACAAAAAAAGGAAATTCGTTAATTTGACACAATAACTGGGTTTCTTTTTGGAGGGTCACATATAGTGTTTTAAAGCTGCTCAAATACCCTGATAACACACTTCATCCTAAGAAGGTTTTTTAATCGTTCCCTTGAAAAGGTTCTTAGCATAATGCTGTAAACATGCTAAGCATGTTCTTAAAAGGTGCACTGCTGTAGTAGCATAAGTGCTTCTACTCTAAACATTCTTAGCATGATTAGAGTATTTTGCTAAGAATATTCCCAATACATATTCTTAAAATATTCTAATGGGAATATTTTTAGAATAATGCTATAGTGCACATGCTAAGCATGATTAGAGTATTTTGCTAAGAATATGCTCAAATACATGTTCTTAAAATATTCTAATGGGAATGTTTTTAGAATAGTAATATGGCGTTATATTATTTTAATTTTATTAGGTTAGAATTACAAATATTCTTAAAATTGTAGTTAATAACATAAGTTTTACCGTAGTAGTAGTAGAAATGGATGTATTTTTAGACATAAAGTCATTATTATATAGTTTTAGACAAAAAATTAAAATTATTATTTTTTGAAATGATAATTATTTACTATTTTTTTCTCTAAACATTGGATTTTTGTATGGCGCATGATTTTTATGTTTGGTACAAAGTTTACTTTCACAGTAAAACTGCATATCCCATATGAATCTTACCTGATGGATGCTATATCTAAAGATTTTTATATACTTTAATTATTAGGTTTATTACAAAGATGTAAAAATTTTCGCCATGTCCAAATTTATGATATCACTCCATAAAAAGGATAGAGTATTATAAAATAAAATTGAAAGAAAGAGAAAAACTACATTAATGCAGAATTCTGAAACGCCTGCCTACTTTGTTTGCGCATGCGCAATATTCAATATTATTACTTAAATGCATCAAATTAGAATATTTTTAGAAGCATGCTAAGAATATTCTTAAAAGTACATGTACCTACTTCTAAGAATATTCTTAACATGCTTCTTAAAACATTCTTATTTGATGCAGAGGCTTTTAAGAACCTTCTTAGGAACTCCCAGCACGATTAAAACGGTATCCTTTGCATTTCTTTAATCGTTCTTAGAATATCCTGAGCAAAATAGACATGCTTCTAAGAAGCATGCTGTACTTCCGGCTATTTATTTTAAGAATATTCTTAGAAGGTTTTGGTGCTATCAGGGTATATCCCATTAGTAACTTATAGTTAAGTATTGATATCACTTGATATCAAGTTTGGACTGTAAAATACTAATATGTCCCTGTTCTGTGCATTTTAAATTGTCTTTTTGGCTATTAGGATTTCTTGAACATCTGTTGGGACATATATGTCCATACAGGAGCGAAAAATTTTTTTAACATCTGCTGGGACATATATGTCCCCACAGGAGCGAAGGGGTTAAACTAAAATATAAAAGTAAAAACGACAATTATTTAAACTTTACGCTCTAGAGGCACGGGTAAACGTTATTTGATTGACCTCAGTTTTTTCAGGAAAACTTTTTTAATAAAAATGATCAAAATTCAGTGTAAACACCTAAAAATTTCTATTTTTTTTTTTCTCAAACACCATACCCTTTGTTGATCGATAGTTTTCAGGCTACTAATAATATATTTTCTATTTTGCGACTCTTATAAGCTCATAATCACACGCATTTTGCGTGTTCTTATAGGCTCATAAGAGGTCTACTTTTTTTTGGGTTGGCAGCAGACAAAAGCCTATCGCTTGACGCTTTCCGCGCAAATGTCAATGTCGCTTTAAAGTTTAACAAAAATCCCTAAATCAGTCATCAATTTAAATGTATTTTTTTTAAATTTTAGAAAAAAATAGAAAAAAATTATTAAAGCACTCGTTTCATAACACGTTTTTAGCGCACTAGTACTTTAAAAAACTCGCCACAAGCGGCTCGTTTTCTAAACTTGTACTCGTGTATGTTATGTAACTAGTACTTTAATATACTATTCTAGCTAATTAGCCAGTTATTATTGTTATAATTAAACTACTCAACTTTATAATTCAAATCTAGCCAGTGGTATAATATTCAGTGGCGTAGCATCGCGACACATGTCGGACCCACTAATTTAGTACACGAGAAGTAATCGAACTTACCTCCTTTACTTTTTATACCCATGATCATATAAATCTTAATCTTAAATGTAAATGAATTACTCGCTTAGAAGTAAGTCGAGCAACCCAAAAGACACAGAAATAACTGTTCTTATGGTTCTAAAGTACAATCTTTTCACCTCTAGTTAATTTTTAGTTATTTATCGGGAACTTTATATGACATAAAAAATTGTTTTCAGATAAAGTGCCTAATAAATAACTACCCGGATAACATTTGCTATTTCACGTGGAAGTTATGACATCATTTAATGATTTTCTCTGAGTTCATGAACGCATACAGATGACTTTTCAAAAGTCATTACGAGATCATGTCATGAAGATCTACCAGCGGTCTACGGAATGCGCATGCGCAAACTTTAAATTAACCGCGAAATTTAAAAAAAAGAAAGGAAATTTTCTTAATTACCCTGCTTAAAAATATCACACACACCTTTTTGCTCATATCTTAAAAATGCGAAGAGATACCAAAAAAATAACGAAAAAATCGACCCCATTTTCAACAACTTGAGGACACCGGGATGTTCCCACTGGAAACTTCCCAGCCTTCAGATATCTACGGATCACCATACAAATCCGATAATGTGTATTGAATTAGCTGACCAGTAAGTCAATTACTAGTTTATATCCTTATAAACATGGGTGGGTGTTCTGTGCTTATAAAGACAGCTGCCTTTTAATACTAGTATTCCTAGAAGGCGACTTTATTCGTTTAAAAAGTTTAGTTAGTGGTAGGAAATAACATGTGGCGCCACCTATATAACGCTGTCAAGTGCACTGAAATAGAACATTACCGAAGCCTGTACTATTCCGCAATCGTTCTCAATCGGGTTCTGGGCAACATTTGCTATTTCACGTGGAAGTCATTATGACATCATTTAATGATTTAACGTTAAATGTATACACCTCATGACAAACTCATAACAAACTCATAACATGATCACAAAATCATGAGATGTGCTCATCATGATGTTCGTATGAGTATAAAACGTGGAAATCATAACATGATGCTCTCATGAGATCATGGATGTTGTCAAGGTAATCAAAGGTGAAAAGACTGACCCTAAGAAATAAATAAAAATACCCGATATTTCGTTATCGATGCCAGCAATTAACGAATCTAAGAAGTTGAAGATATTCTGTCTCTCCTGTGGTTTTCGTCTCTGCGATAAAACGGGCGCCAAATCACCAGCGCCCTCTTGATTCAACCACACGGGCTCGCAACTGTCCAAAGATATTCCTATATATGCGAATGCGCCTTGACCATTGGGCAAAGTTCTTGTGGCAATGACTGTATTACCAACGTCTCTCATATTAGGATCAGATCTTTTCTTAAGCTTAACGTCTGACAACCAGGACTCCTTTAAGATTGTACAGGAAATTAAAAAGAGAAAAAATCATTATGAAAACAGTTTAAATCATAACTACGAGACATTACCCATCATAAGATTTAAAATAATAGACACAGTAAGCAAACTCTTACCAATTACTGTTTCAATTTTTTATGGTCTTTGAAGGATCCCCTGGTAGAAATTTAACGTTGGAATAACGTTTTTATCATCTTAGAAAACGGTATAAAAGTACGTTATAAAATATGTACAAATGTCCCGCTTTTTAACGTTAGAATCTAACGTTAATTACAAACGTTAATCTAAACTTAGATTGTTAAGTTACGTTATAAGTACGTTTAATTTCTAACTTTCGGAGGGGGCGTGGCCAACTAGGAAATTTCTACCTGCTTCATAAAATGGCAGCTGGAGACAAATTTATCCATATAAATAAATCTTAATATATTTTAGCAATCATAATATTTTTAAACATAATTTCGTTACATTTATTTATAAAATAGCCATCTTTTTAGGTGGCCCTAAATTTTTTTCGTGTAATGTGCTGTTATACTTCGATAAATACATTTACCTCTATATTTATATTTAGTTAGTTCATATTTATTTATACATTCAGTATCTTAAAATATTTTTTCAATTCTAATACATCGTTGCCAGACTTACTACAATTTTTGCATTTTGTATTGGCAATAACGTGACGTCACAGAATTGTTAGAAGTACATGCTAAAATTAATTTATATTCTGTTTTTATGTATTGAAAGTCAAATCACAACTTATTGGTTGTTGAAATTTACCATTGTAGGTATATACTCATTTAGTATAATCTCTTATTTTCACGGTACCCCTCAATATTATTAAGTTAAAAAAAATGTGCCCAAAATCTAACAACGGATCCTAGTAGTGGAAGGTCCGGACATTAAATAACCACTTTCAGTAAAATCCCAACCGTAGCGCTTTTCGAGAAAAAGCTTAACATCTCTTCAGGAGGATTCACGCTTCGTACCATTTACTTTTAGAAATGAGTTTACTTTAATCTTATATAATTTTTGCTGCAGAATTCGAAACCCATTGAAAAATTTAGCTAACTCTTTTCGTTTTCTAGAAAAACGCAATTACTTCTGCATTTAATGCCATTTTAGAACAACCATATTAAAATAGTTTTTTAACCTAACGCTCTTTTGGCGAGCCTAAAATTCAGCTTTACGCTTCTTCTTTAAAATCGTAAAAGTTCAAAGCATAATATGTGTATATATTGCACTTTCAGGCCCTTTAATTAAACCATAGTTTCAGATATTTATGCTTAACTTTGTAGACTGTACTATCCGTCAAATTTTGATTATAGTGTCAAATTTAGCAGAATCGTGGAGATTAAATGCAGCGGTCCCAAAACCAAAATTTAATACATTATACTTTACTAAAAGTACAAAAATACTTTTTGTGGTAAAATTTCGTTTAGTCAGACTTAAACAGATATTTTTTTTCTAGATAATCAATAAAAAATAAATGGGTTTATTATTATATGATTGAGTGAACGGTTTGATCCTGGGTTATAACAGATAAACATTATTCTGTAAATGGTCTTAATCATCTTGGGAAACCTAAAAATGAAAATACCCGTCGTTTTTATGATTTTGGTTTTTTACACGATCTCAAATAACGCTTCTCCTTCTATAATATACTTTATTACCATTAAATTTGTAAAAAATTTCGCCTGCGGCGCTGGGGAATTTTTACGTTCTTTTATTGAAGATTGAAAAATTTGATAAACCCCCCCCTTAACAAATCCTGCGCACGGCCCTGATATCGCCTATATCACTTGCGTGATAATTCTTTTGATTTTTGCCTGTCGTTAAAATCGACCCAGTAGTTTAGGCTATAGAAGGTACTAAATAAATATGCATGCATAAATACAAATATATAAAAAACATAGCCCTCAGTTCACCTTGCCATAGTTCAGTAAAAATTATTAAAATCAAATACAAATTGTTTTGAAATTTAACTATAGATCCAGTTCATAAAATAAAAAAACACTTAGAAATTAAAATTATAAAGCAACATAATTATTTTTAAACAATCTAAAAATGGCATTTTTTCTTAGTTTAAACATAACGTTTTTTTATAAAACCTTAATAAGAACTGATAACTTATTGAGAACCGCTGTCAGAAAAAATAACATTTCTAATAACACTAGTCTACACATTTAGGCTTAAGCATCTCTACCCTTGCGACCTTCAACTTACTCTGGAAACACTCTGGAAACAGAGTCAGAGTGAAAACATTCTGCTGCCAACGTGTTTCCAGAGTGGTTTTGTGCCATTTTGTCAGAGTTGAATCAGAGTGGTTCCAGGCTTGATTCACAGTAGATCCAAAGTGGGTTTGGACTTTTTTTTTTTTTTAATCAGAGCGTTTTCAGAGTGTTTTCGTTTGGACCTTTTTTTTTTTTTTTTCAAAAAAAAAAAAAAAAAGTCCAAACGAAAACACTCTGAAAACGCTCTGATTTTACTCTGGGAACGTTATGGATAAAGGGCACAAATACACTCTGGAAATACTCTGGTAACAGCATGATTACAAAATGTTATTAGAATGTTTCCAGAGTTTTTTCAGCGTGATTGTAAAGTCGCAAGGGTAAATATCTTTATAAATGGGTCAGCAGGTACAAAAGATAAATATATTATGTTTTATAATTTTACAATTTTAAAGTATAAGAATAAAGCTTTATTCTTAGCTTGCTAAAAAACCGTTAGACTAAAAGACTGTTTTAATATGGTTGTTCTAAAATAGCATGCATAAGTAATTGCGTTTTTATAGAAAATGCAAATAGTTAGCAAAATTTTACAAGTGGATTCGAATTCTGCAGCAAAAATTATATGAGATTAAAGCAAACTCATTTCTAAAAATAAATGGTACGAAGCGTGAATCCTCCTGAAGAGATGTTAAGCCTTTTCTCCAAAAGCGCTACGGTTGGGATTTTACTGAAAGTGGTTATTTAATGTTCAGACCTTCCACTACTACCCAGTCCGCACATATATGGATGCAACATGGTAAAGAAAGATTTTTTAGGTAACATGTGCCATATTACATAAGATGTAACATACATATGTCTGATACATAACATGCAATATTGCATGTTATGTATCATATATATGGTACGAGAACATACACGATACATAAAATGTTATGAATTCAATACTAAATATGGCGTCTATATTATTTTAATTTTTATAGGTTAGAATCACTAATATTCTTAAAATTGTTGTTAATAATAAAAGTTTTACCCTTAAGTAGTAGAAACGCATGTATTTTTAGACAACTAAACCGATTTTAGATAATTTTAGACAAAAAATTAAAATATATATATTTTTTTAAAATGATTATTTGCTATTTTTTCTCTAAAAATTGGCTTTTTATGTGGCCCATGATTTTTAAGCCTGGTAGAAAGTTTGCTTTCACAGTAAAAATGCACATCGTATAAGAATTTTGCCTGATGGATGCTACATATAAAGATATTTATATACTTTAATTATTAGGTTTATCAAAAAGACGTAAAAATGTTCACCATGTCTAAATCTATGATGTACTCCATAACAAGTAAAATTCGGAAACGCCTACTTTTATTGTTATGTACCTAGTATGTATCTGATATGTAGCATGTTATGTAGCTGATACATAACTTGAGGCGGAATTGTTAAAGTCCAAGGACTATACATGGACTATAAAAATTACATGTCTGCAACATCACATAGAACAGTGGTTATGTACCTGCTATGTTCCTGCCATGTATTTGTGTTGACTGGGTAGGATCCGATGTTAGATTTTGGGCACATTTTTTTGTAACTTAATAATATTGAGGGGTACCGTGTTTTGATATTTGTTAAGACATGTTAGTAATTTTAACTTTTTTACTGTAGATTTGGTTTAAATACAATAAAGGTGGCACCTTTTTGCACTCATCTCACGGATTTTTACGAAACTTGCATCAGATGTAGTACCTTCTATGTTCTGTTTTTTGAAGCAAGAGAGTAAATTAAAAATCGCACAGTAAATATTTTTACAACAGGTTTGAATAGAATATGTTTGTGTATAGAATTTAGTTGTTTTATAAAATAAACTACGCAGTAAATTCGCACATCCAATATTCGAAGCTGTTTTGAAAATATTCACTGTGCGATTTTTAATTTACTACCTTGCTTGATAAAACAGACTATAGTATTGCTCATAAATTATAAGTGCCAAGTCCAAATAGAACGTATTTGCTGGACAGAAAAAAAGCTGCAGTCATGGCGCATACATTGTTTTTTAGTTGGTCACAACAAAAATTTTGCACTCAAACTAACAACAATCAAAATTTAAGGTTCTGTCAAGTTATACCTACATAAACTGTTTTTTGTTTTTTTTTTTTAGGAAAAAGTTCATACTTCAATGTCCTTGCCAATTGGTTGAAATACTTCCATAGCATTGCTGATGTCAACCAGTACTGGATTTTGTAAAAATTCTTTTTTCAACTTGTTATCCTGCATTTGTAGAAGCAACTGAGATAAATAAATATTCCTACATCTTTTCATGTCAATTCCAGAGCATGGTTCTGCACAAAGTTTCATTACCCAATCCTAAACGTATTGTTATCATAATTATCCCAGAAAACCAGAGTCTAGTATATAGCATCCTAAACTTGCTTTCACATAGCAACAAAAATGAAAGAAATTATTGAGAGTTTCAAAATATTTCTTAAAAGTTGAATGAAAAATGGACGCTATGCTATGCTATTTAAGGTCTTATCATAATAGGTTCCATTCCATTCCAAATGAATTTATAATGTGCAATACTCACAGAAAAAAACAATTTTTGTTAAAAGAATAGTTATAACTACACCCTGCTGAAAATGACGGGTCTGGGCGGGTATTCACCCGCTCAAGTCCGGTCTATGCTACATTTATACCCGCGCAGACCCGTCATTTTCAATAGGGCATACATATAAGTATGTTTGAGAAAAAAAATTATTTCTATTTTATTTTAGTTATGTATAAACCATGTATGTATGTATGTATTCGTTTTTTAAATATTTTTTCTGTTTTTTATTTACTTATTAAGATGATACAGCCTGTTCCAGAACTCGCGTACCGAAATTTAAGAGGTGATTCTACATCCAAAAATATGAAAAAAAGTTTCTTTAAAGGTTGGTCCGGAAATGAGCCCTAAGGGAGCTACGGCCCTTCGAAGATGACGTATTGAATGGGGAACAAAAAAAAAGAACCAATAAAATTTTAATGCTGCAGGGTGATTCTTCATTTAAAACTGAGCAAAAAAGTATTATACACCAAAACACCTAAATTTAATATTAAAGGAGTAATAGCCTTTTAAAAAGTAACGTTTTTGGTGGCACAAAATGTTACTTTCTCTTAATTGCATTTTTTTTTTGATAACGGTTGCTCCTACAGTGTTACACTATATGATATTTTATATGTATTTTTACTCTAGAAATCTATATTTTTTACAACAAATCCAAAAAACATACACATAGAAAAGTTTGGGGCAAAAATGTTTTAAGCCTCATATATTTTGTCCGTCTGGGCACGCCTCTGGATAAATTAAAAAAATAAATTAACATAAACTTATTGCCCTTATTAATACTAGTATACATGCAAAAGCTCGCCGCTCTAGCTTAAACGGTACCCGAGTTATTAATTAAAAACCTTATTTTTATTACAATTTTATAGGGCCCTAGATCCCTTAGGGCTCATTTCCGGACCAACCTTTATAGGAACTTTTTTTATATTTTTGGATCTAGAATCACCTCTTAAATTTTGGCATGCCAGTTATGGATCACCCTGTATATTAAAAAAAATGTGTTTTTTTTTCGTATTTTAAATATATTTTTATATTTTTTTATATTTTAATTTGTTTTTATTTAATATAAATATTTAACTTTATGTTTTTTTTTATAGAAAAAAAAAATTGGGCCCCTCCTGGGATTTTGAAAATTCGGCGCCTATGCAGAATGGTATAAACTGAACATAAGTACTTAAAAAATTACTAGTACTAAGTAAGTACCTGACATTTTTCCAACAAAATCGGATCTTCTATTTTTCCGAGATATATTTTAACAAAATCTAAATAAAATAAAAAATCTTGATCTAATTTTAAATCCATATCCATTTTGAAAAAATTGTTTTCTCACAAAAATTTTTGAATTATAAATGAGTTTGACATACGTGACAAAATGACATTGGATGTAGCAACTGATTGGTAAATTAAAACCATGTCTTAAAACAACTTGGATTATTACTTCAGATCGTTCCCCGCTGAGAAAAAATACTTGCGTTCATAGCATAGTTTAAAAAAAAATTGTTACGTTACGTAAAAAGTTAAACTAACTTCCTATAGTTCTCCACATGGGTGAATAGCTACGACGGAAGGGGGAGGTATCACTCGCGCTCTCTTCTTTACGTCATAAGCGATACAGTAGCCTGGGAAATGCGTTCTCTAAATTTTATTACCAGTTGTTGTGGTAAATATTAAACAATTCATTGGTGAATATTATATTTTATTAAATAATTTTTAACAGACTTAAACGGCTATCCTGTTATAAAACGCAAAAAAATATTTCAGATTCGCATTAAAATAGTTGATGATTAGTAACGTTTTGTTGATAAAATTTAATGTAAGAAATATTAAATATTTTTTCTATTTTGCAACTCTTATAAGCTCATAATCACACGCATTTTGCGTGTTCTTATAGGCCCATAAGAGGTCTCTACTTTTGTTTCTGTTGGGTTGGCAACATACAAAAGCCTATCTCTTGACGTTTTGCGTGCAAATGTCAATGTCGATTTAAAGTTTAATTTTTTACAAAATTTTGTGTTTGGGTTATTTTTTACCGTGTTAAAATTGTGGACTGGTTAATTTAAGTGAAAAGAGAAGAGATGACTGTAAAATATATCAAAATATTATTTGTTCTTAGAATTTTAAACATAGTGTAAACTGTAATGCCAACCCAAAACAAAAATCCCTAAATCAGTCATCAATTTAAATGTAAGTTATTTAAATTTTAGAGCAAAATAGAATAAATTGTATAAAGTTTCATAACACGTTTTTAGAGGACTAGTACTTTAGAAAACTCGCCGCAAACGGCTCGTTTTCTAAACTTGTACTCGTACGCTAAAAATGTATGTTATGAAACTAGTACTTTAATATACTATTATTTCCTGTTATTAAATTATCAACAAGAAACAGTATCAAATTATTGGTAAACTAAACTAAACAACAAATTTAAACTACCATACATTTTTTTATAAATACGAATTAATGTTTACCACAACAGTTAGTAACTAGATCAGGAGCTGATTCTCTCCGTGTACCTACACCTATTTTTTTTTATGATACAACATAGTACAGTTGGACCCACAAAAAATGCAAGTTTTAAATATACCAAAATGTCAATTTTATTCATTATTTTATAGTTTAAGTAAGATTTTAAGAAAGAAGTTAGAATAATTTGACATATTGTCGGTTTTTCTTTAAGTTTATTAGTAGTCTCTAATAAGTTATTACAGATAATGCGTGAATGCGAATAATGTTAAATAACAGTAACTGCTGTTATATGAAGCTGGAAGAAATAGAAAACTAGCAAATATAGAGGTTTCAGATCTGCAGAAGCAAGAAGTCTCCCTAAGATGGTTATTTTTATGTTAATATTCCTTATTTTTTACAAAATTAAGGGAGAGCCCCCTAGAAAATGCATTTAATGTTAAATAATAATCGAATACTTGCCCTCCTGAAAAATTACCTTTTTGTGACATGGTGTCGTTTACCTCCGGGGTCCAGATATACCTAATAAATAGTAAACTGAAAAAACATTTAGAATATTTAATCATATAAAACATTTAAACACAATATTTGGTAAATCTTATGGAAAATAAAACTTTGAACTCCTTAGTAATGAAATATATAATTTATGAAAATTATGATTTTCGTTTAAAAAAGGTTTTTTTTTTGCTGCATAATAATTTTCAATCTCGGAATTATCGATGATCGAGCAAAATTTTTATCGTTTATGTACTTAATTTAATTAAATCCTTTATTGATTATGTACTTTTTAATAATTATAAATAATTTTGACAAATATTGTCAACATTGACAACTGCATTGTTTGTAATCAATTTTTCAATTTACACAACTAAATTTTCTATCTTGTTTTTTTTCGGATCCAACTGGGTAATTTATAAAACACAAGTATTTGTTTTTGCTGGATATAATATTTATTTTATAAATCCTACAAATTTATTTTTTAGTAAAACTATACGTACTTAATCTTAATACTGAAAATATTTACATTAAATTAACTCGTTTATTACATCAACACATCAAAACTTAAGAACTAATAGACAGACCTACAATAAAAAAATTTAAATAAATTAATGCACAACCTCTTTAGCAGCTTAAATAAAATATATTTCTAGCAAAAAATAGATTTCGATTTAAATTATAAATATATATTAAAATAATAAAAGTTGTACAGGTCAAATAACCTAAAGAAACTTTGGAAAATGTTTCAATTTCCAAAGTTTTTTATCTTCTATTTACAAAATTGTGATGCTTAATGGGATCATGATCTCATTAAGCAGACACGAGATATGTTACTGTCATTTTAATAATACTTGTTACTGTTATTTTTATAAAACCTAAATATCAGTAAGTAATATTAAATCTATTTAAGGAAATGAAATACAGGGTTATTTATAATTGGGTCAATAAAATTACGAAAAAAAAACATAGAAAAACGCAAAATATATCGAAGAAAGACTGAATCTATCCAATAGGCGAGTCTGGTCCGCTGTAGTGTCTACGTCACCAGGGGTTTTGGGGACTGAATTTAAGGCACTTTTATTGCTGTGATTCATAGTTGCGAGAATGCAGCATATATTTACTTAGGGTACGTTTTAGTGATGCATTCCAAGCGCCACCAGTTTGGGTTTCAGTTTCAATAATGGTTTTCACAGAAAAACAATGAATTAGAGAAAATGGAACAGGGTTCCAACAGATAAAGTCGTGACAATATGTTGTTGACAGGGGTTTTCAGACTAGGTGGTGCTTTTTGAAGGTCTAGATATTAATAGAGCCTTAGCGCTTTCTGGTTTGATATATGATAATTTTATATTTTATGAACAATTTTAAAATTATTTACATTTGCCAAGTCAAAAATCTTACCATATCGCAACATCTAGTGTGAAATTTGGCCCCTGACAAGAAAAAATGGCTGCCATCCATATTTGCCAATCGCTTAGACAGGATTCCTGTTCCATGCTTTCTAATTCATTGCAGAAAATTCACCCCGGTGTGAAACTTTTTCTACCGTCAAATTCTCGGTGGCGGGTATTTTTATAAAATAATTTTAAAAAACCCTGTATAAAAAGACGTAACAAAACAATACAACACTTCTATTATAAAATTGTAGAGCTTGTTACAAAGTGTTATTAGAAACTGGATAGATTTTGTGAATGGCTGTTAAAAAAATATTTATATTATTTTCTGCAAACTTTTATTATTAAAAAATAAGGATTCAAATTTTATATAACTGAATAAAATAAATAAAATTATTATATAATATTATAATATAATATTATTATATTATATAATAATAAAAAAATGGCTTATCAGAAATCTGTAGACGCTAATTAGCCAATTTTAGAAACATGTTAGGGTATATTTACCAAAAAAATAAGATTTTGCATAATAATCAAATAATATTCGCAAAAAGAATAGGAATGGAAGGCGTAGCTACCCCCTGTTGAATTTTAGCGCATTAACTAAAAAATTATACATGTACACTAGCGTGATCATTAAAAAATATTTTTTAATTCGCTTGTATTCGCTTGTAATTTTTAGGTTAAAAATTACAAGTGAGAAGTGAAACTTTTGTTAAGGATTCGTCTTTTGTTTTGGCTGCAACCCGCCAATAGTTATTTGCGCTTCTAGTATAGGTAAGTGAGGTCGTATTTTGTGGACCGAAGCGAAGCTGAGGTCCATAAACACGACCGAAGACAGAAAAAAAATTACCTACGAGTAGCGCATTACGTTTTTCTCACTACCAAGGAGTTAAAATCGTATTTTATTAATATTTTTGACATTTATATGTCTGACAATTCATAAAATATTTTTTTTATGGAATCATTCTATAGAATTAAGACTAGTAGTCTTTTGTCTAGGTGCCCCCCTTAGGTAAGTGTCGGACACTTCGTGTCCTTGCGGAAATTATTTTTCCTGACTAGTTACGGTTTTGTTTGTATTGATTTCATCTATCACTAAGTGTCGGCTTTTTGATTAAGTAATGGAAAGTACTATATCGAGCACACTTAGTGATAGATGAAATCAATACAAACAAAACACTAACTAAAGACAGAAAAATCGATTTACCGCTGAAGGACACGAAGTGTCCGACACTTACCTAAGGGGGACACCTAGACACAAGACTACTATTCTTAATTTTATAGAGTGATTCCAATGACAAGATTATTTGTTGAATTGTCAAACATATAAATGTCAAAAATATTATTAATGCGCTACTCGTAGGTAAGTCTTCGGTAGTGTTTATGGACCTCAGCTACGCTTCAATTACCTATACTAATGTTTATTTTGTTTAAGGTATAGTTATTTTAAATTTGCCGCTAAATACTCCACAAAGTCCGATTTACACTGAAGCATATGGCTTGTTTTGAACGTCAACATAACCAAAATTTATAATTTTGGTTTACTTACTTTGTTTTTATGATGTTTTGATGTAAAAAAAGAGAATTGATAAAGCCGTTGCTAAAAACACTTTTGTATTCCTGTAGAAACAAAATTTGCTTATAAAATCGCTTTTATTCCAATAATTTAGAGGAATAAACCATTGTTTTGTTCTCGTTAATGGCACGTCAATGTTTTACGGTTGTGTAAATTGGAATTACGACGCATGCGTATCTTACGTTGCTATGGTAATTTCGAGATTGTTTACAAGCGGGAAGGTTTAAAATAACTATACCTTAAAAAAAATAAACTTTAGGAGCGCAAATAACTGTTGCGGGCCCTTACGGAAAATTAAAATACAAAATTAAAAGTTTGTGCCCACCTACAATTTAAATTTTTCACATTTAAAAACTTTAAACTCGAAGAAAATGTCAAAAATTAATGCTGTCGGTATCCATATTTAGAAAAACATTTAGAAAACTTTTCTGGATAATTACAGCGACTCGTTTTTATTATGACAGCTAATAGAAACTGTTCAAATGTTTTTTCTTTGCCATATGCGGTTGTCATAGGTAACTAGATAAAATCAAAAATAATTTTTTTTACCACCAGCCTAAAACCACATCTTTATTACTGTTCTTTTCATTGGTAGAAATATTATTTCTCTACCTATGACGTCAGAGGTTCTAAAAATAATAAAATTGCACCATGGTTAATAATGAATTTTTATTCAGCTGTTTTTGCATCTGACGTTTTACTTAATTATTAAATCACATTACTATTTACTAGTTTCTTTAGGCACCAAATTTATTTATTGCATAATAAATTAAAAAATATTAACTAAATTATTACCTATAAAACATGTTTTACAAAAAACACTTCGAAAAGTGAAAATCATTGGTCTATCATATTCAACCATAGTTATACAACCCATATATTACCGTAAGGATCATAGATTACTAGAGGTACAACCCCCATATATTGATTTTTGAGGCAATAGATTCTCCCTCACAGTTTTCGCCTGTCCCCTTATTTCTGGGGAAGTACCAGAATCATCACTTTGCATTTCACTTTCCATTTTTATATATTTTATTACACTTAACACGGAAACACTTTCTAACTTAATAATTTCAGCAGATCAGAAAATTTCTGCCAGAACTGTCAAGTTGTTCATTTGTTTTTTTAATGGCCGCGAACGGCCAGCGTGATATTTTAAATTTATAAGCTTTTTCATTAAATTTTAGTAAAATAAATAAATAAATAGCTAATTAATTGTACTGGTAGTGAAAAAAATACTATATTTTCCACGTGAGTGAAGATTTAACATTTTAGACCGCAGGTTAAAAATGTCAAAATTCTCTCACTTGGTAAATAATATACTATTATTTTTTAATTTACCTTTTATTTGTTAAAAAAATACAAGCGAATAAAACAGCGTATAATCCACGGACGAGCAATATCTCGGTCTTACGCGGTTCACGCCTCGATTTGCAATACCCCATACGAAGTATAAACATTATCACATAATATACTATTTTGGGGAACCCCCCTTTGCTCTAAATTGTCTAAAAATGCACACAGAAGCGTGAAAATAGCAAAGCATAAACTAGAATTAACAGGGCCCTAGGTTTAAAGCTGTTGGTGGATTTTCTCGCCAATAATTCCATACGAATAAATTATTTAACGAAAAACACAAAAATAATAAAATGTGAAGGGAAACTATATTTAGCTCAAAGTCAAGGTCTCGCCTCGCTAACTTAAGTGTGTAGTTTTCCTAAAAATAGTTTATATTAATATTTTTAAAACATGTATGGTATGTTTAAAAAGTTTGTTGTGGGGTGACCCACTAGTATAAAACTCCAATGTTTCTTAATAGCTATTGTAATAAATACTGATTTAAAGCTGAAAGTCGTACTTACACCCTAACACGTTTCTTTTTTAATTAGAGAATGTTTTTTTATTTACAACGTTTAGATTTAGTTAAATTTTTATAATAAAAATATATCACACTAAAAAAGGAATAATGTATTAAGTTTTTAAGTAATTCAAGAAAATTATTTTTGATCAAATAGTTTAATTGATCATCCAGGACTATAGTATATTCAACTTCAAGGTTCAGTAGAAATAAATACAATTATCGCGCACGCGGCAACAGGCGCGTGGTTTCATTGGTTAAAACACTCGAATGTTGCGAGAGTAGGGATGTAGAAAATTAAACAGGTCAGTACGTGAGTACTTGCGATGAAGCGTACAATGTTTTGCAATGGACCGTTATATAGAAATATTTTGTTTTGAGTCCTACCTTGTCACTAAATCCGTTTTTGTCACATGCGTTTGTTTACACTTAATGCATTTTGAAGTTGAATATACTATAAATATGTATATTGAACACATTCTACTTCCACTTTAAATTGTATCTTCGGAAAACAGTCAAATGGGAGGATTGGTGTAGTGGTCTACCGCGTCTGTACATGACAAGTCTACTACACTGGCGCCGATTTGCCTTTTTCAATTAATTAATAATTGAAATTTGGCGGGCATAAGTGAAGCGGACACTCCCTATAAATACTGGTTCGAAAGTCAGTATAAGCCGGTGGTTCCCTCTACTACTAGCCCACACAAGTCCTGGACTTAGGGGATGCTTAATTAAGTAGAATAGTACGAGGATAAGACAAAAACAAAACAAAAATAACACTGACCAACAAAAAAAATAAACGTCAACTACTCTTAACTAGAGTCTAGCTACTAAACCATATTTTTCTTACATATTATTGGTCGATGAAAACGAATTTGACAATGAAAAATCTCACTGGCCCCCAAAAGACCTCCTAGGGGCTGGAGCACTCGAGAATCGCGAAAAATTCAGATTTGGCTGAAATTTTGATACAGAGTGTTCCAGAACTCGCGTAGAGAAATTTTAGAGGTGAGTCTACATACAAAAATAAGAAAAAAATCCTATAAAGGTTGGTCCGGAAATGAGCCCTAAGGGAGCTAAGGACCTTCTAAGGGCGCCCCTAAAAAAGAGTTTTTATTTAATATCTCTTTTACCCTATTAACCACAGTAATGTCAAAAAAATACAGATAAAAATGTTTGGGGCAAAAAAGTGACATCGCCCCATCATTTTGCCCGTCCCTGGTTTAAAAATTACATAAAATGATAGCCTTTATCAATGCTAAGGCATGTGCAAAAATTCGTGGTAATTAGGGTAAAAACATATTAAATAAAAAGTCTTTTTTAGGGGCACTCTTATAAGAGCCGTAGCTCCCTTAGTGCTCGTTTTCGTAGAATCACCTCTCTATGCGAGTTGTGGAACACCCTGTATATTACACACAGAAAATTTCGTTATATTTTTAATACTGAATGTTATTTGTTAATACATATTTTTTATTTATATCGCCACCATTGGTATTTAATACTTTTTTTACTTGTGATATTAAACACTGCAATATGTGTATTGTATACAAAATGTTATCATACTAACATAGAGACCGTGCTGGTACATCAGGATCCCCACGCAACATGTGTTTATTAATAATAATAATAATAATATTTATTGTAATAAACCTATTTTACAATAAATATGCATAGTATGCACGTAAATAATTCTAGCTTATTTGTGTGTGCAATTAACAATGTTACATTTGGTAAATTATATCAGTTATAGTTTGGTATACTTTAAGTTGTAGTTGTTGTGTTATTGATGTAGTTTAAAGTATGTTACAGTATTCAGTAAAATAACAATCGGTAAATAATGCCAAAATTTTGATTAGTAATAACCCAGTCAACACAAATACATGGCAGGAACATAGCAGGTACATAACCACTGTTCTATGTGATGTTGCAGACATGTAATTTTTATAGTCCATGTATAGTCCTTGGACTTTAACAATTCCGCCTCAAGTTATGTATCAGCTACATAACATGCTACATATCAGATACATACTAGGTACATAACAATAAAAGTAGGCGTTTCCGAATTTTACTTGTTATGGAGTGCATCATAGATTTAGACATGGTGAACATTTTTACGTCTTTTTGATAAACCTAATAATTAAAGTATATAAATATCTTTATATGTAGCATCCATCAGGCAAAATTCTTATACGATGTGCATTTTTACTGTGAAAGCAAACTTTCTACCAGGCTTAAAAATCATGGGCCACATAAAAAGCCAATTTTTAGAGAAAAAATAGCAAATAATCATTTTAAAAAAATATATATATTTTAATTTTTTGTCTAAAATTATCTAAAATCGGTTTAGTTGTCTAAAAATACATGCGTTTCTACTACTTAAGGGTAAAACTTTTATTATTAACAACAATTTTAAGAATATTAGTGATTCTAACCTATAAAAATTAAAATAATATAGACGCCATATTTAGTATTGAATTCATAACATTTTATGTATCGTGTATGTTCTCGTACCATGTATATGATACATAACATGCAATATTGCATGTTATGTATCATACATAGGTATGTTACATCTTATGTAATATGGCACATGTAACTTAAAAAATCTTTCTGTTATAGGGCATGTTATGTAGCATACATATGTATGTTATGTCTCATGTAATATGGCACTTGTTACCTAAAAAATCTTTCTTTACCATGTTGCATCCATATATGTGCGGACTGGGTTATTACTAATCAAAATTTTGGTATTATTTACCGATTGTTAATTTTTCTGTATATTTATTTATTTATTTATTTATTTACTAGGAGATATATTACAAAGTCATGGGGAGTCCCAAATAAGCTTTAAGCTTGTGCTAGGGACTTCCCATTAATTTAAGCATACAATTTATCCAAAATGATCCAAAAAATAATTGTGCATATGACAGTTAATTTAAAATTTTCTTCCTTTTTTCTTTATTCTTACTAAATCTTCATTTTCATATTCTTTAAATTCTTAGCAGGTAATTATACCCATTTTCTTTATTAATTAATTTTCTTTTACAGTTTACAGAAAAATTTTGATTAAAAATATTGACATTGACATGTCTTAATAATGTAACATACTTTAAACTAGGTCAGTAATACAAATTAACAACGACTCAAAGTATACCATACTATAAGTGTGTACCAGCACGGTCTCTATATGACAACATTTTGTATACAATACACACATTGCAGTATTTAATATAACAAGTAAAGTATCTATTCAAAATTTGTTGTATTAAAACAGTCGACTAAGGTATAAAACACCTTTTATAGGTCCCAGAAAGACTATAAATAAATAAATAAATAAATTAATTAAATACCAATGGTGGCGATATAAATAACAAATGTATGAATGTATGTATTTACAATTAGAATTACATTTTCTGAGTGTATAGTTTACGACCTTCTTCAAAAATTTAATAGTTAGATGGCAGAGAAGATCTCGGGCTCGTCCAGTATTCTTTTTTACAGATTTTTGAAAAAGTTATAGGGCCAGCGAGCATTCTCATAGATTAGTTTTCAGCGCACAAAAATACGTAAGTAAAATGCCGGGTGTTTTTTTAACTTCAAATATCTCGAATACTATGCATTCTAGAAAAAAAAATGTCGGAAAAAGTTGTTTATTTTAATAGAGGAAATAAAATGGCGTATTTACTTGTTACGGATTTTTACGTTTTCAAGATCATTTCAAGGCCAACTTTCTTTTTAAAATGGAAATATATTTTTTTTACTGTTGTTTGATTCTCCTCAATCAAAATATTTTGTAAAAAACTTTTTTTGATCGGACTTTTAGTTGCAGAGATAGCACAGCCAAACAAAATTAAAATAGTTGGATCTCCGACGGACTCGACTAGTCGATTCCTATGTATTTGGAGCCGCTGAATCCGAATCTGAGGTCAGAATTTGAAAGTTATCTCCCATTTTCAAAATAATCTAAAAAAAAACATCATATCATTGCGAAAAGTATGTTTTTTGAGGTTAAATAGCAGTAAAAAAATATATGTTTCTGTTTACAAAAACAAACTTGACCATAAAATGACCTTGAAAACGTAAATATCCCTAAAAAATAAACAACTTTTGTTCTATATTTTTTTTTTCTAAAATGCATAGTATTCGAGATATATGAAAGTTTCACGTTTAAAAAAAAACACTCGGTATAGTCTGGTTAATAGTAAATGACATTTTTTAATTTTTTGTTGGCCTGTGGCCTTAATTGGGAAAGCTACCAACCCACATTGTGAGATGACAGTGAATTGTTAAACTTTTTCCCCAATAACTTTTAAACGTTTTGACTAAAACACTTAATATTAAACATTTTTTTCACTTGTTCATGTATCAGAATATATACAAAATATGCAGTCTTTAATTAAATTCCTGTAAAAGATATTGGATAAAATGTTCCATAACCTACTGTCATCTCACAATGGAGATCTCTACAACTAGAATTATGAAACAAAAGACGTCTACCCTATCTCTATCTCATTTGTGCTACACTTTCCAGCCAACCAAATAAATAATGTATTTTTCATACAACAAATACAGTATTTATTTGTTTGGCCGGAAAGTGTAGCACTGAGCGGCACGAACGAACATAGCTAATGTGAATCTGTAGAATAAGATAATTCTACTAAAATTTAGATGGCGGCAGTAATTTCTTAATACAAAATAATATAGTTACACTTTTCGCCCGGCCAAGTAAATATTGTATTTGTTCAACAAAGAACAAATACAGAATTTGTTTGGTTGGGTGGAAGTGGGAGTGTATGTATGTCTTCTATCCTTTTTGGGTAGAACTTTTGTCCCTGTCTAATCTAACGGGAGAAATCGCCATTGGTAGCTTTCTGCATAACGCGGCCCAATTATAACTAATTAATCAAAAAAATTGTTGATATTCCTTTCAAATAACTCGAAATCACTTAACTTTAAATCTTTGTTAACTACCAACCTTTTCGGTTCATCTTTCCTGCTTTCAAATGTGATAGATACATCTTGGGAGTTATAAGCATAAGCGTGTTCGGGTACTTTTTTATCATCCTTATTGGTTACTATCGATACTACACAGTCTTCATCAAATGAATATCCAATTATTTTTTTGGCCATTTTTTTATCTGTTGCAGAATTAACTGGCAATGTTTCTGGCAATTCATCTGAAAAAAAAAATATATATACAGGGTGTAACAGAGTCGCATGTAGATATTTTAAGGAATGATTCTACATTAAAAAATATGAAAAAAGTTCCTATAAAGGTTGGTCCGTAAATGATTCCTAAGGGAGCTACGGCTCTTCGAAGATGACATAGAAAGGGAAACAAAAAAAAAAGCATCATTAAAATTTTAATGCTGCAGGGTCATTTTTCATTTAAAACTAAGCAAAAAAGTATTCTTCACCAAAACACCTAAATTTAATATTAAAGGAGTAATGGCCTTTTAAAAAGTAAAGTTTTTGGTGGCACAAAATGTTACCTCCTCCTAATTGCAAAGTCCAAACGGTTGCTCCCACAGTATTACACTATATGACATTTTTTATGTATTTTTACTGAAGGAATCTATATTTTTTACAAAAAATACAAAAAACATACACAAAAAAGTTTGGGGCAAAAATGTGTTAAGCCTCACATATTTTGTCCGTCTAGGCACGCCTCTGGCCGAATTCAAAAAATTAATTAACACAAACTTATTGCCCTTATTAATACTAGTATACGTGCAAAAGCTCGTCGCTCTAGCTGAAAGGGTACCAGAGTTATTAAATAAAAACCTTATTTTTATTACAATTTTAAAGGGTCGTAGCTCCCTTAGGGCTCATTTCCGGACCAACCTTTATGGGAACTTATTTTCATATTTTTTAATGTAGAATCATTCCTTAAAATATCTACATGCGACCCTGTATATATACAGGGTGATCAATAACTGGCATGCCAAAGTTTAAGAGGTGATTCTGCATCGAAAAATATCAAAAAAAGTTCCTATAAAGGTTGGTCCGCAAATGAGCCCTAAGTGAGAGGCCCATTAAAATTGTAATAAAAATAAGGTTTTTAATTAATCTCTGGTACCAAGCGACGAGCTCTTGCCTGTATACTAGTATTAATAAGGGCAATAAGTTTGTATTAATTTATTTTATTTTTAATTTATCCAGAGGCGTCCCTGGACGGAAAATGTATTGGGCTAAACACATTTTTGCCCCAAACTTTTTTATGTGTACTTTTTTTCGATTTTTTGTAAAAAATATGGATTCCTTGAGTAAAAATACATAAAAAATGTCGTAGAAATCAGTGCAAAAATATAGTTCATTTTTGTAGACCTGATGCGCACCGTAACTCCACTCAAATTAAACTATTTCATAAAACTACAACTGCCTAAACATCATCATCAATAGTTTGTTTGGGTCTTTAAGAGACAGGCGCAGCCTATGGCTCATTTATCTAAAAAAAATACTTGATCTGAATTGAAAGTTGGGGCAGTGAGTCTATGCTCACTGATGCGAGTTGCATCTGTCATAATTTGGGGGGAGTGAGTCTCTGCTCACTGATGCGAGTAGCATCTGTCATAATTCGGCGCTGGGGAGTGGGTGGGAGGGGGATGGGGAGGGATGGGATAGGGAGAGGAGGGATGTGCGGGAGGAGTGAGACTAGCTCACTGATGCTGGGAATGCATCTGTCCTGTATTAGTGGGTACCATTACTGGTTGAGGACGTTTTTGATCTTTTTGTGAGTGTTATGTATTTCGTGATCATAATCTAGAAACTGCCTAAACGGAAGCCACCTTTGGAATCCGTCAAAACAAAAATAAGAAAATCAGTGCGCATGCGCTGGATTCTTCTCATTACTGCGGTGAGTGAATCGTTTTTTTATGTTAAAGAATTAAATTCACTGGCACTTAAATGGATTTATTCAATAATCCGTTAACCCAAAATTGCACCTCTCACGTTGTTTTATTCCAAAAAATGTAACTTAAAATAATATATTAATCATTTTTTACTTTTTGAGATAGAAATATTACTACGTTAATACGTATCCTAATTAAATACTATATACAGAACGGTCCAAAAGTGCCCCCCCCCCTCTTAACTTTTAAACGAGTTTAGATATCGACTTCAAATTTAGAACTTTTAAATAAGACAACTTAAACTATCTTTGAGCATATATTTGATACTTTTAGCTCTTAAAATGTGGGCAGGGGGGCATGGGGCTACATTTTTTTAAATGGAAAGGTGGGTCATGTGATACATAATTTTAAAGCTTATAAAATTCTCCATTTAACTGTATATTTTGTATTTTTTTTAAACATTTTTTTTTTGGTTTAAAATAGGGTTCAAAATGGGTATTTTTGTCAAAATTTCTCTAAAAAATCCAAACAATTTTTAAAGATGCATAATTTTATAATGAAAATAAGTAAATTATACTTTTAAACTAATTTTAGTTGACATAAATAAAAATTTATTAAAAAAAACTTAAAAAATCGAATGTTTTAGCACAAAAAATTGAAAAATCAAAACGTTAAAAAACATTTTTAAAAAAATTAAAAATGTTAGTTTAAATAGAGAATTTTATAAGCTTTAAAATGATGTATCACACGACCCCCCTTTCCATTTAAAAAAATGTCCCCCCATGCCCCCCTGGCCACATTTTAAAAGATAAAAGTATCAAATATATGCTTAAAGATAGTTTAAGTTGTTTTATTTAGGAGTTCTAAATTTGAAATCGATATCTCAACTGGTTCAAAAGTTAAGAGGGGGGGGTGACTTTTGGACCGCACTGTATGACAAAACACAATGCGGATCAGTTGTGGGCGTGTTCTGTGTGTAACACTATACTTAAGTTATATTCGAAATAGAAGTTTTGTTAGTGGTAGGAAATAACATGTGACGACACCTATAGCATAACGCTGTCAAGTGCACTAAAATTGAAAAATTACACAAGCCTGTACTATTCGGAAATCGTTCTCAATCGGGTTATGGCCTAAATAAATAAGCAATGTAATGGTTTACTTTTGATAGGCGTATCAACCGTTCACAAGCATTCACGAATCGTCTTTGCTTCTAAGGTTGAAATTCCCATTTATGACCATTGACAGTTTATAAGTGTTTGGAAAACTATTCACGAACGATCCTTCCTCTCTATGGTTTTTGCCCTCATTAAGAACCATTAGTTCCGAAACGGCATTGTCCATTGAAAAGGTTTACTGACCCTAGAAAACCATTAGTTCCAAAAGGGTTTCCCCTCATTGTCGACCTTTCATTTCGGACAGTATCTATTCCAAATAGTGACTTGTCTCATATAGAATCATTCACCAAAGGTACAACCATTTGAAACCATTTGTGAATTGGCTAAGCCCGAACCATTGGCCCATTGAGCCTGTAGGAAAAGCGCCATACATGAATGGTTTTCACTGGATCTTTTTAAGCATTTTTAAAATAAAATTATGCATATTTTAGGTAAAAATAACACTTTAAATTACATTTTAAAGAGGCTAATTAATAAAATTTAACTACAGTTTAAAAATTAGTCTGTTTTTCTGAATTGGTACATAACTGGCAACGACGAACTAAACTTTCTTGCACGAGTAGTAAGTTCATATTATTTCTAACATCAGTTTCAGCATCTTGAATCCTCTGCAATAATTGATTACGGCATTAACAAGTGGCTTGAAGTGACCCCATAAATAAAAATCGCAAGAATTAAGGTCGGGTGATCTAGGTGGCCATGGTAAAATTCTAACAAATCAATAGATGGCGCACAAGTCTACATCAATCTAATGACTATATTCTTTTTACGAATAAAGTCTCGAACGTTTTCTTAATGAGCGTGCAGGGTTGACTCTTGTTACTGAAGAGGGCCAGCAGCCCAAAACTGCCAGTCTACCAAGATCACT
This sequence comes from Brachypterus glaber, assembly GCA_958510825.1. Classification (NCBI taxonomy): domain Eukaryota; kingdom Metazoa; phylum Arthropoda; class Insecta; order Coleoptera; family Kateretidae; genus Brachypterus; species Brachypterus glaber. The sequence continues at coordinate 4,051,851 of OY294044.1, read as the reverse complement.
CTGTACGATGATTAAAAAATAGATTGATGGAATAATAAATCAATATTTTTATACTTTTGTTCAAAAATAAAAATTTCTGTCCTATTAAGTCTACGTCAACCACACGTTAGTGGTACTATGTGCTTGAGACACACAAGTCTTCAACTTGCTACCATTCAAAGTCTACAGACTGGAAGAGGTTTTAGTAGTTGTCTTCATCTAGCAATAGATGGCGCACAAGTCCACATCAATCTATTCCAAATACGTATTAAAAATGACTTCAACACGTATTTGGAATCGTCTCTATCTGTTTCAATACGTTTCAATTTGACATTTTTTATAGGGACATCACATTTACAAATAAAGCTAACTCCCGGGATTTATAAATACCGATAGCAGTCTGTCTTTTTCTGTCAAGTTGTTTTAGAGAGAGATTGAGAGAGAAGTTATAAATTCCGGTAGTTAGCGCTATGTGTAAACGTGATATCTAACTTTTTAGTGTCCCACCCTATCCCTGCTTACATGCATGACATCACTTATGAATACGAATACTAATAAAATTTCTTACCAATACTATTTTCTCGATTATGGGTTTTCTTCTTTTTTTCATGTCGTACCCGAATATGGGTTTCTAGAGCATTACTTTGAGAAAACAGTTTATTACAAAAATTACACACAAAAACACTTTGTTCTTTGACACTATACAAGTCTTCATTTACATTACTTTGACTTTGCACCAAAGTTTTATCATTTGACCCATGAATGAGGTCTCTTATTGCACTTGTGTTCATTTCTAGGTAGTACCGTTTTAACAGTTCCTGTTTGTGAGTCTTTTTCTTTACCGGTTCATTTGGCACCTCAGGTTCGGAAGGAACAATCGTACTAGCACTTTTAGTTTCATTTAATTCAATAACAGGTTCCTGAGATTTTCTTTTCCTTGGCCGAATAACTTTTGGAATTATGGTTTGCTCATCTTCGTTGTAAAAATTTTGCACTCTTTTAATGTTTCTTGTTCGTTTGTTTTGATAATAAGTATTTTTATTAATTCTTGTATAACCTTCTACTTTATCACCCAACTTCTTAATTCTCAGAATCAGTTCCTTATCTATTAATATGGAAGATTTAATTGATTCTTTTTCAACACTTTTTATTGTTTTTTTACTACTATTTTTTGTTAAGGTTCTTATAGTGTGATTAGACTGTGGTAAAGATGGCTTTGTGACAGTTGAAGGTTTATTTAATTTTTTGCCTGTCTGTGAATTTTGTATTTTTGTTTTGATAGTGAGTTTAAGTGATGGTATTGGTGGCTTTGTTATGGTTGAAGGTTTGTTAATTGAAGGTTTGTCTTTTGAAGGTAAGTGCTCTATATTTACTTGGGGAGTCAGTTTAGGTGGTGATAATGAACGATTTCTGACAGTCGAAGTTTTATTTATTTGTTTTTTGCTTGTATCTGAATTTGATAATTTTCTCGGCTTTATGTTCAGTTCTTTGATATTTTCTATTCGTTTCACAACAACTCTTACTGGGCTTAATTGAATTTCACTCTGATTAAGAACTGGTATAATTTCTACAGTTTGAGACCCAGTATCAGTTTCAGTCCTTGCTTTCCTAAAATTATTCTTATTGGGTTTTGTTTTCTGAGGTATATTCTTAGGAGGTTCAAATATTTTCTTCTCTTGACCCTGAATTCGTTGTATGTATTGCTGAAGGTCCTCAGCAAATACAATAGGTTTTTCATCATCATTTATGCTTATTTCTGGTTCATCTAATACAGGATCATCATCAATGCTTATAATAGTTGTTTTGTTATCCTTGTCGTCAAGCTAAAACAAATCATTTCGAACACATTTTAATGAAACAAACTTTATTATAAATAAATATTCAAAAAAAAAATATTTTATTACATATTTTACTGTTTTTATTCATTTAAATTTTTTTATTATTAATGATCTTGGATATTTTACCTTTTGAGACTGGTTTATAGTACTATTGTAATTTTGAAGAATTTTTTGATTTTTCTGAAATTTTTGTCTGTACTTTCCAATGAACTCCAATAAATTAATACACGTTCTGCATATAAGTTTTGTAAAATGATCACTAATTTCAACCTAAGAGAATGGTAAATTTTAATACAAATTGTTTTTGTAAAACTTTTAGGTTAAAATTTAAAAGATTTACCTCTATGCCGAAAACCCAATATATTATATCAATCACATCCAAATCTGAATAATGCAAACTCATGGAAAATATATTTTCCATATTTCGGTTTTGTTTCAAACATAATCTACACTGATCTTCCATCGTAAATTAACCACAACCATACAGATTACTACAGACCACAACAGTCTTTGACCTTCATGAACTGTCAACAATGAGATAAAAAAAAAGAGAAAGCGATAGGATATGTAGAAATGAAACATCATGTTTACCCGCACGCCGTTCTGATACCCTACTCGTATGTGCCTGAGCATATATCAGATAGGGATAAATTATCCGTTTAAGGGCCACTTGCACCAACTTTTGGTACGGGATTACCTCAGCTAAACTGAGTTTAAGTTAAAAATGCTGCGTTCTGATTGGTCGGCCGTCAATTTAAGTCAAGTTTAAAGTTAAACCATCATTGGTGCAAGTGGCCCTAAAAACATTACATTACTTGCTTATTTGATCAAATGACTGGCATAATTCCTGTCAGTGCCTTTTTTCATTAAATCATTTGATTCAAATGGCTTATTTTAAATTACGTACATACCAAATTTTAACTTGATTTTTTTTTACTTACTTCGGGCCACTTGCACCAATGATGGTTTAACTTTAAACTTGGATTAAATTGACGGATGGCCAATCAGAACGCAGCATTTTTAACTTAAACTCGGTTTAGCTGAGTTAATCCCGTACCAAAATTTGGTGCAAGTGGCCCTAAAGCCTTTATTTTAAACTAAAGGTAAATTTACCTTAAGAGTAGCAAGGTTTACAACAAAATTTTGTTTTTATTGTTATTAACAATCTGGTACCTGTGTCTGACAGACACATTCTTGTCATATAATTATCTTTCTTGGGACATGCGCTTACAGCGCGGTTTATGACGTGGGTAATACCCAGTGCCCAGTCCGCACATATATGGATGCAACATGGTAAAGAAAGATTTTTTAGGTAACATGTGCCATATCACATGAGACATAACATACATATGTATGCTACATAACATGCCCTATAACAGAAAGATTTTTTACGTTACATGTGCCATATTACATAAGATGTAACATACCTATGTATGATACATAACATGCAATATTGCATGTTATGTATCATATACATGGTACGAGAACATACACGATACATAAAATGTTATGAATTCAATACTAAATATGGCGTCTATATTATTTTAATTTTTATAGGTTAGAATCACTAATATTCTTAAAATTGTTGTTAATAATAAAAGTTTTACCCTTAAGTAGTAGAAACGCATGTATTTTTAGACAACTAAACTGATTTTAGATAATTTTAGACAAAAAATTAAAATATATATATTTTTTTTAAATGATTATTTGCTATTTTTTTTTCTAAAAATTGGCTTTTTATGTGGCCCATGATTTTTAAGCCTGGTAGAAAGTTTGCTTTCACAGTAAAAATGCACATCGTATAAGAATTTTGCCTGATGGATGCTACATATAAAGATATTTATATACTTTAATTATTAGGTTTATCAAAAAGACGTAAAAATGTTCACCATGTCTAAATCTATGATGCACTCCATAACAAGCAAAATTCGGAAACGCCTACTTTTATTGTTATGTACCTAGTATGTATCTGATATGTAGCATGTTATGTAGCTGATACATAACTTGAGGCGGAATTGTTAAAGTCCAAGGACTATACATGGGCTATAAAAATTACATGTCTGCAACATCACATAGAACAGTGGTTATGTACCTGCTATGTTCCTGCCATGTATTTGTGTTGACTGGGTGGGTATCAAAAGCAAGGTCGTGTGGGCGTGTTAAATCAATGGCGATATAATTTATAAATTCCTTTTTTTATTTTAATTCAAAATATTTTAACATTTGGCGTATCACCAACCCTGAAGATCAATGACTGACCTTTATGACACATATAATAATCAAAATTTTTAATGTCCATCTTCTTGACATCTTGACATAGGATGTCAATTTGACATAAAATGTCAATTTGACATAAAATGTCAATTTGACATAAAATGTAAATTTTACATAAAATGTCAATTTTACATAAAAAAGTCGCCCTTAAAAAAATTTTAAGTATACTTAGGGCCACTTGCACCAATGATTGTTTAACTTTAAACTTGGATTAAGTTGACGGCCGACCAATCAGAACGCAGCATTTTTAACTTAAACTCGGTTTAGCTGAGATAATCCCGTACCAAAAGTTGGTGCAAGTGGCCCTTAATCATATTATAGATTATATTGTATAGATTATAATCTTATTTTAATTAAATTCTAAACATTTATGTATTTTTTATTTTAAATTACCTACCTATAATAAAATAACATTAACTTGGAATTTGAAATCTAGTTATCAAAACTAATTTCTTTATAAGCGCATGCGTATCCATTTGCGCAAATGTTTTTATATCACCCGGCAACACTGTATATCGTTAACCGCTTTTTCCGTCTCCCCTCTGACGCCTTTGCCAGTCAGTTCAGTATCGAGGTGGTGCGTTGCATGCATACGTTTCCTTGAGTTCAGTGCCGCGTAGAACGGCGAAAATTGAAAAATATAAGCAAAATGGCTTTTAGAGACTTGTGTAGATTGTGTCTAAAGAGAGAAAGGGATTTAATAGATATATTTGACAGGAGGATTGATCAAAACATACAGGAGATAATTCAAGTAACGACAGGTGTTGAGGTGAGCTAATCAAAATGAAATTTATTCATAAATTAATTATAATTAATATTGTTTTGAACGTTTATTATACCGTTTTGTGTGATTGGAAATCGGTTATATATCTACGGCGTCATTACGTATAATCGCTTGACTTTTTATCGCTATGCGCATGCGTCGTTTTATTACCTTTTCATGACATTGAAAAACGAGCTTCTCTGATTTATCACTTTTAATTCCACACTATTTTACTTAAAAATATCTATATATGATCAGAAAGGTTAATTAGTTGAAATTTAAAAATTTATATTAATAGACGTAAAATTGTTAAATTTTAGTAAAAAAAAAAAATAAATTAGATAAAGCGACACTACAATTTTTAGAGCCACTTGTACCAATGATGGTTTAACTTTAAACTTGGATTAAATTGATGGCCGACCAATCGGAACGCGGCATTTTTAACTTAAACTCAGTTGGCCTGAGATAATCCCATACCAAAAGTTTGTGCAAGTGGTCCTTAGTGGTAGATTATATTTAATGTTTAAAAAAGAAACAAGTGCCTCTATATTTTTTAAAATAAAATCCAATATTTTAAATTATAATTATACAATTTCACTATAATTTATGGTCTAATTTTAACATTCAATATGGCGTATAAAATAGGGCGTTTCTAGTACAAGCGGTTAAATAGTTAGAACTGCACCTCGAGTTTGTTTTGGTTTTTGTCCTTTGGTGTTTTTTTTTAATGGTGGGTGTTGGTTTACGTTAACGTTGTTTTTTCGCCTGTTTGGTGTTTTATTTTTTTTTGTAAAAAAAGTACAAACGGCCAGCCCCCTACGGCGCATGCGCAGTTCAACACAACGCATGCGCATCAGCACGGCGAGGTGTTAATCTTACTTATTAACCGCACCTCTTCTAGTTTAAGGTTTTGGAGGTGGTAACTCAAGTGTGTGAGTAGTTAGGTTAGAATGATGAGACGTCAATTCAGGTTACATCCATTTATTAATAAATAAATAAAACTACATTTACAGTACTCGGAGCACTGACATTACGTGAACTTGACTTCTGGACTAGTCGAATCGAAGTGAGAGCTTTGCATTCTCTCTATTGCGCATGTCGCACTTACCGACATGACAGTAACTTTGTAGATTTAACGTTAAAATATTCAATTTTAAAACAAAAATTACTTAATATTCTTAAATTTGATTAAAATGCTGTTTTATAACTAAAGTAAAATGTTTTAATTTAAAATTGTAATCTTTTTTTAACAATAGTATTGTTACAATACATATTTTTGTTAACCCTGCATCAGTGTGGTGAAAAAAAAAATCACACGGTTAGTCTTATGGGGTATGACATACCCCAACAAGAAAAGTCCATTTATTACAAAATTAAAATTTACCAGTTATGCATATCTTGGGCCACTTGCACCAACGATGGTTTAACTTTAAACTTGGATTAAATTGACGGTCAACCAATCAGAACGCAGCATTTTTAACTTAAACTCGGTTTAGTCAAGATAATCCCAGAACAAAAGTTGGTGCAAGTGGCCCTTAATATAATAGAACAGTAAAATTATTGACATAATCTTTAGAAAAAAAAAATAACAGTTAGCTCAAGTAATGTAAAATTGAAAAGTATTTTGTGCAAAAAAATGCAAAAATTTGTATTTTTGGTATAAAAGTGAAAGTTTACACAAATTGAATTTGTTTGACTTCTCATGCGGTAATGGTATGATCGCCTGTCTGTACCACCTTTTTTATACTTTTTTTATAAAATAAAATAATTCTCAAATATATACATTTTTCTTCCATCGCTTTATTCTATCTGCTTTACTTCACTCTTTAACTTATTTTAACTAATTTTTCTACTCGAATGGTTAAGTGTCACTTACACCAAAGATGGTTCTTCTTCTTCTTCTTCTTTTTCTTCTTCTTCTTCTTCTTCTTATTCTTCTTCTTCTTCTTCCAAAGATGGTTTGGACTTTAAACTTGGATTAAGTTGACGGCCGACCAATCAGAACGCATCATTTTTAACTTAAACTTGGTTTAGTTAAGATAATCCCAGACCAAAAGCTGGTGCAAGTGGCCCTTAGTCGAGTCGCTCTGCTCGTTTAACTTTACTCATATATCGAGGGCTTCATAACATAAGGGCGTATCTTCAGTGTTTGATAAATTAAAGATACGCCCCTATGTTATGAAGCCCTCGATATGCATGCGCCACTCCGTCTATTCTACTCGCTGCTCTACTCAACTCGGTATTTGCTACTGGATCTTATTAACACGTTCCCGACGACTGTGTTTTCGGTAAAACTCAACTATAGCCATATGGATTTTGCGACCTATTTAAAATACATTAGACCTTGTACCACAGGCGTCCATCAGGAAAGTCGTCCGTGTACCACGTTGTCGCGAACCTGTTAACTCGATTTAATCTACTTGCTTTACTAATATCTAATCACACTACACATTCTAATATATTAACTGATATCGATTTAATCTACTATCGATTTAATCTCCTATCGATGTACTTTACTGACTTTACTCTACTCGCTTTACTCTAATCGCTTTATTCTACTCGCTTTACTCTTTTTACTTATTTTAATCTAGTTTCTCTACTCGAATGGCTATAGTCGAGTCGCTCCACTCGTTTTACTTCACTCAGTGATATATCGTTATGAATGCGCCTCTCTACTTTGTCCATTCTACTTGCTGCTCTACTCAACTCGGCCTTTGCTACTGGATCCTAACTCGATCTAATCTACTTGCTTTACTAAAATCTAATTACACTACTTCACAAATTCTAATCTATTTACTTTAGGGCCACTTGCACCAACGATGGTTTAGCTTTAAACTTGGATTAAATGGACGGCCAACCAATCAGAATGCAGTATTTTTAACTTAAACTCAGTTTAGTTGAGATAATCCCAGTTTAAGAGTTGGTGCAAGTGGCCCTTAGTCCTATCGATTTACTTAACTGGCTTTACTTTGCTTGCTGTACTGCCCCACTAAGCTAGAAAGAAATAACTCCATTTGTCGCATGCGACGTCTTCACGTCAACTCTGGTATAATATTTTGAAAACGCTGCTATTCAGGTCTATTCACGTGTGTAAACAATATTGCTATTTTGGCAATATTGGCCAAAATCGCATGCGATTTTTGCCGATTGACAAAGGAAGTTACTGCTTTTTGGCTTAGTATACTCTACTGGCTTTCCTTTCCTTGCTGTATTCTACTTGCTTTACTTTGCTTGCTATATTTGCTTTATTCTAATAGCTTTATTATGCTTGCTTTACTTTACTCGCTCTGCTCTCTTCGTTCCACTCCACTTGCTTTATTCTACTCGCCTTACTCTACTCTTTTATTATTATTTTTTTAATTACTTTCCCTAATGACTATACCCTGAACAAGCTTGCCATTGAAATGATATTTCGATGGCATTTCAGTATCATTTTGAGTCCTCAAACTAAGTAATTTTCGAGGTTACCAAATGATTTTAATAGAATTCGGTAACAAGGTGGAGCCCGATGTTGCCTCGTCTTTTCTTAAACTAGATTTTATGATAAATTAAAATACTTTGCATTTTGTCTAAATGTATTCTTTAGGGCCACATGCACCAATGATGGTTTAACTTTAAACTTGGATTAAATTGACGGATGGCCAATCAGAACGCAGCATTTTTAACTTAAACTCGGTTTAGCTGAGTTAATCCCGTACCAAAATTTGGTGCAAGTAACCCTTAATAAAATAAGACTACTTTCCCCTTTAGTTATGTTTAAGAAGAATAATTTTTAATTTTTTTGTGAAAAATTGCATATTTGCGTTTTTGAGGTTGTTGAAAGTAAATCTGATAATAAAAATCCAAACTTCACCCCCGGGGGTTGGGGGGTGACAAACGAAAAAACCAAAAATCAAGATGGCCGACCTGTCAAAGTGATATTTTTTGAACGGGAGGTCGTAAAAATTTAAAAGTCGGTATGATAAACAAAAATCGAGAAAACCAAAAAACAAGATGGCCGACCTGTCAAAGGGACATTTTTCCAACAAGAGGTTGTAGAAACTTGAAATTCGGTATTTACGGGTACAATGACAAAAAAAAATCGACAAAACCAAAAAACAAGATGGCCGACCTGTCAAAGTGACATTTTTCGAACGGAAGGTCAGAGAAACTTGAAATTTGGTATGTACGGGTACAATGACAAACAAAAATTGACAAAACCAAAAAACAAGATGGCCGACCTCTCAAAGTGATATTTTCGAACGGAAGGTCATAGAAACTTGAAATTTGATTTGTAGGAGTACAATGACAAACAAAAATCGACAAAACCAAAAAACAAGATGGCGGACCTTTTAAAGTGAGATTTTTTGAACGGAAGGTCGTAAAAACTTGAAATTTGGTATGTACGGGTACAATGAGAAACAAAAATCGACAAAACCAAAAAACGAGATGGCCGACCTCTCAAAGTGACATTTTCGAACGGAAGGTCATAAAAACTTGAAATTTGATTTGTACGAGTTCAATGACAAAGAAAAATCGACAAAACCAAAAAACAAGATGGCCGACCTGTCAAAGTGACATTTTTCAAACGGGAGGTCGTAGAAACTTGAAATTTGGTATGTGTGGGTACAATGACAAACAAAAATTGACAAAATCAAAAAACAAGATGGCCCACCTGTCAAAGTGACATTTTTCGAACGGGAGGTCGTAGAAACTTGAAATTTGGTATGTGTGGGTACAATGACAAACAAAAATCGACAAAACCAAAAAACAAGATGGCGGACCTTTCAAAGTAAGATTTTTCGAACGGTAGGTCGTAGAAACTTGAAATTTGGTATGTACGGGTACAATGACAAACAAAAATCGACAAACCCAAAAACCAAGATGGCCGACCTCTCAAAGTGACATTTTCGAACGGAAGATCATAGAAACTTGAAATTTGATTTGTACGAGTACAATGATAAAGAAAAATCGACAAAACCAAAAAACAAGATGGCCGACCTGTCAAAGTGACATTTTTCGAACGGGAGGTCGTAGAAACTTGAAAATTGGTATGTGTGGGTACAATGACACACAAAAATCGACAAAACCAAAAAACAAGATGGCCGACCTGTCAGAGTGACATTTTTTGAACGGAAGTCAGAGAAACTTGAAATTTGGTATGTACGGGTACAATGACAAACAAAAATTGACAAAACAAAAAAACAAGATGGCCGATCTGTCAAAGTGACATTTTTCCAAAGGGGAGAACGTAGAAACTTGAAATTTGGTATGTATGGGTACAATAACAAACAAAAATCGACAAACCAAAAACAAGATGACCGAGAATATTCTTAGAAACTTCTTAGAATATTTACAACGTCTGTGCTATTGTGCGAAAATTGTTTTGAAAAAAGATAAAAACATATTCTTTTTATACATAGCTATACATATATTTTTAATATTGAAAAATCGCCAAATTTTATTTTTTCCTATGTGTCATACATCTAAAGAGTAGGAATACATCTTTTTATATTTTTATAATTTTGTTTAAAATTAAAAATTTCTGTTTTTTATGTTTTTATTTTGAGAATATTCTGATATTTTATTTTTTTTGTATTTATAAGTTTCTCGTATTCTAAAAAAATTATAATTCCTTTTTTACGAATAAATGTTCTGTATTTTGTTATTTTTAACTTGTTTTTGTATAAAACAATAGTTTATAAGTATTTGTAAAATGTATTAGCACAATTTAAATAAACATTTTTTTTTAAGTATTGGTTTTATCTTTTTTAAATGTTCGGTTTTTGACACCGTACCCGAGTTAACTCGTTACTTTTTTCACCCGAGTTCCCGAAGGTTAAATAAAGTGCCTTATTGTTTTTCTTTATTTTTACAATGTTATTTATTTATTTATTTTATTATTTTTTTAATTTTATATATTTCTGTAACTTTTACAAATAGCAATATATTTTTTTAAGAAATGATTCTTATTTTATACCTTATTTAAATCCACTGACATTGTACATACTAACCCCCAAAAATTTCATTGTAAATAAAGCACTTAAAACAGCTAAGAGAACGTTCAAGTATTGCGTAACGCTCCTGGGGGGGGGTCATTTTGGAGTGTTACGCCCATGTTAATGGTATAGGAAAATAGCGTTACAGGGGGGTGGGGTCCAAAATTATCAAAATTTTCGTTACCTAAAATTTAAAAAAATTGATTCACCTCAAAGTTCAATGGTGTAGAACTTTTTTTATTCTAACTGTATGTATGGGTACAATGACAAAAAAACATCGACAAAACCAAAAAAACAAGATGGCCGACCTGTCAAAGTGACATTTTTGAACGGGAGGTCGTAGAAACTTGAAATTCGGTATGGATGGGTAGAATGACAAACAAAAATCGAAAAAACCAAAAAACAAGATGGCCGACCTATCAAAGTGACATTTTTCTATTGATTTTTGTTTGTCATTGTACCCGTACATACCAAATTTCAAGTTTCTACGACCTCCCGTTCAAAAAATGTCACTTTGACAGGTCGTCCATCTTGTTTTTTGGTTTTGTCGGTTTTTGTTTGTCATCGTATGACAAACTTTCCGCTCGCGCGGAATATTGTCTATTCCATACTAGTTATAGAATATACTATTCTGTTATTGGTAAATCCTAGGTTTAACACGTAAATCCTAGGATTAACCAATCTTCGAGCATTTACTGTAAGATATCCCTATATATGCGATTTGTGAAAATACTGCGCGATGAATCTTTTTTATGGTGAATCGTTTTTTTTTGTGATCCTGTGCCACAGGTAAAGG